>BPTQ01000001.1:108065156-108165200 GCA_019973895.1 Chrysanthemum seticuspe
AAGCACTAAAGTTAGGCGTAGACAAAAGTTAGGCGTAGAAAGTTAGGCGTAGGATTTTCTTATGCGTAAGACTAGGCTTAGGCGTAGGAAAAATCTTAGGCGTAGGATTTCTACGCGTAAGCTTATGCTTATGCGTAATTTTAGGGTTTTTGCCCAAATGATCTTTTACACTATCACAGTGCAAGAGATATCCAAAGTCGACGTATTTTCAGACTTATCCAAGTAAGAAAACACGGAATAAACCAGGAAAATGAAGATCAAACCACGGAAGCACTTACGCGTAGTTTTAGGGTTTTACTACGCGTAGGAATGCTCAAAATTTTGATTCTGTCCAAAAGTGTTTCTAAACCAGTTTTTGTGTGATAAAATAGCTTCAATAACACCAAAATACACAAAAGTGTGAAACTTGATGAACCAAAGCCTCTAAAATAGTTACGAGTAGGATAGAACCCACGTTCAAAAACTCGATCAAAAACAACTATCCACGCATAAAGTTTGAAACTTTTTGCCAAAAACAAGTATTTTAACACCTCAAAACGTTGAAAGTACAAGAATCTTGGATTAAAAAGTGTAAAAAACAAGTTTTTAAGCGAACCAAAGTATCAAATGTGCGTTTTAGGCGTAGGACCGAAACCCACTTCAAAAACAAACACGATTCACCCAACTAGTAGGCTCTTGATACCACTTTCTATTACAATATCTAAGACACGTTACAAAGTTCATAGTCGTAAATGACCATCACTTTCTATTAAGGCTAACAGTTCTTAACCTTCAAAAATGGACACATAAAGCTATGACTAATCGAAGATTTACGTGGCTATTTGTTGAAGGGTTGCCACCTCACATTTGGTGTTTTGAAGCTTTCTCAAAAGTGGCTTTGATACGGGGGTCAATTTTGGTTCCTTATGGTAATATATGTTAAAGTGGGAATACTTAGTGTTATGGAGGATTTGATATCAGAAGTTATCAAAGTTATAGTGGATGGGAACACATACATGGTGAGGATTTATGAAGATCGATACGGAGATTGGGTGTACATGAACAAAAAATCAGTTTAGGGCCTGTTGGCGCCTCATTCATCTTGCAGCTCATGTACTTTTACTACTGGGAGAAAGGCGTTCTGAAGGTTTAGATATTTTCCCCGCACTTTACATTATCATTCTCATGTTCATTTTCATTTAAGCATTTCATAATTTCATTAACAATTATTTGTTTAATTTTGCAGATGGTTAGGAATTCAGTTAGAGTAAATGAAGCCAAGGTACTAGATCTAGATGAAGTTGAAATGCTGTTAACCACGTGCATTACATGTGTGTTGTCACCTTCTTGACCATCTCCAGAATACGAAATGGTTTATATATCAGAACCTCAAGGTATATTTTTTTATTGCATATTCGAGTCTTTTGGAGCAACTTACTATACAAAAGGTTATGCGCTTCTAAGACTTAATATACCATAGTTGAACCTTGAGTGACAAGAAGGGTTCTTTTGGTCTATTCGTGAATGGTAGGTTTAAACTCACAAACACTATTTTTTTTGTCTAAAGAAAACATATTTTGTCATATCGTTATTACCAAAACAATAATAAATGCAATTATTAGCTTACATTTTGAGCAAACTATTTAGAAAGTTGTATACATTAAAAACATATTTTTTGGCTGAAGTAACTCCGAGTAATAAGGGGGTGTTTGGTATGACTTGCGTTTGCAAATGAGAAAAGTTAGAATCATCAAAACACATAAGATCCAAGTTTGTTTGTGACAACATTTAATATCTTTTCATTGCTGAAGAAGATGTCGAGTCACCAAAGACATTTTGGTGTAGCAAGAATTCAAGTGTTGACCGAAGGAATGACACCAGATACAGGAACATTCTTTTGCTGGCGTAAAACTAGATTTGATTTCATCTTCATTGGGAAAAATTAGAGGTAATCAAGGGTTTCATGCAACCGTATTGTTTTATTTTTAGCTGTAAGTAATCGGGTTGTGGGAGATGCATAGATGTTTGTTTTTTTTTTAGAAATAATGACATAGCTTGGGTTTGAGTAACATGAGTAGTTTAAGTATGTGTAAACGGGTTGAGTCGGCTTAGATATTGATGTTTTCTCGATGCAATGTATCTTGAATCTATCTTTACTATGAAGCAACTGAAATTACCACTCGTACGCAAATTGCTGAAAAACGGATGCAGGGTACAATTTCGTTGAGCAAGTAGCTTGGTTACTACAAGGAATACCAGAACAAACTGGCAGGAATTGAAGGATAGTCTAATGCCACATAGATAGTCACAAGTTCAATATACTTGCTTAGCTCAGGAAGTAGTCTAATGCCACATAGATAGTCACAAGAAACGGATGTAGGGAATTGTAGGATAGTCTAAAACCACATAGATAGTAACAAGTTCAATATACCTACTTAGCTCGGGAAGTAGTCGAAACATTTTAGTTATTTATATTATCGGTCTTTGCAACGCATAGTAACCAATATCTTTTGTGTGTGTAGGTCACAAAAATATGAACTCAAAGAAGCACAGGGAAAGTTAAAGCAGGATTTTATTCAGTTCTACGAAAAGCTTCGGTATCTAAAGAACCATAGGTAATCATAGCCTCTTTTAGTTACATTAAGATCTTGACTGCAAATTTTAACTGAATTTGTTCTTTCCTTAAATACAACTTCCTAAATAAATTGGCCTTCTCCAAGATAATGAAGAAATATGATAACGTTAGGGACTTTTAATAGATTAAATATATATGTGTATCCATGTGTTCAATTGATAACCAAGATTGTTAGCGCATATCCCAAGGAGAAATGCAATGGACGCTTACTTACAAATGATTGAAGAATCTTACGTGGGCCAATCTGATGAGGTATATTAGAATAAAAAAATAGATATATGGTTTTTTATGTTGCGCTCAACCATCTAACCAAGAATTCCCTTCAGGTCGCTAACCTCACTGAGAGTCGTAGCGGCATTCATAAAGCACTTCTGTAACGGGAATCACATTCAAGTAATGAACAACTTAAGGTCGAAAGCCTAAAGAGAGAAGTTTTGTGTTACTTTTTTTGTTGGTAAGTTATTAGCATCAACTGAATCACGAAAGAGTATTTAGAAAAACTTATTATGACTACGCTTTTTCCGCTATCTAAGGTCTAAATAATCAGATATGCAGCATGTAAGAAATTGCTGCAACTTTTTTTTAAAAAAATAACGCATTGGATTTTTTTAGGAACTTGATCATTATCTTAGACTTACTTAAACTACAAACGGGTCAAATGGATAAAAATTCACCTAAAGTGTTTTCTAATGCGTAAACTTCTAACTCGCTATATTTTAAAAAAATGTTTATTTCTAGGCATTTAACCTTAATTATTTTTTAATTCAAGGAGACCGACCTTTGCAGCTAGACATAAATGAGACCCAGATGTTTGCCGAAAACATAAACATCATTAGGATAGTGAGGATCCATTGTTTTGGAAAGTTGAGATGCATGTTGAACTTATTAAGTAGCCAACTTTTAACATCGAGGTGTTTGGGATTGTTTATTTGGACTAATTATTGTGACACATTCGGTAATTCATCTGCTCTTTACTATTATGATCCCATCGCTTTTGTTTTTTTATTGGTGCTTTTGTAGTTTGTACATATATTGCGATATGATTATTATGAGTGGTGGTGCGATTTTGCTTAATTTGATTGATGGAAGGAGATGAAGGGCGATTTTGTTTTAATAATATCTAAGCATGGTATATAGATTAGTACTCTAATCCTACTAGGTGTAACTAAACACATTTGTTGTTGGGTGATGGTGAAACGAAATGAAGTAATTTCACTATAGATAAGTTGTGAAATATAGCCACAAAACTAAGATGGCCCCTTTCTTTCTTTCTTTTTGTTATTTACGTGTATACATTAAGACCGGATGGCAAAGGATCCATGAGAGGCTCACCTTACATCCCCACTCACTCGCTAGTCCATGCCCACCATTACCACTCACGAGTGAGTCATGCTATTCAAGGCAAATTAAGGTGACTTGCTCACCTTATTGATTTGTGTGAAGCAAGTATTTTGTGTGTGTTAAAAAGAAAAGTTAAGGTGAGTAGGAGTGAGTGCTTTATCAACAAAAAGGTGAGTGAGAGTGAGTGGAAGAGATAAGAGAGAGAAAACTGATGTGGCGCTGAAGTGTAAGGTGAGTGGGTACTCTCCTTTCCTTCCAGCCTAATTACATTCAAAAGTCTTGAGAGAAACGTATGACCTTTCTATTGTCAGTGAGGTATTAGATAAGTAAAACTTTGTGTACTAGTTTACATGATTATATGTTAAGGGCATCTAAACATGATTATATGGAATGTAATCATTTTTTTGTAGTAGTTTGCCAACTGCCATCAAAATTTATTTTTTTGTTAATGTACTTGATCGATGTATATTTGGCTTTAGCTGGATTATATAATGGTTTACACATTCATAGGGTGGATTTAATTCTTATATGAAAGGAGAAGTATTAAAGTGGAATTTTGGCCTCTTTGAATAGTTTAGTACGTAGACCTGCGACCTTCAAGTTACTTTAAATCCAAGTTTAACATATGAGTAGATATTAGATATCAATCCGATCCTGTAATCACTATAATCACGGACATAGTGTTAAGGGAGGAGTTTGAGCTGTTGTCATGGATTGATTCGTTCGATTCAAATTGCAGATCACTTGTTTACAAATGGACCGTTTCACAGTTGCCTTGGGCTTTCTCATGATTTCACTAGTTGTATACACTATGATGCACCAGTTATATACATTGTGATGCACAAGTATTTTCAACGCATCATAGTTAACAATTTAGTGCATCACAGTGAAAAATTTAGTAAATTACAGTTTATAATCTAGTGCATCTATGCTCATTCAGAATCAACAGTAATCAAAATTACATAATATTAAACAAAGATTATGCTTACTAAGAAGTACAATACTTAGGGCGTGCTTGGTTGGAGGGTTAAGGGGGTGGGGAATGGGTAAGGTATTCAAAAGGGCCCACCTCACTCATTATTTAGTGCTTGGTTAGGGAGTGCAAAGGGATTGATTACCCCGTAATGGGTAATGAACCATTATAGAATAAATTGAGGGGTAAGGGATTGATTACCCACCTCACTCATTCCTTTGCATTCCCTTTCCCTTTCCTTTTCCCTTTCTCTTTCCCCACTTTGAACCAAGTGGGCCCTTAGTATTAAACATTCAGTAATCCAAAGTATTACAACTAAAAATTTGAAACATCTAGTAGAATTTACAACATTGTTTTGAAATAACAATTAATATTCCTCTACGTGACAACACTTCAAATCTATGTCATTGATACTTGAATTCTTTCACATATTAGGTTGATCTTCACTCTATTTTCAGGATTCAGAATCTTGCCCATCTCGTCACCCTTTACATGACGTTTCCTAAGCAAGTTGTTACAAACATGCTAACCTATGAGTGTCAAGATAGATTATTAAATTGATGCACTATTTTATTAAAACTGATGCACTTAATATAAACATAACATATTCACTAATTCAAGTTCTACTTACTAGTTCATAGAGAAGATCCTTGTATCAACTAAGCATACAAACACAGTTACACATGTAATACAACCTACAGGAAGCCTGATGCATCCTTATACATTAAAAGTGAAGAGCTATTGCATTACACTGCAAAACCAAGTGCATCGTTCATACAACCAAGAAACTGAAACACATTTCGACACACAAGGAAACCTATAGGTACCCTAATGCAGCCATATACACGACAACTGAAATTCTACTGCATCACAGTTTAAAAGCAAATGCATCAAACAACCAATAAAAAAACACATTTTTACACATAATACAACCCGCGAGTACCATAATTCAGCCATATATGCGACAACTGGACAGCTATTGCACCAAATTTCCAAACTAAATGCATCGTTCATAAAACCAAGAAAACAAACAACCAAATTCATACTTATACACGAAAAAATAAAACCTATTGCATCACAGTTCATGTTTTCAAGTTACTGCTGCTTATGAATTCAGCAGTGTTCTTAAAAAATACAATGTTCATCAGTTATTTTTGATAATGTTCATCAGTTGAAGTTATTGTTGTTCATTTCACGAGTGTTTTTAAAAAAAACATAATGTTCATCAATTCATCAGTTATCTTTGATAAAAAAATAAATATTCATCAGTTTTTTTTTTTCTTTTTAATTAAATGTTCATCAGCTTAAATTTTTTTTTAAATGTTCATTGGTTTTTAAAAAAGAATAAATTAAACCATCAGTTTAAAACAAAGATTGAAGATTTATTACCAATGGAGCATTAGTCCAATGGTTGGATCACTTGTGCTTGAGTCAATTGACACAGGTTCAAATCTCATCCTTGACATTTGCTTCATATAGGTACCCACCTCCGCAAAACTTATGGGCACACTGGAGAGACTTTGTGTAATAAGAGCTCAGGGGTCCGAGTTTTGGCTCGTGCTCACTCAAGTTGGTGCCCCACTAAGTCAGGAGAGTTGCCGGAGCTATTCCTTGTGGGGTGGACAATAGCTAGTGCCGAAAGACACCTGAGGTCAGGGTGTTCCCGTCAATCTACACTTTTTGTGGAAAAGATTGAAGATTTATCAATTTTTAAAAACAAATTAAATGTTCATAAGTTGAAACATTAGTGTGAAAAAAAAAAAAAAAAAAAAAAAAAAAAAAAAAAAAAAAAAAAAATTGACACAAACAAAAGAATGGATACTTGTCATGTGTGACTTTTTAGGCTTTTTAATATTTACCCACTTTCTATATGATAGAAATCTCTAAATAAGAATATAGATAGAATCATAGAACCAATTTTGCAATTCACTTTCATGGGGTGGTGGAAGACGGAACGGAAGTGAGTCACGTTCATAATAATTTCAATAGAAACATGTGCTTCCTTACACACCATTAAGTCAACCACCGCTGCGGACTCCGCCTTAACCTCATTCTTACAAATTACTCCTTTCGTCGCAAAATTATTGTCCCCTTTTGACTTTTTTAGTCTTTATTTTTTAACTTTGACCTTAAGTACTTTTGTTTGTATTACATAATACTTGATACAAAATATATGAACGGATTGAGTTTTAAATGTATTTTTATTTGGTATAATTTTTATCAAAAATTGTATAGCACAAATAAAAATATTTATAGTCAAAGTTAAGAAAGAAAGACCGAAAAAGTCAATAGGAACAATAAATTTGGGACGGAAGGAGTATCAAAATAGCATGAAAATGTTGACATGAGTCTAATATCCACCATAAGCATGACAGTAATCCTTACCATAATGCAAACGATAATACCATATAATTTAAAGGACAATTTTTTCATGGAGAATGCTTTCTCTTGCTCCGCCTATGGCTGGAGTCCTACAACCGGTACTGAGCTGGTTGTGGAACATACGGAAGGTCCTACAAGTTATAATTTGTGACGGGTAAGGGGTATATACTTTGGATATAATAGCCCTCTATTTATCAATCCATTACCTCAATTTTCAAAAACTATTTATATGTTTATCAGCAGCAATGGTGGAGATTTAATGATGGCTGACAAGGTGTGGTCGATAGAATGAACAAAGTAATAGCGAGATAAAAAAACCGTGGTTGAAGTTCACGGAGTTAAAAAAAAATGTAAACAAAGTTTCAAGGGTATAAAAAGTATAATCCTTTTGATTTGCCGTGTAAGAATAAAAGGGAACCGTGGATGATCTATCACCAAGCACTTCAACATTTACAAGTCTGAAAAGATTAAATACTAATATAGTATAATACTGAAACAATTGAACACTTAGTCTAGTCGCAATCGTGTATTTTAAGTCGGTTGGGCACCGAAAAAACGGAACCACGACCGATGTTAACATCGGTCAGGCCGGATGTGGACTTCGGTCTTGACATCGGTCGAGGTCCAAAATTTTGGGACATCGGTTCAAAAACCGACCGATAATATTGCTCGTCCTTTTTTTTTCCTCTCTTCTTTCTTTTATTTCTTGAGTTTTATTTTTGGAGAGGGTAAATAATTTTGAAGGTGATGTATTTTATAAAAAAACACAAATTACATTGAACAATTAACTGAAAACATGAAATACATAATACGCTTAAACATAAAAAACTACAACGCATACTGATGAAAATAAAACTAGTAAAACTTAAAAAAAAAAACGAATCATCTGAGACCCAACCTTCAGAACTTGAAGGGGAATTAAACTCGCCATTAACGAGCCGAGTCTCCATTATGTCAAAATAGTTATCTTGAAGATACTGAGTTTCCCTTGCTTCTTGCTCACGACGAGCAGCTTCCTCGCGTGCCTGCTCTTCCATTATCTCCCTATAGTTTTCTTCGTCTTGTTCAAGTTAACGAAGGGAATCCTCACTTAACCCGAATGGGTTGTTTTCAAGATCCACCTGTGGACTGTTCACAGGTGGAGTTGGAACAATTGGATTGTTCACAGGTGGAGTGTTTGTTAGGACCGAATAACATATAAGATTTATGTGGTTTTGGAGGTCGGGGTTGGCTGAAGAAGATGAATATCTTCATCCTTTTAGTGAGAGAGAGTAGAGAGAGGGAGGAGAAAACACAAGATAAGTTTTATTGAAACAAGAAATAAACACACACATAATGATTCACCTCACCCCTCATGGAGAGTCATGAGGGGTATTTATAGGCTCAACAAACCATAACTTTGCCACCTAAACAATACTAGTCCCTATGGGCAAAGTATACTACGCATCTAGTCCAATTCACGTAAGTGACGTTATCTTTATAAAAAGGCGGGGCTAACAATCTCCCTCCAAGATATCGTCACACGTGAATGGTTACAATGAGACCTATAAATACAAAACAAAGTATATTACAATAGTAATGAACAATGTTGACTTTGTTGAAGCGCAGAGTCTCTGTAGTCTAGATATTGAGGCAAACTTGAAGTTCTCCCTTCCGACGATCTCGACATTTGATCTTTGGCGCTGACGGCACAAATCCTTGTAGCTCTGAACTTCAACTGTAACGGTCTAGTTAGGCTATTACTCCCTCCTAACTAGTGAGCCTTATTTATTTCTTTTGCTCCCTCCTGAATCGACAACTCTCTTCCAACACGCAGCGGAGAAAGTAGACACTTGATTGTAGGACAATGGTTGTCGTTCTGGGAACATCATAACAACATAACTCACTTAGTATTGCATCCAAGTTGGTAAAAAAGCCCCGATGTACACACATTACTTCTCTTTCTTCGGTCTTAAGGACAAATCCCTTCGTAATCCAATTACAGAAGAGGAAATACCAACTTCTCCCTCCTGATGGTTGCGAGCTATCGGAATCATCATAATGTTGCGTAGTGCGTACATGCCGTATTACCTTTTTCTTGATGCAATATTAACATCATAGCTTGATCCAAATTCTGTGAGAATATGTCGCAAAAATACTCTCAATAATTCTCTCAAACCAACCTGTAATCAAACCTCCTTTGAATTCACCGGCTAATTGTAATGACCACATATGGAGAAAACCCGATACGACTAACTTGAAAAGGAGGTAAACATCCCAACTTTGTGACTTACTGCTTATTCTAAATTCTTGATCAATCCACAACTGCGTGTGACACTGAGCACAACAACGTAACTCCTTAAAGTGATGGTTATACACTGTGAGCACTACAACGTAACTCCTTACATCAGTTATAACCAGATTGTCAATTCAAAATCACTTAAAGTGACAGTAATACCCCAACAAGTTATGTTGAGACATGCAACTAACCAACCAACGTCTCAACGATAAAGAAGTACACCCGTGTAATGTCACTTCAATTTCTCGTCAATAATATCGTACAAAAACCCCGTAGTCATTTTTCTCAAATTATCGTTCAAGCTGTGAATTTTGTATCCCTCCGTGAAAATATACCATACCAAGATTCCACTCATTAGACCAACATTTATCAAAATTATTGGTTAACTTTAACATTAACCAACAAATCATATATCAAAAATCTGATATCAAATTTTTGAATTGATAAATAACAAGTTCAACCCATCCATTCAATCCAATAACCATTCACGACAATCCAATTCAGACAAGAAGAATATTCGAGCGGCCCATGAATTAACAAACCCGATCCAGTCACAATAGGTAGAACCGGATATTTTAACTCACCATATAACCCTAATACACATTTCACTTAACCCAAAATTACTCTTAACTTGCAACCTAAACACAACTCTCATAAAATCCGCCCCCATCTCCAGAAACACTCTCACTGCCTCATCTAATCCATCACAAATCCTCAATCAACCATCATCAATATCCGTCATATATCACAATCGGAAACATTAAATCAGTCTAATCAAACCCAAAGACACCAAGATATGCAATGTTATTCTTCAATTCAGCTCCAAACGAATCAAGGTAGCTGCGTTTATGGCTTCAAGATCCTTTAAGAAGGGGTCTCGGGTAAGGTTCAATGATTGTTGTGTTTAGTCCGTGTATATGAGTTGAACGAGCCAAAGAAAACAAATAACATATTTGTTATTTTGTTTCTCTTTAATTGTTCGGATATTAATTGAAGCTTGGCTTCACACTTATAGATCTGTGATGATGAGGATTCAAAGAAAAAAATCTATTGAAAGATTGAAATTGAACCCGTTTCTGAGATCTTTTACATTTAATTTCGATATTTCTAGATGTTTAGAGATGAGGTGATGTATTAGAAGTGGAGATTGAATGGAGATGGGTTAGTATAGTTTAGGAATTGGATGTTGTTGGTGTTGGATGTAGTGGAACTGTTAATATTATTCTTTTACTTCTCGTTTGTTGGACTAATGATGGTGTAGAACCTGAAGTCGAGTTGTTTTTTATACATCGGTTGTGGTCGAGGGTCTTAATCCAGTTTACGCATAAGATGCTTTTTTCTTTTCTTACTCGTAAAAAGATTTCTTACTCGTAACTTCTTTGTTATGCGTAAACCTTTTATCCTTTCTTATGCGTAAGGCAAATTTCTTATGCGTAAAGTCTTGCTAGTTGAAAACCTGTCTTACGCGTAACATTTCTTAAGCGTAAACCTGTCTTACGCGTAACCCATGCTTATGCGTAAAAACATACGCGTAACTGTTCTTACGCATAACTTCACAGTTATGCGTAAATATCTCTGAAGATTGCTCCTTAGGCGTAAAACTAGGGTTTTGACCCTTTGACTTTTTTTCCGGCAAGATATTCCGACCAAAATTCCGTCCAGCTGCAAACTTACCTAGAAAAACTGCATAAGGACTTCATGTTAGACCCGTTTTTGACCTCTCAAAACTGACCAGTATGACCATTTTTTTCACAGATTGGTACCAAGATGTCATATAAAGTAATAATCTGTTTGGACCAGTTTATTGACCAAGACATATATGTTAACATGAATAAAGAAGAGACTTTTTAGACCAATAAAGGATACATGAAAACATGTTTAAAACTGATATCGCTAAAAAGTGGGAAAAAAAAATTTCCGACACACAAAAATGGTACAAAATCAGTTTAAAACAAATATCAAAACCGACATAAATCATCAAAACATAACCATGGCTCTATACCACTTGTTAGGACCGAATAACATATAAGATTTATGTGGTTTTGGAGGTCGGGGTTGGTGGAAGAAGATGAATATCTTCATCCTTTTAGTGAGAAAGAGTAGAGAGAGGGAGGAGAAAACACAAGATAAGTTTTATTGAAACAAGAAATAAACACACACCTAATGATTCACCTCACCCCTCATGGAGAGTCATGAGGGGTATTTATAGGCTCAACAAACCATAACTTTGTCACTTAAACAATACTAGTCCCTATGGGCAAAGTATACTACGCATCTAGTCCAATTCACGTAAGTGACGTTATCTTTATAAAAAGGCGAGGCTAACAGTGTTTAAAAAAAAACTTGGGTCATCGACTGTGACATCCTGGTCATGTCTAGTCACTGGAGAGAGAAAGCTGGTGTGACACCTGATAACCTGGGTCATCTCCAGTCACGATGGGGACTAGCCTTAAATGTCTGAAAAGATTTTGGGATAGAAACAAATCAATTAATGCACACTAGAAAGTCCCTAACTAAACAACCAACAGTGAACATTGACTACACAACAAACATTAATCCTTCCACGTGTAGATTTTAAGTACACATGATCAACATATAAAATGGCGTTATTTACCTAAATGACAGAGAAAAAGTTGTCCTGCAGAGGACCACTTTTTTTTACTTTTCCAAAATGTCAAGATTCTTCGTGCCTAGTTACAACCGAAAACAAAATACACACGTGTCGCCATTGTAACCGAAATGCCTCATTGTAACCGAAATGCAAGATAATTAAAAAAAAATGCAAATCCACCCCTTGAACTATTTAATATATACAACTTTTTTGTATAACGAATTTTATTCATCAAATAGCTAGCGAATATCTTGTGAATTCGCTAATGAAAAATATACAGTTACGAAGAGCTCTTTATTACGAACAAAACGAGCCCAATATCGATATACTTTTGACGTACGTACGACATTATAAAAAATATTGAAGTTTGATATATTTTTAAAAAACAAAAAAAAAACTTTCAAAACACACTCGTAAACCACAGGGACCAAAGACGTTCAATTCTATAAATAAGAAAAATCATTTGGAATGACCGGAATATCGTTTGGAAATAAAACCACAGGGACCAAACACGCCAACTTGTTTCTATATACTTTTGACGTATGTACGACATACTTTTGATATACTTTTGACGTACGTACGATATTATAAAAAATATTGAAGTTTGATATATTTTTAAAAAACAAAAAAAACTTTCAAAACACACTCGTAAACCACAGGGACCAAAGACGTGCAATTCTATAAATAAAAAAATCGTTTAGAATGACCGGAATATCGTTTGGAAATAAAAACGTAACATTGTTTTTTTTACAACTTTTTCTTTAAATAAACGCGTAATAAATTTATTGATAAAAGGATTATAATACTAAAATTTTTCATAAATTTATAGATAAAAGTTATAGTTTCATACAGAAAACAGTTGGCGTTTTAGTTTTATGAATATAATGATGCCGTTTTTAGTTTTATAAAAGGATGCCGTTTTCATTAAATAAACGTGTAATAAATTTACTAATAAAAGGATAATAATACTAATTTTTTTTATAAATTTATAAATAAAAGTTTTAGTTTCATACAGAAAAAATATGACGTTTTTAGTTTTATGAATAAAAAAGATACCGTTTTTTGTTTTATTTACAACTTTTTTATACAATAACTTTTTCATTAAATAAACGCGGCAATAAATTTATTGATAAAATGATAATAATCCTAAAACTTTTATTTATATAAATTTATAAATAAAAGTTTTAGTTTCATATAAAAATAGTTGGCGTTTTTAGTTTTATAAATAAAAGGATACCATTTTTAGTTTTATAAAAGGATACCGTTTTCATTAAAAAAAAACACGTAATAACTTTATTAATAAAAGGATAATAATACTAAATTTGTTTATATAAATTTATAAATAAAAGTTTTAGCTTCATATAGAAAAAAGTTGGTGTTTTTAGTTTTATTAATACAAGGATACCGTTTTTAATTTATGAATGTTTACGGTTTTATTTCCAAACGATATTCCGGTCATTCCAAATGATTTATCTTATTTATAGAATTGCACGTCTTTGGTCCATGTGGTTTACGAGTGTGTTTTGAAAGTTTTTTTTTTTGTTTTTTAAAAATATATCAAACTTCAATATTTTTTATAATATCGTACGTACGTCAAAAGTATATCGATATTGGGCTCGTTTTGTTCGTAATAAAGAGCTCTTCGCAACTGTATATTTTTCATTAGCGAATTTGCAAGATATTCGCTAGCTATTTGATGAATAAATTTCGTTATACAAAAAAGTTGTATATATTAAATAGTTCAAGGGGTGGATTTGCATTTTTTTTAATTCTCCTCATTTAATGTCTGACAAGTATCTTGCATTTCGGTTACAACGAGTGTGGAAACCCGCGCGATGCAGCGGGATTGCTTTTGTAGACGTGAATTTGGATATGGACTATTTTTGCCAAATTGCTATAAAGGACTTACTTTGCAGCGACACTTAAACCTTAGGGACTATTTTTGCCAACTTGGACTTACTTTGCAACGATACTTAAACCTCATGGACTATTTTTCCCAACTTGCGAAAGTTGGCAGTGAAGAACTCATGTCTTGCCTAATAGTATATACGAGTGTGGAAACCCGCGCGATGCAGCGGGATTGCTTTTGTAGACGTGAATTTGGATATGGACTATTTTTGCCAAATTGCTATAAAGGACTTACCTTGCAGCGACACTTAAACCTCAGGGACTATTTTTGCCAACTTGGACTTACTTTGCAACGACACTTAAACCTCAAGGACTATTTTTGCCAACTTGCGAAAGTTGGCAATTAATGTGAACACGTGTCATGTGAAGAACTCATGTCTTGCCTAATAGTATGTATACTAATAATAATGAGGCACGAAATGCCTTTTTCCTTTTCTTTTTTTTTTCTTGTTTACCTAAAATGGCGACATGTGTGTATTTTGTTTTCGGTTGTAACTGGGCACGAAAAATCTTGACATTTTAAAAAAGTAAAAAAAGTGGTCCTCTGCAGGACAACTTTTTCTCTGACGGGTAAATAACGCTATAAAATGATGGAGTGGATAATTTCTTACACATTGGTATACTTAATATAGCCGCCAAGCAAGAACACCACATAACAAGATGGTACTCGATAACACTTCTCTATCCAAACTGAGCTATGACCGGAAAGCGGAACTCAAAGCATTCGACGCAAGCAAAACTGGCGTCAAAGGGCTCGTTGACGCCGGTGTCACTCAAGTCCCTCGGATATTCCACGTCCCTTCACCTCAAAACCTTAGAAATTCCATCGAACCATCTCTTTCAAAACCAAGTCTTCCAACTATAGATCTTGAGGGAATCAATGAAGACCCGATAAAACGAAAAAAGGTGATCAAGGAAGTTAATGATGCATTGGAGAGTTGGGGTTTCTTTCAAATTGTGAATCATGGGATTTCGAATAGCACGTTGGAGGAAGTTAAAAAAGGGGTTAGAGGGTTTTTTGAGCAAGATGATGAGGTGAAGAAGGAGTGGTATACAAGGGATTTGAGCGGGAATCGTAGGGTGGTTTATAATAGTAATTTTGATTTGTATGCTGCTCCTGTGACTAATTGGCGAGACACTTTTTTTTGCTCCATGGTTCCTAATCCTCCCGAACCACACGAGTTGCCACAGCCTTGCAGGTTAGTTATTTGACTCGTTAGTCGTTATCGATAGAAAATACGAGAGGTGATTAGTACACTACTATAATTCTGTCATACACCACAACAATGTAACGTCATCAAGCGCATGTTGCTGTGTGTATGTACAAATCACTTCTACTCCGTATCTTAGTTTGACTTATTTTGCGCCATTTGTTTGTTAATTACTATTAAAATTTTGAATATCAAATATTGGGCTAACAATTGAATTTTTACATCATATTACAATTAAACCAATCTAATGTAACTTATACGCAAGCAACTAAAGACCTTAATTAACGTGATCTTTGAGTGGTGTCTATTAGAGCATTTTCATTAGTAACGCCTTAACGGCGTTAAGGTGCAAAAAACGGGCGTTAGCCCTTGGACCTCCGGCGTTAAAGCCGCGTTATTTGCCCAGCGTTAAAGCCCCAACGGGCGTTAATTGCATTTCTTTTTCTTTCTTTTTTTTTTCATTTCTGCCCCTAAATGAGGGGTTGTTTTTGTAAATTGTTAGTGAGTTAAAGTTTAACTTGGGATGTTATTGTTGTGGGTGTTTTTTTTTTTATGTTAAGGTGAAATGTTAAAGCTGATGTGGCGCTGACGTGGACGATGTTAAACTATAACTTGTGTTATGAATGGAGATGCTCTTAGTTTTGTGTTAGACGGTCTTAATTAATGTCTATCGTGTACAGTGTACACCATGTTGATAGGCTGCTTCACTATAGACAAACAAAAGTGCTATCACAAATTTATTGATTAAAAAACTTATTGACAGAGATATATCTATTGATGTTTTACAGTTTTACACTTTTACTAATAGTGACACTGGTGAGTTTTTGTTGAAAATCTGATTTGTCAAACAATATACATAATCAAAATTATAACTTTGAAATAAAAAGTAAAAAAGTAGCATACTTACATATATACTATATAGAAATCGGGCGTAGGCTTCAGCTATATATCTGAAACTTGACGTTTATTTTGGAAAATCATGTAGAGATATATGGCCAAAGTACTCGAGCCAAGTGTTGAAGCTTGGAGGTTGTGTGCTCGAGTTAATATCTGAGGCTCTTGGGCTCAACCCCAATCACCTTTTGGACATGGGTTGTGCTGAAGGGCTTGCTGTACTTGGGCATTACTATCCTTCATGCCCACAGCCTGAGTTAGCAATAGGCACCCCCAACCATGCCGACAGCAGTTTTATCACGATTCTTCTGCAAGACCATGTAGGTGGCCTGCAAGTGTTTTATCAAGACCAATGGACAGATGTTCCTCCCATTCCAGGAGCTCTAGTAGTAAATGCCGGTGATCTGCTGCAGGCATCTCTCTTTCCCTCTGTCTCATTAATCAATATCAATTTGTTGTTCATATAAGTAAAAGTATAGGTTGCTAATACATGGTAATTTGCGGAACCTTTACAGCTGATTACAAATGACAAATTTGTAAGTGCACAACACAAAGTATTGGCAATCAAGATTGGTCCAAGAGTATCAGTTGCGTCCTTCTTTTCAAAAAGCACAACTCCAACATTGAAAGTGCTTGAACCGATCAAAGAGTTGCTTTCAGAAGATAACCCACCCAAATATAGAGGTACGACGGTGAAAGAATATGTAGATTACTATAGGGGAAAGGGACTGGATGGTACTTCTGCTCTTTTGCATTTCAAGATCTAGCTTGCTTAAGACATCATGGAGCCATCTTTTTCTGTGTCACAGTTCTTATGATGATGCAATTAAACTTGAAATGTTGTTCTTCGGTTTTGTGTGATTTTCCGAAACATTTGTAATATAATCTGTAACTTACTCTTTATCCGCAAGTGTTTGGTCCCATATTAATCAAATACTTATATTCTTATAAACAAGTTTCAATCACGTGAATATATAGGTCCATTGTTTGTAGTTGGGACACAGAGAACTCACGGCTCACAATGCAAGGTTGATGTGAGTTCTATGTTAAAATTAAAAAAATATGGATGACATGTCTGTCACTCAATGAATCTAACTCTGTCTTGCATTGTTATATGATATAGTTCAAGTCATCAAATGCTTTCAATAAAAATAAGTGTTTTGCACAATTATGAGGCTTTGGTGTGCCAATACTTGAGAGCTATTTACAAGAAAATTTGCACAATTAGGGACTCCCCTGTTTTTCTGTTGCTCATTGTTTTATTTGTTGCATGTAATATAGTGACCGCTGAAAGGTGACAAGCCTCCTACACTTTATATCTTGCCATCACACTCGATGTGCTGTACAATAGGTTAAAAAGCATTGTGACTAGCTTTCTTTTTCGAACAGCACGGTATATCAAATAAAGCATTGTGACTAGCTCTACAAGTAATTAATTGGTTTAACCATTTCAACGTTTACAAAACGTCGGTTCAGTTTTCAGTTATTTGCGTTTTGTTAGCTTGTACTTGTTTACACGTCCCTAGCTACTTTACAAATTGTTAGCCTATATTATGTAACGGGCCCAAGCCCGAGTCTAGAATATTCCATCTTGTGCTATTTATAGAGATGATGTAATTGTAATCAATCAATCAAATCAAATCAATTCAATCTTATCATCTTACATGGTTTCAGAGAATTAAAATCTCTAACCTTAAACCTAAACTCGATCTTCCGCTGCCGCCTCCGGCCGCCGGCTACATCCCGGAGGTTCGGAGGGCTCTCTTTAAATATTAACCTTTGTCATCTTTCATTTTCAAATATCAAGTAATAAAGACAACCCACCTGCTCCTCTCAACTTCCGACGCCGCTCCGGCTACCGTTCCGGTCAACCTCCGGCCACCACCACCATACTACACCGCCACACCCAAAAGGTAAATCAGGAACTTGTGGTTATGTTTTCATGTAGCACGCGCCTTAAAACCTCCATACGCGCGATTTATCAAAGTTTTCTTTAATCAAGCAGTTATGATTTAGCCTTGTTGTTAAATCCCGGTTGATATCCAATCTGGAAAACCCTAAACCACTAACCTAATGGACCTAAACCACTATCGGGTTTGGGCCAACTAGCCTATCTAACACAAATTCCTTCTATAAACATTGCTTGTTGTCGTTAATGTTTGTTATTTTTAGGATACTTGGGCCGATTGGAACATTGACTCGTAAATATAAAGTGAGCAGTTTATTTGAAATAACTGAAATCACTAGGAAATTTCGACAGATTTGCGACGTATCCTGTCACTAATCACCAGGAAATCACTAGAAAAAGTGTCACTAATAATCGTGCACATGATCAGTAAAGGATATTTGTCGCAGTTCTGTCGTTAGTTTCTTCTTGGAGTGAAAATTCAACATAGTTAACCAAAGCTTACTATTTACAGCTATTCTTCGTAAATATTTTGTTAGTTATAATCAATGGTCGTATAGTGAGTTCTCCACGAGGTTTCTTTTCAAAAGTCGTTTTCCACGAAGTTTCTTTTCAAAAGTCGGCCCAACGTTTTCTACTTTTTCTTGAACAATTAACTTATTAGAGCACCAAATATCAAGTGGCGGATATAGAAATCCAACAAGGGTATATGCACAACCACTTGGTCTAGATCAAGTAGCAACCAGGATTTCCCTTGGAGGTCTTGGGTTCAAAGCTTGCTGTTGAGGTAAAAATATATCTTCACCTAAACAAGCAATAATCCTTCGGCTGACTCTTCGCCCAGCTTTCCGGATCAGGACCCTTCGGACCTGTTAGCACAAGAACAACTCGCGTTAGCCTCGCCTAAGGTTTTATCCCTAGACCAAGCTCCGGCGTGAGAATGAGAATGTGATATATCAAGGTTACTATGTGTAAAGTAGAGTAAAGAGAATTCTTAGATGCAGTAAATTCTCTCCTTTTATAGATGAGAAGTCTTGTCCTTACCTGAGGGTCACATGTGATGAGAGTGACCTTTTCGGGCGGGAAGTTGACTTACTCTGTTTGGCTTATGCCTGTATCAGGTCAGGGATTCTGACTTAGGATTCCCTTCCCTTTATGACTGGTGACGCCATTTAGCCGTTAAGCCGGAGGGTTGTGTTGGGCCCTTCGGCCTATGCTGTCTTGGAGCCTATTTGGTCTTGTTTATTTCGTGCGTTCGCTGAATGGTTTAGGACCCTTCGGTTTGGCACTTCGGGTACATACGCCAACATGCCCCCCCCCCCCAGTATCATGTTGATGTATGCATTACATGATATTTGTAGCGCTTCATGATGGTATTTGTCCGGGGGGGGGGGGGGTCTCGTTCCTTTTCTTTCATTCTTCGTCGGTCAGGTTTTTTTTTTTTTTTTTTTTTGAATGGTGCCAAAATTAATAAATGCTCCTGTGTGCTGAGGCATCGTTTTTCTTACCGCGGCCTAGGATGCTGCCACGTGGGTGCTGACGTGTTTTATGTGGTGATCTAAGAAGCTACGTCTCTGTCTGACACGAAGGGACGTTTCACCTGTCACTTTTTCCCTATAAATAGCGCTGTCACTTTCATTTTTACCACCGTAAAAATTTCTGCACACACACGTTTTCTGCGTTTTTCTGCCGAACGATTTTTGTGTTCCTCGTCGACTGTTCCAGGTACATTCTAGTTTTCCTTGCATTTTAAACTTAGGCTATTCCATTCCCTTCCGGTTATCATGTCTGAACCGTCCGGCTCAGCCTCCGATCATAACTCTGGGCCTGCTTCTGAGGGTCCATCGGATCCGAAGCCTAAATTTGATTTAGATAAATATACCTCCAATATGACCGAAGCAGGGTTGCAATGGGCAGTAGACAGTTTTGGGATTCCCCTTGATCTCCATCCGAGGCTCCCATCGCCTAGTTTTACCATGGGAAATTTAGGAGACGATGCAATAGGTTTATATTTAGAGTATTTTATGGAATGGGGTATTAGTGTCTCGTTTTCCACCTTTCTTTTAGACGCTCTTCATTACTACAAGGTTCATATTTCACAGTTAGCGCCGATAGGTTTACATAGGGTTACTCTTTTTGAAGTGTATAGCCGTAGCCTTCATGTCATTCCTACAACCTCCCTTTTTCATGCTTTCTACAAGTTGCATAAACAAGGACATTGGTTCACTTTTGCCAAGCGGGAAGGTAAAAACCGTCGGGTTTGCTTTAGGGAGATTTTGTCTGGGTTGAAGGGTTGGAAGCGTATGTTCTTTTTGATTGACCGTCGAGCCATCCCTTTTGCTATGCCGTGGAGGCATCCAGATTCGGATGTTTCCGACCCCTTTCCTTCCGGGGAGTTTGTTGGATCGATGTACTCTAACCAAACTAACTTAAATAGCTTGTTAAGGTTTAATAACCTCGGATAAATCCTAAGTTATTAACAGAGAAACACTGAGCAAACTCTATTAAGTATGCGGAATTTACTTAACAAAGCTAAGAAGAATAACTTTAACTTTGAACGATTTTATTAATAACTCTAACTCTGCTTATTATGCAGATCTTTAACAACTCTAATAATATCAAACTTCTCTCTAAAACTCTAATAATGTCACGTATTCTAAACTTGTGAATTCGTACTTCTAATACCAATCTAGGGGTCCTTTTATAGGCTCAAGGATATCCCTAGTCGGTTTACAATTTGTATCCTTGTACGACAAGTAATCTAATAAAGAATATTCTAGAATTACAAGACTTTCTATAAACTAATATAACAGTTCTTTTAGTCTTGCAGTACTTTGACTTCTTCAGCAGTACTTTGACTTCCTCTTTAGCAGTACTTTGACTCTTTGACTTTTTCCAGTACTTTATCATTCTTCAGCACTTTCATATCCCAACAGAGTTCTATGTACAGGATGCTGACAAGTTGTCCGCCAACGTTATTGATTTGATAAAGATTCCACCTGGCTTTTTGTATGTCGTTGGGTTGTCAGCTAATTGGAAATATCCTGGTTTTCGGGCAGCTCTGAAGGATGCCGAGGGGAATGGTATTTAGCCTGTGTTCTATCTTCTTAGTTAGGAATTTGTGTTTCTAATGGGCTTATAGTTTGTCTTGTTTGTGTTGCAGCTTTAACCATGTTTGACTATCTGATTAAGTCGAAGTACCGCAAGGGGGCGGCCATGACCCAAGGGGATCGTTATGAGCGGGGGAAGGCTCACATCATGCATGTCACCATTCCTAGTGATGCTGGCACTCCGGTTACGCCCAAATCTGATGCGATGAAGAGGGTTGAGGTGGCTGACCCAAAAGTTTTGGAGGCCAAGGAAAAGAAGAGGAAAGCTGCTGAGGCCCGAGCTGGAGGGTTAAAGCCCCGGAAGCGCCCTGCCGGAGAGGGTGGTTCTGGGCAACCTCAAAGGAGGAGAAATAAGAGTCCGCCGCCCGTTGTCAATGTGGAGTGCACCACTAATCCCACACCGCTGAATGTTATACCCCTTGAGGGTTCTCTTCCGAATGACCCCAACACTGTCGAGAAGGAAAATCTGGAGGGTCATTCCAGCAACAATCTGGATGTTGCGAATGCTGAAGGGAATCCTGAAGAGCATCCGGTAGACCACGACGGGGATCATGAGGTGTCCCGTATTGTTGAGCAGCCTGATCCCCAGGAAGCCAGTAAGTCGACATTTTTTTTGTGTGCTTATTTTGTATACTTATTGCTTTTGTCTTTATTTGTTTTCTTGTAGGGGTTTCTTCTCCTCCTCCTCAGCATCAGGAAAGTAAGGGTGGTGACGACGAAGGGAAAGCTTCGTCCAGTGCGACTTATGTGTCGGGGTGGTCTATTAAGAAAGATGAAAGGATCAAAGGATATGACAAATACAAGGATCTGCTCGTTCATCTGCCCCCACCTGCCGAAGAGACCTATCTGCAGAGCATGACTGATACCGAAGCGGTTCAGAGGTCGTGGGCTATTCTGGCTAGGGGGAGTCTTGCCTTTACGGACATGCTTGTTCGTTTTGAAAATCTTGGCAATGAACACAAGGACTTGGCTGAGGAGCACAAGGGGTGTGAGAAGGCTGCTAAGGAGAATTTTGACTACCTGGGTAAGACGCTGGAGGAGTTGAAGGTTTCGAAAGGAGAGCTTGCTGAGTGTTCTGCCCAAGAGGAGGGTTTGAAAAAATAGGTGCGCACCTTGGAGGCTGAAAAAGTCGAATGGTTGAAGTTGTCCCTGGCTCAAGGTGAGAAGATCATTGGTTTGGAGAAGGAGTTGATGGAGGCTAAGGGAGCCTTAAAGAATGAGGAAGAAGAGAATGAGGTTCTCCGCAGGGAGCGTACAGAGATGGCGGTGGCCGCGGGTAACTTGGAAATAGTGCGGTCTAATCTTGTCAGAGACTTCATCCCCACCGTCGTGACTCGTCTTCTTGGCAGTCCTGAGTACAAAGCTTAGTTGGCCGTCTCTTTTAGCTTGTGTGGGATGGCCGGGTGGTTGGATGGGGTGGGTATTGATCGTACGGAGGCAGGTGTTAAAAAGATTTTGGATGACACGGAGGACTTGGATCTGGAAGCTCCTGCCAAGTATCTAGCCGCATATGATGAGCTTTTTGTGAAGAGGTATCCTTATGTTGATAAAGTTAGAAATGCATGCCACCGTCCGATTGAAGAGATAATGACTCTCATGCCGGACCCTGCTCCAGCAAGTCCTTCGGGTGGAGCTATTGAGAAAGATGTCAAGGGGAATAAGGATGACGGGGGGAAGAATGTTCCATAACTGAAGCTTGATCTTTTTTAATGTTATATGACTTGTATTAATTGAACATATAATTGGAAACTTGTAATGTTGATGAAGAGGCAATTTTGTGCTTATGCATTTGCTATTTTTTGGTGGTTAATGAAATTTCTTCTAGTATATTCGGATTTGAACACTTTGCCTTATTTTGTTTATGTTGTCCTTTTCTGAATGTATAATACTGACTTGTTGTTATCCTCTATATCCTTCTTTGGTGTACGGATTGTCTTGTTTTTCTCTTCGGCTATCTTTTGTAGGGTATGACCCGTTTAACTTTTGTACCTTGGCTACCCATTTTTAGGTATGAACCGTTTGGTTTAAGTACCTCGGCAACCCTTTTTTAGTATGAACCGCTTAGTTTTATACCTCGACAACCCTTTTTGGGTATGAACCATTTAGTTTTATACTTCGGTAACCTTTTTTGGGTATGAACCGTTTAATTTTATACCTCGGTAACCCTTTTTGGGTATGAACCATTCGGTTTTTCTCACGGCAACCCTTTTTGGATATGATTCGTCTTTGAACATTGATCATTTTTCCCTGGAGGTCGCGAGCCTGCCGGGGGGGGGGGGTCACTTTGACAATTATGTTCAGCTGACAATAATAGGGAAAATTGCTCCTCCGTCATTCGGGGAGCTATATTAATGATTAAAATTTGCAATTAGGTGCCCCTTGGGCCTAGAGTTACAAAGCTTTTCTTAAATTATAAGGAACATTTCCTCAGGTTTGTTGCGTTCCAGGAGCGGGGCACTTCTTTCTCTTCGGTTGTCTGTAGCTTGTACGAGCCGTATTCATATGCTTCAGTGATGCGATATGGGCCTTCCCAATTTGGCCCCAACTTCCCTGACTCTCCTATCTGCTTTCTTCATTCTTTCGATAAACAAAATCTCCAACTCTGAACTTTTCGGCCCTCACTCTCCTGTTGTAGTATTGTTCCACTTTCTTCTTGTACCTGGCTTCTTCCACTGCCGCTGAGTCTCTTCTTTCTTGTAGTAGGTCTAGGTTTAGACGGATTTCTTCTTCACTTCCCTCTTCCTTTACCATCATTGTCCAGAAGGTCGGCATCCTATTTCCACCGGAGTTACTGCTTCACTCCCTATGTCAGGCTGAACGGTGTTTCGCCATTGCTTGTCTTGAGAGATGTTCGGTGAGCCCATAATACGTTTGGCAGTTCGTCTACCCATCCGGCCCTACTTCTTCCCAGCCTTGTCTTGAAACCATGCATCAGGCTTTTGTTCGCCCTTTCTACTAGACTATTGGCTTGGGGGTGGGCTACCGCGGTGTTTATCTGCTTTATGTTTAGCTTTTCACACTAGCTCTTGAAGGGGTCATGGATGAAATTGCTACCGTTGTCTGTTACAATTATGTGTGGTAGGCCGAAGCGACACACAATGTTTTCCCACACAAACTTTATGACTTCCTTTCCTGTAGTTCTTGCTAATGGCTTGGCCTCCATCCATTTTGTAAAGTGGTCGATGGCCACGATGACATACTTTACTTTTCCGGGGGCTTCGGGGAGAGGGCCCAGCACGTCCATTCACCACTGAAAGAAAGGCCACGGTGACATGATGGAGGTCATAAGGGTTTTTGGTAACTTAGGTACCGGAGCGTGTATCTGGCAGGATTCACATTTCTGAACGATCTCTCTAGTATCCCTATGCATTGTTGGCCAGTAATAACCTTGTCTTATCAACTTCGCTACCACAGATCTTGGGCCCGAATGCATTCCGCATGCTCCTTCATGCACCTCCCTTACCACGTAATTGGCCTGCAGCGGGACCACGCATCTTAACATTGGGCCCATGTATGATTTTTTGAACAATACCCCGTCTTTCATTGTGTAGTGACTGATTTTCATCCGAAGGGTTCTTGCTTCATTTTCATCATCCGACCATTTTCCTTCGGAGATGCACCGGATGATTGGAGACATCCAGTTCTCCTCTTCTTCCTCCACTATTGCTTCGATGACTTCTTCTTCTGTTGAAGGTGTTTCCAGTACTTCCACGAGTATTTCCTTGGTTAAGTGGTCGAAAGCAACCGATGCTAGTTTGCTTAACACATCAGCCTTTTGATTTTGTGCTCTGGGAATGTTCTGTATTCTAAACCTTTTGAAACATCCAATGTACTCCTTTGCTTTAGCCAAGTACTTCGCCATGCTCTCCTTGTAAGTGGTGAAATCTCTGTTGATTTAGCTTGATACCAGATTTGAGTCCACTTTAGCATTCAATACTTGGATTTTCATATCTTTGGCGATTCTTAGACTGGCTAACAATGCTTCATATTCCGCCTCATTGTTGGTGCTGGGGAAGTTTAGCCGAAGAGCATAGGTATACTCCGTTTGATCCGGGCTGA
This sequence comes from Chrysanthemum seticuspe, assembly GCA_019973895.1. Classification (NCBI taxonomy): domain Eukaryota; kingdom Viridiplantae; phylum Streptophyta; class Magnoliopsida; order Asterales; family Asteraceae; genus Chrysanthemum; species Chrysanthemum seticuspe. The sequence continues at coordinate 108,090,444 of BPTQ01000001.1, forward strand.
TTAGCACTAGGCCTACTCCAGCGCCTATTTTGTTGGATGCCCCTGATAATACAAATAAGCCGTTAAAACGTTTATTTATATTTTACGATCTTCTAATGTTTTGTCGATAACAAACGTAAAATCATTTTAACGAAACAAATAGAATACGTAAATTGTTTGAGTTAATAGTTTCCTAACACACTTACGTTTTCACATAAAACACTAAAACAAGTATAAGTGATTTTATGATTTAAATTCATATGTACAACAACTAGTGTTTACATATTGGGTTAGCATATACTTTAACTAAGTATACTTAAATGGGTAAAAACTAGCAAATGGTATTGACCCAATACCCATGGTTTTATATATACCACTTAACCAAGTTCATTGTATCTAGAAAAGAAAACCATGGATCAACCCATAACCCATGACCCATGACCCATAACCAAAAATACCCATGGGCAAAGAGGAGCGTTCCACGGATCCCTGGCTTTGTGCTAGCCGGATCTCAAGTGGAAGGGATCCGTGGGATCCGGGGAAACAGTAGGATTTTTCCTCTATAAATAGTGAGCCATTTCTTCATTATATCTCACCCCTTTCCAATACACTTTCTCCCCTGAGTTAAATCTCACTAACCTTAGATCCAAGAGATCTATGTTTGTAGTTTTGTTTTTGTGTGATCTTCTAGGTTCCTCTTAAAGGCAAGATCACCACCTTTGAAGTCGAGCAAGCTCAAGTCCATGAGTTGCCATGCTTCCTCATCATCAAGGCTATTGAAGTCCTCTTGTTGATGATCTCTTTCTTTCTTCAAAGAAGTGTAGTGTTGAAGACATTAGTGAAAGATGTCTCAAGTGTCAAGACGAAGATATTAGTGAAGGGTATCTATCGTCTATAGGATAAGCACTTGTGGTAGGTGCTTAGAAGTCAAGACAAGAAGCATTAGTGAAAGGTGCTTAGAAGTCAAGACTTGAAGCATTAGTGAAAGGTGCTTCGAAGTAAAGACACAAGACATTAGTGAAAGGTGTCTTGTAGATCTAGTCAAAGGCATTAGTGAAAGGTGACTTAGATGTACATTCGATATGGTGTGTTTCGATGTACTAGATAGACTAGCATTAGATTCAAGGATATTGATGTCCTTGATGATGTTGTAAAGGAGTAGATCTCCTTTGGGATTAGTCGTTGGTGTAGTGTGGTAGTAGTTCCTCCATTGCAATGGAACTAGGTACTTAGCCTAGTACCTAATAAAGGGTAGGCGACGTTGTGATAGGAGTAGTTCTCCTAAGGTGTGAAAGAACTGTGGTTAGCCTAGCACCGTATAAAGGGTAGGCGACGTTGTGTTAGGTGTGGTTCGCCTTGGTGTGAAAGAACTCAGTATTTAGCTTTGTACCGGAAAAAAGTTAAGCGACGTTGTGAAGGCTTCTCCGCCATAAGGAGATTGGTGTAGTGTTTACGAACTCTCGAGTAGGTGACTCGAGGAGTGGAGTAGGGCAAGGAAGGTGTCCTTGTAGCTGAACCACTATAAATACTCGTGTTGTGGTTTTGTGCTTCTTACCCTTATCCTTTCATTACTTATCTTTATATGCTTGTTTATCAACATCCAACACACACACCCAAATAGATTGACATAAGTTAATCTAAATAGTTTAAAAGGAAGTTTTAATTGCTAAAACTATTCAACCCCCCCCCCCTTCTAGTTTTCCACAATTGGCATTAGAGCTTCGTTACCAAGTTTCTTGAAGTATATTGTATTTTAAAAACTTGATACGGTCCATAGTTAATTGAAAACTACAAAGAAGGTTCTTTCATAAAAACAAACACAATGTTTTTCAAAACTGTATGTTTGGATGTTGATTTGATAACAACATTTTTTTTTTATTATTGCACTAATCTTCTTTGTCGTGTTGATTAGTCAAAGCTCATACCCACCAAGCTTTAGGAGTCGCTTGGTAACAAGAATACCTTCCTTAAGAAGGTATCTTAAACGCAAAGGAGCGGGAATCGTCTAAGTGACATTTGTTGTGTCATTTGTAAAAACATTCCTAAGTACGCTAGAGGTATGATTTTCTTTTTACTTTGCTTGATAATTAAGTATACCTATTTAGGTATTTATATGATTATCTTTTGTGCTTATACATGTTTTACATGAAGCTTCATTAGGAAGCCTTTTTTCTCACATACGTGTTTTATTTCTCGTCTAAAGTCGTGGTATATAAAACCTATATTTTGTTTCTTTTAATCCAATAATAAAACAAAACACGAATTTCAAAAATTCATCCTTCCCCATAAATACTCCCATCCTCGATCAATCTATCAAACCCTCACTTTTTCAAATCTTCCAATTTCAAAAATTTCCTCTCACTCAAAAACTTCATCTTCCTCCTCAACCGAAACCAAGAAGATCCGTCATCAACATGGTTTACATCGCACTCGTGCTCATCTCCCTAACACTCATCGCACTTGTGTTCCCTATGATGAAGTTCACATACGGAGACATTTACTTTGTGTTGTTAATCTATATTGGAGTCATATACCCAATCCTTTGTATCATCCTTAGTATTGAAATGCAATATTATTAATAATCTAGTTTATCTAGGTTATTATTGTTATAATGTGTTTATCATTTCTTTTGATTTATATGTTTTATATTCTTTCGTGATACATTAGAAGTCATGTATGCATGCTAAAAGAAAATGTAGGATAAAACATATTTCGTGGTATAAAAACTGTAAAACCTATGTTTTTATCAAATCTGTTTCTGTTACTACAGATCCACGGATCCTGGAAGATATACTAGCCGGATCCCTTTTGTAAAGGAACCGTGGGATCCGTCCTACTGGAAAACAGTTTTCATGCAAGATTAAAAACCACTATCTTTCTAAAAATAATAATCCACTAGAATTTCAAAACCATGAGTTAGTTAAATGCTAAAAACCATTGTTAATAAAAATCTAGTAAAAACGTTAGATTATTATAGGTTGACCATAAACATCACCTCTTATTAACCCATCACTTCTATAGGTTCAACTATGACGCATGAATACGAGTTTGATTTTTCACTCACTAGCGTCTACACTCCTAACATCTCTCTTGAGCCCAACACACCTGGCAATCACGTCTGTGGGTTCAATAATCTCGAAACCCGTCACTTCCATGAAGGACGTATTGTAGACACCTCTCTACAATTCGAAGAAGGTATCAATACCTCCTTCCGAACCATAGGATTGGAATGTCTTCTCAAAATTAACGAGAAAATATGTCTAAGGTTTGTATTGGAATTCTTCCGTCAAGTCGAACTCGTTCGTAACGAGGATCGCTCTCTATCTCTTTGGTTTTATATCAAAAACCAAAAGTTCACTCTAACCCTTGGGCATTTTGCTCACATCCTCCGGATTCCAAATCATGGACAATGTGCCTTCACCAAAGATTGGTCTCTTGATTCTCTCTTCAACTTTCGTGAAGAAAATAGTCCATATTGTTCACACATACCCTCTTCGGAAGATTTAAATCGCATAATATGCAAACCTCGACCATATTACTCCAATCCAAACATTATCCATACACGGGATATCCGAGAAGAGTACAAGCCTCTTGCTCTCATTCTACGTGAAAATGTTTGGAGTCTTAGGGGAAATCGAGATATTCTTCCCGCTTGTTGTGCTCACATGTTGTACTGTTTGCTAACACAACAACCATACAATCTCGCCTATTTCTTTGCAAGGCGAATTGTAAATCTTCAAAGCTCCAAGAACAAACTCATTCCATATGGAATGTTATTGACGCGCCTCTATCATAATGTCATGCACTTTCATCCTCAATTTCAAAGTCCGTTGTACGTACTTGTAAACAAGATGATGGAACCGCTGAACATTTCCCTCATGAAGACATTCTTCATTCCTGAATCCGCCAACACTCATCAACCATTTGATGATCCATCTAGAGATAACACTCAAGGAACTTAGTAGTAATTCAAATAGGATCAATTCTATTCTATTCGTGCTTTATCAATGTAATCCTATTTTCTTCATGAAATAAAACATCTTACATTTGATATCTTGGTGTTAGAACCTCTTTAAATCAACCTAGGGATATAATGCATTGTCAAGATCATTGCATACCTTTAGTAAAGGTTCTGTCTAGAAGATGGACGGATCCCAAATGTAGTACTAAACGGATCCCTACACCTAGGGAACCGTGGGATCCGGCAAACAGAAAATGCAATTGCAAGCATTATATTTCAACCATATCCTTAGAACACCTCACACTAAGCTAAACATAATGTCTCAAGGTAAATTAAGTCCTTATCAAGATAGGTTGATCCTCTACATAACTCACCTAGATCACACTCTAAGAAGCTTGTAGATCTACCGTTTCATTTTTAATCCATTACTCTTCCGCTCTCTAACTCACACTTCATTTTTTCTACTTGATCCCTCACATCTAGTCTTAGAAATCTTTCGATTATGGCTAAGTTGATCATAAATCATCCTCACCACAAAATTGATCAAAGTTGATCAAATCCTAGTTTTCCCATCTCAAAACCTTTAGGATATTTTCCAAAACACAATCCTAAGTCACAACCTGATCTCTAGGATCATTAGCTTCAATTGACACTCTCATCTTTAGTGTCATCCTTGCTCATTCATTGGTACTCATGAAAGTTCCAAATCCTTCCATAAAAGACAATCATTAGCTACATCACTCACCACCTTCAAGTACTTAAGCACCCTTTCATTTAAGACACTTAGGAAGACTGAAACACTCAAGATGTTATAGGTCTTAGATTTTAGAAACATCATTTCCACTCTTTCATAGCTGTTGATAGCCGGATCCCTAGGATTAGCCTAGACGGATCCCACTGAGGAGGGAACCGTGGGATCCGGATGACTTTATAGGTCAAATCTTGCTAAAACAATCATTTCAACTCATCTTCCTAACTCAAACACTCCATCTCATCTTAAATGAGTTCCTAGATCAGTCCAACCTCTAAAGTTGACTCTTGTGCATGTCAATCATCACATTCCAATGAATCCTAGTGGCTTAAAGCTTAAATGCACTTGCAAAATCTCTTAGTTTATAAACCACCTTGTTAGGACCTCCATAGTTGTTGGGAATTATGCGAAGTAGGATTTCTGCTGTCAATACTGCCGAAGGATTCTGCTGAAGTAGAAGCAGAATCTGCTGAATAAGAGATTCTGCTGAAGTATAAAACCCATGCCGTGTATCTGCTGAAGAGTGGAAGCTGACTAGGATATGCATGCGCTTTATTATTTAAATGCTAACCCATCATTATTCTTGAACGACCCGAGGTTAGCATGGGTATTATTGTACTGCTCAATATTGTTTAGTGTGGTAGCCATTAAATGCATGCTTGCATGTTTAGTCGATTGAGTAGTAATAGTTTAGGGTTCTTTGTCTATAAAAGGAACCTCATAGTTTGTAATAGATAACAATTCGAAACATAGAGTTTCAGTTAATAAAAGATCCATAGAGGATCTAAGTGTTCTTAGGTATAACAGCTTGTATTTACATTCCGCTATAGAATACGAGTTGTAGAGATTTTCTATTATTTTTCTTATGATTACATAGGCAACACTAACGATCTACAAGTGCTCAAGATCTGTCAAGGTCTGTCTGTGTTCAACAAGTGGTATCAGAGCCTCGGGAAAGTCTCTACGATACTGAGAACCATATTTTACCTCACCCCCATACAACCAAAAACACATTCACCATGCCTGGAACTGATGATGAATCAGAAGTCACCAACAACAACATCAAAAACACAACCTCTATGCAACAACTTAGTCTCTCCAACAGTAATGGTAAGTTTCCTTATCTGAAAAAGGAAGAGTATGATCTGTGGACGATGAAGATGCAGAACTGGATCTCCAATATTGATTGGAATCTTTGGGAGATTGTGAATAAAGGAAACAGTCTGAAGAAGACTATCCCAGATCTTGATGGTAAGTTTACCATTGCTCCTCCTAAAACTGCTGAAGAGATCCTAGCTGTGCAAAGAGAGCACAAAGTAAGAACCATCCTTCTTCAAGCTATTCCTGAAGATCACTTGGGTGATTTTCACCACATGGATGATGCAAAGGACATATGGATGGCTCTTAAAGCAAGGTTCGGTGGTAATGAAGAATCCAGGAGAATGAGGAAGTCCATGCTGAGACAACACTTTCAAGAGTTCAACATCTCAGAAGAAGATGGTATCCACAAGGGATACGACAGGTTTCATAAGATTTTGAGTCAGCTAAACCAGCTGAATGCAAAACCTGACAATGATGATTGCAATTCAAAGTTCCTTCGATCTTTGCCTCCATCATGGTTACATGTGAGTATAGCCCTAAAGGCTAAAGGTGGGTTGTACATGCTCACTTTTGATGAGCTATACAACAAACTCAAATCTCTTGAACCTAATGTCAGATCTCCCTACCGTGCATCCTCTTCTGGTCATACTGCCTTTGTTGGGACATCTCACTCCAATATGATGATGCATGCTTCAAGTCCATCTTACTTACCATCATCATCTTATCGTCCCACTCCATCATGTCCTCAAGCTAAAACTGGTAGTATATTAGAGGATGTTCTTCATTCATTTGTTGCTGATTATGATACTCAGCAGCATCTTGTCTATGAAGATTTTGAGCAGGTGGACCCACTTGAAATGGAGGAGATGAAACTGAAATGGCAGGTGGCCATGCTTTCAGTAGATATCAAAAGGTTTGAGGAGAGGGCAGGAAGAAAGTTTGGCATCAAGGGAAAGGAACCAGCTCGTTTTGACAGGAGAAAGGTCAAGTGTTTCTCTTGTCACCAAATGGGTCATTTCTCAAGGGAATGCAAAGATAGGAAGAGTGGAGAGGGAGCTAACTACAATTCCTATCAGCAAAATCAGAAGGAAGCTGGAACTTCAGCAGCTCTTGTCACCTTGGATGAACAGGTCAACTGGGCTGCACATGAACCTGTGAATGAGGAAGCTGCTAATACTGAGAAGCTTGGATTGCTGGCAAGGTGTACTTCAGAAGATAGGCATGATCAGTTTGCCTTGATGGGACTCTCTCAGGTACACAATTGTATATTTGGTTGTAGTGAAAGATACAATGAACTTAAAGAAGCTTATGATACTATGAAACCTAAATACAATGAATGCTATGTTGATAATGAAGCTTATAAACTTTCGTTAAAAACATTAGAAAGACAAAAGGTTTGGTTTCAAAAGAATCATATGAAGAAAAGATAAAGGGGTTACAAATTGATTTAGATATTGCAGACATTAACTTAAAACGCACTGAAAAGGAAAAAGCTGATGCTATTGCTGAGAATCTAGAGCTTAAAGAGAAACTAGCTGAGGAAATAGCTAGACATAAACAATGGTTAATATCAGGTGACAATCTAGCTAGAGAACTCTATAATAGTCAGTCAGTGAACTCTGGAATAGGTTTAGGTTTTCAAAAGTATGTAGGATTGGAAGCTAGGCAAGATGGGCGTAAATCTACACCTGCAGGCTTAGCACATTTTAAAAAGGAAGGTGATTTACATGCTGTCCCTGGACCTATTAGAGGTGAATTCATGCCCACTGACCTGTCCATTACTGTTGACTTTGATGGATCACACCATCTGTATGGCAAAAAGTCAAAAGACTTGCCAGACACCGATGCTTCATCTTATGACTTTGTCTCTTTCTCTGACAGTGACAATTCATCGGATCAAGGGTCTACTTTCAGCTATGATTCAAGTGATAAGTCAGACCTTCCCAAGCCCTCACCTGAGCCTACACCCAAGCCTGCACCCAAGTCTATCTACAAGCCTTCTAGGATAGCTGCTGAGGAATCAACTTCCAAGCCTGTTTCCTCTGAAGACTTGTCCTTTAAATCTTTGCATAATAATTCTGTTAAAAACAATTCCTTTAATGTTTCTGTTTTAAGTACTTCTACATGTAATAGAACATCTTCTTTGTTGAATAAATCTTCCAAAAGGATTTTGTATTTGGAAGTAAATTTCATTTAATTAAGGATTGTGATTTCTATGAGCAAAGATTGGGTTTATGTGCTACTCAACAGAAACCTAGACCTGTATGGACCAATGTTAATAATATTCCATCTTATGTCACTCAAGCTACATATACTGACTCTCCTTGGAGGAGATCAGCTGATAGACCTTATGTGCAACCTACTAGCCCATACTTTAAACATGGTTATTGGCCTGCATATGTTGACTCTATGAATAATGGGAAAGGATGTTGGGGTACTGCTGTCAAGTCCTCAGCAGGTTGTTCTTGGAATAATAAGGGACCTAAATTTCAATGGAAACCCAAGAACAATGGTGGATCTTTCTCATCTGCTAGACCTAAATCTCATGATCCACAAGGCAGGTTCAAGTCAGCAATGACTTGAGCCTCCTTCGTTTACTAACATTCTTTTGTATATATTGTTTGTTCTATAGGATCATCCTCTTAAGCATAAAGATATCGGTATTGTTGATAGTGGTTGTTCAAGAAGCATGTCTGGAAATAGAGATATGATGCACAATTTTATTCCTATTAAAGAAGGAGGCAATGTGACTTTTGGTGGAAGTGATGGTAGAATTACTGGGAAAGGCACCATCAAGACACCCCTACTGAACTTTGAGAATGTGTACTATGTTAGGGAACTTCAGCACTTCAACTTGTTCTCAGTCTCACAAATTTGTGACACCAAGAACAAGGTACTCTTCACTGAAGATGAATGTCTTGTGCTTTCTAAAGAGTTCAAGCTTCCAGAAGATACTTCAATTCTGCTGAGAGTTCCTCGAACTCACAATCTATACACATTCAACCTCAATGAAGTTCATCCTGAAGGTGACCTCACTTGTTTGGTGGCTAAAGCATCCTTGGATGAGTCTACCAAATGGCACAGGAGAATGGCTTATGTGAATTTCAAGACCATAAATAAACTCTCTAAAATGGGTCTTGTTGAAGGTCTTCCCTCCAAAGTTTTCTCCAATGATCATAATTGTGTTGCATGCAACAAAGGGAAGCAACACAGAGCCTCCTACAAAGTTGTCACTGCTGTGAGCATTATCTCTGAGCCTCTTCAGCTGTTACATATGGATCTATTTGGTCCAACTCAAGTCAGAAGCATTGATCACAAGTACTTTTGTTTGGTTATCACTGATGGTTATAGCAGATTTTGTTGGGTGTTCTTTCTAAGGACTAAAGATGAAACAACTCCAGTACTGAAAGACTTCATCACCCTTGTTGAAAATCAGTTGAACAAGAAGGTTAAGGGAATTCGGTGTGATAATGGGACAGAGTTCAAGAATGCTACTATTATAGAACTCTGTAGGACTAAAGGGATAAAGAGGGACTATAGCAATCCAAGAACTCCGCAACAAAATGGGGTAGCTGAAAGAAAGAATAGGACCTTGATAGAGGCTGCAAGATCAATGCTTGCAGACTCTAAATTACCCACTATGTTCTGGACTGAAGCTGTTGGCACAGCTTGCTATGTGCTTAACAGGGTCTCCATTACTAGACCTCACCTCAAAACACCATATGAACTTCTCTTTGGGAAGGTTCCAGTCATTCATTACCTCAAACCTTTTGGTTGTCAAGTGACCATTCTAAACACCAGTGATCCGTTGGGGAAGTTTGATGAGAAAGCTGATGATGGTTATATTGTGGGTTATTCAGCTCATAGCAAGGCTTACAGAGTGTACAACTTATCTGCCAAGAAGATAGAGGAGACTTTGAACCTGAGATACTTGGAAGATAAGCCCAATGTTCAAGGACATGGTCATGTGTGGTCTTTTGACCTTGACTACCTAACTGACTATCTGGGTTATACTAGACATATGGCTAACCAAAGTGCAGGCTCTCAAGAATCTCCCACTAACAATGCAGGTACCTTGGATGCTGACTCTGGAAGTGAATTTGAAGATGATGAACAACCTATACTTGTGCCTTCTTTCTCCCCTAACAATGTTGCAGGTAACACTTCTAGAGATACTTCTGCTGAGAGTGAAGATGAATCACACTATGCTGAGGACCTTGCTAGGCTTCAGACTCAAGAGTTTGCAGCTAAGCTTGAAGCTGAGAAGGTGAATGGGGAGCTTGCAAATGAGGCTGTCAGTGGAAACCATGTTTCTGCTGACACTGATGCAGTCTCTCCCATCGTCATCAAATCTGCTGAAAGCTCGACTGTTACTACTCCTATTCCTACTAGAGTGTCCACAGACTTTGGTGAACCGTATACTCGCTTTCCAAGACCTTCAGATCTTGGAAATCATCAACCCAAATCTGGCTTTTTCACCTCACCGTCCTATGACACAACTTTTGTACCAACTGTGTCTAATCTTGAACCTACCATTGAAGTCAACCCCACTGCTACTAAAAGAATCAACATAACTCACCCTCAATCCAATATTATTGGTGACATTCTAGCTCCTGTTAGAACTCGAAGGGCTATCTCTAGTCCTAAATTTGGACAGGTTGCTTTTCTCTCTTATGTCTCAAATCAGCAAAGAGACAATCACACAGACTTCAAGCATTGTCTGTTTGCGTGTTTTCTTTCTCAAGTAGAACCAACCAGTCTCTCTCAAGCTCTTGAAGACTCAAGTTGGGTTGAAGCAATGCAAGAAGAAATGCAACAGTTTCAAAACCAACAAGTTTGGATCTTGGTACCATTACCAGATGGCAAATATGCTATAGGAACTAAATGGATTCTGAAGAACAAAAGAGATGCAAGGGGTGTAGTTATTAAAAACAAAGCAAGATTAGTAGCTCAAGGTTACATGCAAGAGGAAGGGATTGATTATGATGAAGTGTTTGTACCTGTTGCTAGAGTAGAGGCTATTCGAATTTTCTTGGCATATGCATCCTACATGGGCTTCATGCTGTATCAGATGGATGTTAAAGGTGCTTTTCTGTATGGTGAGATAGAAGAGGAGGTTTATGTCACTCAACCCAAAGGATTTGAAGACCCAGATCATCCTAATCATGTTTACAAGGTCGTTAAAGCTCTCTATGGACTTCATCAGGCACCAAGGGCATGGTATGCTAGGCTTTCAACATTTCTACTGAAGCATGGCTACAGAAGAGGTGCCATTGATAAGACTCTTTTTCTGAAGAAGAACTTGACAGACATCATACTTGTGCAAGTGTATGTGGATGACATCATTTTTGGATCCACTAAAGAAGCTTGGTGCAGGGAATTTGAGCATCTGATGAAGGGAGAATTTCAGATGAGTGCTATGGGGGAGCTTACTTTCTTTTTGGGTCTCCAAGTTCAGCAGAAACAAGATGGGATATTTATCAGTCAAGATAAATATGTGAGGGACATGTTGAAGAAATTTGGTATGGAAGGTGTCAGAACTGCCACAACACCTTATGAAGCTCCAAAAACAAAAACCAACAATGATCCAGATCTACCTGTGAATGTTCATTTATACAGATCAATGATTGGTTCATTAATGTATCTAACGGCTTCAAGGCCTGATATTACCTTTGCTGTGAGTGTTTGCTCTCGACATCAAGTCACTCCACTTACTTCCCATCTCAATGCAGTCAAGAAGATCTTTAAGTACCTCAAAGGCCAACCTCATTTAGGCCTTTGGTACCCAAAAGAGTCTCCTTTTAAGTTGGAAGCATATAGTGATAGTGATTATGCTGGTGCAAATCTGGATAGGAGATCCACAACTGGAGGCTGTCAATTCCTTGGAACGAGATTGATTTCTTGCCAGTGCAAGAAACAAACCATTGTGGCTACCTCAACTACTGAAGCAGAGTATGTTGCTGCTGCAAATTGTTGTGGACAGGTCCTTTGGATTCAAAACCAATTGCTGGATTATGGGTATAACTTCATGAACACAACACTTTTTATTGATAATCAGAGTACCATATGCATTGTCAAAAATCCAGTTTTTCACAGTAGAACCAAACATATTGAAATCAGGCACCACTTTATAAGAGATGCATATGAAAAACATTTGATAAATGTGGCTAAAATTCATACAGATGATAATGTGGCAGATCTGTTAACAAAAGCTTTTGATGGACCAAGGTTTCAACACCTTGTGGTCAATATTGGAATGCTTAACCCTTAACTGCAAAGATTAAGGGGAGGCATAGGCCTCAGGGGAGGCGTATGCCTCAGGGGAGGATTTTGTTTATTTTGTTTGTTATTTTCTTAGTTAAAAAAAAAAAAAAAAAAAAAAAAAAAAAAAAAAAAAAAAAACTACTCTTGCAGGTTTGTTGTATATAGTTGATGGTTTTTAACTCACCAGATATACCTTGTGTATATCAAAGAGTTGGCTAGTCTAAAGGGTACAGCTTTGGTAAAGACACATCAAATCTGTTGATAGCTGTAATGATTTGCTCAAAATCATAGGGTCTGCAACCACCCATGCTTAATTGTTGAGAGTTGTATGGTCATCAATTCACCATGCTGTATTCCTTGTTGGAATCCAAGAATTGGCTAGCCCACAAGTATATGGCTTGTGGTAAAGGCAACTGAATCCATATTTGGTTATCAATTCACCAATTCTAAGAATTGACTAGTCCTGAACAAACGGCTACAGGTAAAGACACATCAAATCCGTTTATATAGTTGCTGATTTGCTCATAAATCAGATGGTTATCAATGTACCATAGTTTTCGAACTTAAACATTTGGCTACTCCAGTAGATATGGCTATTGGTAAAGAGACATCAAATCCATTATTTTCAATGATTCACCTCTCACAGGAGTTAACACACCTGGATGTGATGAGAATAGTATGCAACTAATGAGTTTTGATGTACAATATGTCAATTGTTGCTGCAAAGACCTGGCGTTTCAAAGTTTGGTCATCATAGAGATGAGATTATTCTTGGTTCTTTGCTACTGATGTTTGAGAACAATCCTCTAAGTAATGCAGTCTTTAAGATCTATCAAGGTTAGGAAACTGGAACTTAACCAAGTCAAATTCCAGTTTAGGGGAGGATTGTTAGGAATTATGCGAAGTAGGATTTCTGCTGTCAATACTGCCGAAGGATTCTGCTGAAGTAGAAGCAGAATCTGCTGAAGAAGAGATTATGCTGAAGTATAAAAGCCATGCCGTGTATCTGCTGAAGAGTGGAAGCTGACTAGGATATGCATGCGCTTTATTATTTAAATGCTAACCCATCATTATTCTTGAACGGCCCGAGGTTAGCATGGGTATTATTGTACTGCTCAATATTGTTTAGTGTGGTAGCCATTAAATGCATGCTTGCATGTTTAGTCGATTGAGTAGTAATAGTTTAGGGTTCCTTGTCTATAAAAGGAACCTCATAGTTTGTAATAGATAACAATTCGAAACATAGAGTTTCAGTTAATAAAAGATCCATAGAGGATCTAAGTGTTCTTAGGTATAACAGCTTGTATTTACATTCCGCTATAGAATACGAGTTGTAGAGATTTTCTATTAGTTTGCTTATGATTACATAGGCAACACTAACGATCCACGAGTGCTCAAGATCTGTCAAGGTCTGTCTGTGTTCAACAATAGTCATCACTCTCATCCTAACTTTCAGCTCTTGCAACCTCTTGAAATCATCTCATCATGAGGAAAACCCCAACTAGTAACTTATCCACCAAAGAACCACCCATGAAAAAGGCTCGTGTTATACACGAAATCTCCTCAACCGAATCATCTCCCGTCAAGCCTACAAATGATAGAATTCTTCATCATCCAATCAAACCAATCCCCAAAAGGATAGTACCCACAAAACTACCAATGCCAAATACCACCATACCTCCTAGGCCAAACAATATTATCTCCACTAAACCATCACCATTGGTTCCTAGAGCTATTTCATTTACATCCCCTCTATCATCACCACACCTCTACAACTTAGAGGACTTGCCCCCTAGGCCGTCTCATCCGCTTCCGCCGACAACATTCTCCTCATTAGGAGGAATAATGGTTCAAAATCAAGGTGTTGAGTCAACACTTGCTCCGGCTTCCTTTTCGCCGTTTCCATCATATAATCCCATTTGGATTATGAGAAATCATCAAAGTCAACTACCCGACCATATGGATGTTGACACTTCTCTACCACCACCATCATTCTTGGTTGAGTCATTCTCAAATGCACCTCCATCAATCCCTCCATCGTTTGAAGCTCCACAAGCCGCTTCACTTGATCCTTCGAATCAAGCCATTTCATTTCATCCACCACCACTACCTAGCCATGACAAAGATTGCTATCATTGTCAACATGTTGAGAGTTTGATACATGAAGTACGAGAAGACCAACATTTCATGTTCTATCATCTCCTCGAACGTTTCGACGAGATCAAACCTAAACAAAACTTGAGCTAGAAGATTTTAGTGGTGTCCTAGCATCAAGCGTTAGTTGGTCTAGAAATTCCTAGTCATGTATTTTCTTATTTTCTTAGTTTTTAGAGTCATGTATATCATAACTCTAGTTTTATTAAATGGAAATTACATGCTACTTGTTATTTTGCTGAGCATATGTATTCATATCTCATTTATGTGATAACATTACTTGTTATATCACCTTTGCTTATTTTAGTCATCAGTCAGACGGATCCCTCAGAATTGCCTAGACGGATCCCTACTAGGAGGGAACCGTGGGATCCGTGAAGACAGAAAGTTTTTCTTTCTACTAACTTAAATCACATTTGCAGGAAATTGTGAATTATACTTGTTTTCTAACCCTTGTTTTGCAGTTATTCAATTAACACATGAAGAATTTGACACCCTAAAGCTAGGGGAGCTTGGTGTCAAAACAATACGTTGCAAAATTACTTGCAACCTTAGATTTATATTTCATGACTTCCCGTTGCAAAAATTGCAATCATCTAGGGGGAGCACACCCGTCACATAGACGTAATCTTTTGCAAAAGTTAGTTGCAAATGAACTAGATTAGAATAAGCTTCTTGACGCCCTTACTTAGGGATGGACTCGTCAAGGGGGAGTAACGACGAGATCCTTTCCCGTTACTTGCTCTCTACTTCTTTTTACTTTTATTTCTTTCACATGTTTTTCTTAAAAAAAAACGTTGTGTTGCTTTTCTTCAAACACTTTTTGTTTCGACAAAAAGGGGGAGAAGAAAGTAAAAACTACAAATTCAAACTTTTACGAATTTTAGCTTTTCCTTAAAATAATTTTATATTTTGTCATCAACAAAAAGGGGTAGATTGTTAATACAAATAAGCCGTTAAAACGTTTATTTATATTTTACGATCTTCTAATGTTTTGTCGATAACAAACGTAAAATCATTTTAACGAAACAAATAGAATACGTAAATTGTTTGAGTTAATAGTTTCCTAACACACTTACGTTTTCACATAAAACACTAAAACAAGTATAAGTGATTTTATGATTTAAATTCATATGTACAACAACTAGTGTTTACATATTGGGTTAGCATATACTTAAACTAAGTATACTAAAATGGGTAAAAACTAGCAAATGGTATTGACCCATAACCTATGGTTTTATATATACCACTTAACCAAGTTCATTGTATCTAGAAAAGAAAACCATGGATCAACCCATAACCCATGACCCATAACCAAAAATACCCATGGGCAAAGAGGAGCGTTCCACGGATCCCAAGTGGAAGGGATCTGTGGGATCTGGGGAAACAGTAGGATTTTTCCTCTATAAATAGTGAGCCATTTCTTCATTATATCTCACCCTTTTCCAATACACTTTCTCCCCTGAGTTAAATCTCACTAACCTTAGATCCAAGAGATCTATGTTTGTAGTTTTGTTTTTGTGTGATCTTCTAGGTTCCTCTTAAAGGCAAGATCACCACCTTTGAAGTCGAGCAAGCTCAAGTCCATGAGTTGCCATGCTTCCTTATCATCAAGGCTATTGAAGTCCTCTTGTTGATGATCTCTTTCTTTCTTCAAAGAAGTGTAGTGTTGAAGACATTAGTGAAAGATGTCTCAAGTGTCAAGACGAAGATATTAGTGAAGGGTATCTATCGTCTATAGGATAAGCACTTGTGGTAGGTGCTTAGAAGTAAAGACAAGAAGCATTAGTGAAAGGTGCTTAGAAGTCAAGACTTGAAGCATTAGTGAAAGGTGCTTCGAAGTAAAGACACAAGACATTAGTGAAAGGTGTCTTGTAGATCTAGTCAAAGGCATTAGTGAAAGGTGCCTTAGATGTACATTCGATATGGTGTGTTTTGATGTACTAGATAGACTAGCATTAGATTCAAGGATATTGATGTCCTTGATGATGTTGTAAAGGAGTAGATCTCCTTTGGGATTAGTCGTTGGTGTAGTGTGGTAGTAGTTCCTCCATTGCAATGGAACTAGGTACTTAGCCTAGTACTTAATAAAGGGTAGGCGACGTTGTGATAGGAGTAGTTCTTCTAAGGTGTGAAAGAACTCGGTGGTTAGCCTAGCACCGTATAAAGGGTAGGCGACGTTGTGTTAGGTGTAGTTCGCCTTGGTGTGAAAGAACTCGGTATTTAGCTTTGTACCGGAAAAAGGTTAAGCGACGTTGTGAAGGCTTCTCCGCCATAAGGAGATTGGTGTAGTGTTTACGAACTCTCGAGTAGGTGACTCGAGGAGTGGAGTAGGGCAAGGAAGGTGTCCTTGTAGTCGAACCACTATAAATACTCGTGTTGTGGTTTTGTGCTTCTTACCCTTATCCTTTCATTACTTATCTTTATATGCTTGTTTATCAACATCCAACACACACACCCAAATAGATTGACATAAGTTAATCTAAATAGTTTAAAAAGAAGTTTTAATTGGTAAAACTATTCAACCCCGCCCTTCTAGTTTTCCACAGCTCCGTCGGTGAATAATGTCCATTCCTCCTTACATGTGGAGATATCACATATTTCTTTATTCTTTCTTCGGTTTTCACCCTCCTTTCCAACCGGTATTTCATTTATGAAGTCTGCCAAGACTTGGCCCTTGACTGCCTGTCTTGGGATGTAGGTAATTTTGTATGCTCCCAACTCCACTGCATATTTCATCAGCTTTCCTGAGGATTCAGGTTTGTTCAACACATCCCTAATAGGTTGATATGTGATTACCTTGATTGGGTGGGCTTCAAAATACCTTCTGAGTCTTTTGGAGCAGTGTAACAGAGCCAAAGCCAATTTCTCTAAGGGAGCATAATTTCGTTCAGCCTCATGTAACGTTCTACTAACGTAGTGTACTGGCATTTGCTTTCCTTTTCTTTCCACCATCAGTACATCGCTTATGGCTTCCTCGGCCGCAACCAAATACATGAATAGGTCCTCTTCTGCCACCGGGGCGGTGAGACTGGGCAACTCTAATATTATACTTTTCATCTTCTGAAACGCCTCTTCGGCTTGCTCGCTCCACCGTTATTCGCTTTGGTTTTCTTTTGTTAGGTTCTTTAAAGTATTGAAAAATGGTAAAGCTTTTTCTGTAGATCGTGAAAGGAACCTGTTCATGGCAACCAATTTCCCACTAAGGCTCTGCATCTCCTTAAGGGTTTTGGGTGATTGCATGTCAGATATCGCCTTTGTTTTCTTGGGTTTTGCCCTTATCCCTTCGGATGTCACCACGTACCCGAGAAACTTTCCCTCTTCCACTCCAAACGAACATTTTTTGGGATTAAGTTTCATATTTATTCCCCGGAGGTTATCGAATGTTTCCGCCATGTCCGCTAATAACTCCATTTCACTCCTGCTCTTGATTACCATGTCGTCTAAGTACACTTCCAAATTCCTGCCAATTTGTCTTTTGAATGTGGAGTCGACCAGCCTTTGATACGTTGCCCCGACGTTTCTTAGACCGAAGGGCATTTTGGTATAACAAAAGGTATCGTGTTCTGTGTAAAAAGTCGTTTTCTCCTCGTCTTCTTTTGCCATTTGCACTTGATGGTATCCTTTATATGCATCGAGAAAGCATTTGTACTTATACCCCATAACGGACTCGATCTTACAGTCAATCTCCGGGAGGGGTAGTAGTCTTTCGGACAGGATGCATTGATGATTTTGAAGTCCATGCACATTCTCCATGTTCCATCCGACTTTTTTACCAGTACTGGGTTGGAAATCCATGTGGGGTATTTTACCGACCGGACTATCCCCGCCTTCAACCATTCTTCTACTTCGGTATTGATTGCTTGATTTTTTTCAGCTGAGAAGGTTCTTTTTTTCTAGGTGATCGGCCTGTCGTGCACATTGACGTTTAACTTGTGCCCCTGTCATGTCGGCTGGTTGCCATGCAAACACGTCTTTCTTATTTTTCAACAGTTCGATCAATTGCTTCCTACATTCTTCTGAAAAGTTGCATCCAATGGTGACCAGCTACTGAGGGAATTCCGGGTTGATCACTACTTCTTCTGTCTTTCCGCTGAATTCTTTTACTTCTGCGGTGTGTTCTAGTTTCTTACCTTTTGACCCTTCTTCCAGGAACTGTTTTTCTAACCTTCTACATTCAGAAATTATGACTGATCTGGTGACGAGGGTGTCGATTTCCCTCGGTGTTGGGAATTTCATCATGGAATGAATGGTGGAGGGGATTGCCTTCAGTTATCTTATGCTTGATCGTCCTAGTATGATGTTGTAGGGAGAGGGGGATCTTATCAGCGTGAATGTCATTACTGCTCGGCAAAATAAACCATCATTTCCAAAACAAACATTTAGATCGATTTTTCCTAGAGGCTTTATTGCTTCGCCTGAGAATCCTACCAGTGGTGTGCTCGTTTCTCTCAATTTTGCTTTGATTGACGGGCACAAATTTTGAAAGCAGTGCTCGTACATTGCCTCTACCGCTGCTCTTTGATCGACATAAATCCTTCTGACTGTATATTCTTCGACATCTGCCTCGACTATCAACGGTTCTTCGGATACATCTCTGGGTAGCACTGGAGGGAAAGTTATGGGAACGTTCATCCAATCATCCTCTTGGTTGGTGGCCTTTCTTTTCCTGTCTTTTCCTCCGCCGTACACCATGTTGATAATCCTTCCTCTGCCGGGCGGATTGTCTCTTGGGGGATTCCTACCTCTTTGCCTAACGTCCTTTAGGAGATGATCTAATTTGCCCGTTTCCAAGGCTATCTTCAGTTTCTCCTTGAGGTGGTAGCAATCGTTGGTGAGGTGGCCTTTCTCGCCATGGTAATCGCAGAATTTGTCCAAGTTTTCCCTTCTTGGTGCACCTCTCAGAGGTGGGGGAGGTGGTAGCTTCAACTGGAGCTCTGTTGCTAAGATTTCTTTTGGTGGTTTCGTAAGGAGACTCAGGTCTATTGGGCGGGTATCACTTCTGTAATTGTTTCTTCTATATTCGTTTCGGTGACTATCTAATCTTGTCGGGTAGTAAGGGGTGTATTGGGCGCGGGGTCGGTGCTCCACTCTTCGGTCTCCTCTCCGTCTGTCTGGGTAATTTGAGATCCGAGGTGGTCGGTCTTGGTGTTGTGTAGCAGCATATGATCTTCGGTTCAGTTCTCCTCTAGGGAGCTCCGTGGTGTTGTAGGCCCCTTTGGAGCGTACGAAGTCATCCACCCTATTCATCATCTCAGTCACAGTTTTTGGGATCTTGTCCAAAAAACGCTTTACCAACTCCGGGCACTTGCTCCCATTTATGAAAGACGATATTTGCAAGACCTTCGGCACTCCCGGAATATAACTAGCCTCATCTGTCCATCTTTCCTTGAATTTTGTTAACGTTTCATTGGCTTTTCGTACGATTTTTGTGATTTCCATCGGATCCTTGAGACATTTCCTCCTAAGAGCGAATCTTTCAAGAAAACCCTCCCGGAGTTCCTCCCAGCTGTTTATGCTTCCGTTGGGCAGACGATCAAACCAGCCTATAGCCAACCCGTCCAATGTTTGTTGAAACATCCAGCACCATACTGGCATTTGCCACCCACCGTGATTAGCCGCTCCCGAGAAACGGGTGATGTGATCGTCCGGATCCGTGGATCCATCGTAAAGTCTAATATTCTTAGGTAGCTCGTGTTTCGGACCTGCGAATTCTATGATTCGTCGGGTGAACGGACATCTGGGGGCATCTTTGTAGGGTTTTTGTAGATCTTCTTCTTCGACCCCTTTCCCTTTTGGATCTTTTCCTTTTTCCAACTCCTTGGCCGGTTCTTCTGTTTCCTCCCCAAAGTCGATCCGTATAGGCTTTAAAGGGTTGTTTCCTTTGGTGTTGTGTTCTTATATCAAGGCTTTTAGTGATGTGATTTGGCTTAGTATTTGTTCTTCTAGGTTGGGAGGGTTGTCTCTGGACGGTGTTTCGGTTGAGGGACCCATCATTTACTAGTTTCAGTAGTTTGAATAACGGTCCCACGGATGGCGCCAATTTGTTGAGGTAAAAATGTTTCACCTAAACAAGCAATAATCCTTCGGCTGAGTCTTCGTCCAGCTCTCCGGATCAGGACCCTTCGGAACTGTTAGCACAAGAACAACTCGCGTTAGCCTCGCCTAGGGTTTTATCCCTAGACCAAGCTCCGGCGTGAGAATGAGAATGTGATATATCAAGGTTACTATGTGTAAAGTAGAGTAAAGAGAATTCCTAGATGCAGTAAATTCTCTCCTTTTATAGATGAGAAGTCTTGTCCTTACCTGAGGGTCACATGTGATGAGAGTGACCTTTTCGGGCGGGAAGTTGACTTACTCTGTTTGGCTTCTGCCTGTATCAGGTCAGGGATTCTGACTTAGGATTCCCTTCCCTTTATGACTGGTGACGCCATTTAGCCGTTACACCGGAGGGTTGTGTTGGGCCCTTCGGCCTATGCTGTCTTGGAGCCTGTTTGGTATTGTTTATTTCGTGCGTTCGCCGAATGGTTTAGGACCCTTCGGTTTGGTACTTCGGGTACATAGACCAACACTTGCCAATGGGGTTTTCCTCTTAGGCGGAGCGGAAAAAAGGAGTGGAGTTTATTCCTCAAAAGCGAAAGTTCGAGGAAGGCATACTGCTCGCTTGGATGTCACTGCATGACTCGAATCACTAACTACTAACTAGCCGTTCTAAAAAAATTTAAATAAATAAATAAATTAATTAAACATAGGGTATATGCACTATATATATAGTATATTTTTTTCGATTCAAAGATTTTCGGTTCAAGTTATTTTTACGGGTTGGTTTTTCAGACCTTTGTAGTCACATTCTCGTGACATTTTTTTTACTAATCAACTATTCGGCCTTTTTTCTTTGACGACTCAATTTTGTTCTTGTCCGTTGTCTATTTTACTTGTCTTGAAAAAAACGCTTCCAACCAAATGCCATTTTTTAGTCCTATCCCCAATCCCACATGTCAAAACCCTCCGACCAAAGTACCCTAAGAGCATCTCCATCAACCAAAGCCGGATCCGGCGTTATTGCCCGTTAACCGGCGTTGGCCGATGCATGGATGGCGTTAATCGTGCGTTATTTGGGCTGCGTTGGGCACTTAACGTGCGTTAAGTAGCATAAAAAAATTAAAAAAAATCAAAAATTTTAGAAAACACCCCCTCTAACGGCTAGTTACCGTTGGGGTTTAAAAAAAATTTACATTTTAGCCCCTGACGGCTAGTTTTAGTTAAAAAAAAAATAATAAATAAAAAAATAAAATTCAAAAACATTTTTTTACCACTATAAATACCCAACTAAAACACCATTTTTTTCATACTTTCATAATTCAAATTCACAATTTATATACTTCCTCTCACACTTCCATAATTCAAATTCAAGTTCGTTCACAATGGATCCGAATCAATTTGATGAATTTCCTCAGCAATGGTCAGACGTTGATGACGAAACTGACTTCGAATTTATGGTGTCCGCGTACGAGTATCAACAACAGTTGGAACAAGAAGAAGCATCTCAACCTCCTACTCGTGCTCGTACCCATATATATCGTGAACGTGAGATTGCAGAAGAACGTCTGCGTAACGACTATTTCGTTGAAGGTTGTAAGTATTCAAACCGGAATTTTCGTAGAAGATTTCGTATGAGCCGGAAACTATTCCTGCAAATAGTCGAAGGTATTGAATCTTATACTTCCGATAATATTCCAGATCATTTTAATTACTTTAGGCAAACACCCGATTGTACGGGTCGAATGAGTTTAAGTGTTCTAATGAAGTGTACGTCTGCCATACGCAAATTGGCTTACGGCACCACACCCGATTCATTTGATGAATACTTGAAAATGGGTGCGAGTACTTCAAAAGATTGTCTTGATAATTTTAACAAATGCATTATTGATTTGTTTATGCCGGAGTATTTAAGAAAACCAACATGGGCCGATATTCAAAAACTTTATCAACAACATGAAGAGTGTCATGGTTTTCAGGGAATGCTTGGTAGCATTGACTGTATGCACTGGGAATGGAAAAATTATCCAGTGGCTTGGCAATGGAAATTTGGTAGGGGTGATAAAAAATACCCAACAATTATGCTTGAAGATGTTGCTTCTCAAGATTTATGGATTTGGCATGCATTTTTTGGGATGGCGGGGGCGAATAACGATATTAATGTTTTAGACCAGTCTCCGTTATTCTACGACATTCTTTCTGACAATGCCCCAAGAGCACCTTATATGGTCAATGGAACTAGGTATGAACAAGGGTATTACTTGGCTGACGGAATTTATCCACAGTGGGCAACTTTCGTCAAATCCTTCTCGGCAACAACTGACGAAAAACATACGTACTTTAAAAGGAAACAAGAAAGTGCCTGAAAGGATATTGAACGTGCTTTTGGTGTGCTTCAAGGCCGTTGGGGTATACTACAACAACCGGCACGTCAATGAAAAATTGTCACGATACGTAGAATCATGTATTTTTGTATTATTTTGCATAACATGATTATAAAAGATCAAAAATTTGCATTACGTGACTATAACGAAGTGTGGGTGGATCCGTCAGCACGTTTGAGGCAACGAAGATGGGTCGAAAGATGTGATACTCACCGTCGTAAGGCAAAAGAAATACACGACCGACAAACGCATACCCAACTCCAACAGGACCTTATGGAGCATGTTTGGCAGAAGAATCTTGAACGACGTCAACAACAACAAGAGAGCGACGATGATGAATAAGTATTTTCTATGTTTTGTTATTTTTTTTCGTTGTAATTTTCTTTAGTTATTTTATATTTGGTATTGTAAAATGTTTAAGTTAAGGTTATGTTTTTTTTAATAAATGAAGTGTTTGTTTTATTTTAGGGGTTGAAATTGAAAATATGAAATGTTAAAGTTTAACTTAGGATGTTATGATTGTGGGTATTTTTTAGAGATGTTAAGGTAATATGTTAAAGCTGATATGACGCTGACATGATAGATGTTAAAGAATAACCTGAGTTATTATTTGGGATGCTCCAAGAAGTAAGAACCCAAATCCAAACACCTCCCTAAATCCGACTCTCTAACCAAACCGAGGTGCTCAACACCGGGAAACATTTAAGGTCTAACGGATTGCTGATTTATCACTCGTATTTGCTTAGCCAACTTGTTCATAGTACAATGGTAAACTAAATTATTCCCTCACAACTACTATACCAAATTTCACCATTCTATTCCAATTAATCTCAATTTGAATATTTTTTATACAGGATTACACAAAATCAGCAATTCCGTCACACCTACTCGGTGACCGTAACACTAATCTTGTCGTCATTAATCCAGGTAGTAGTTGGCCCCACACACTTTTCTCCAAACCCTAATTTTTTTCTGTGTAATAATTGGAGTACAAAATGTTGATTTAGGGTCTGCGAATATACGAATTGGACTAGCTCAACAGGATGTTCCGTTTAATATTCCGCATTGTATTGCGCGTCGTACTACCGGTGCTAATCATCCTCCTAGAAAAAATGTGCAAGATCAGGTTCCGCTTTTGCGCTTATTTGCCGATATTAAGTTAGTAAACTTTGATATAAATTGTGCGCGTATTTGACTTTATTTTCACCTCACGCCTTTGAGTAATGTTACATTGATATGTATATATTTGGCGAAAAGTATAATCGGTTGATATTATTGGACTTACATAGTCTAGCTTAACTTGGTCATGGCTGTCAGTGAATCTATATTTGGTTTTATGAAAATGGTCGTGAAAATTGCATGTAGTCTGTGTCCAGATCGATGTAAATGGGAAATACATATTACATTATGGTCTTAAATAGAAAGGTCCCTGGCGTCAGAATGGAGGAAGCATTTCTTGATCTGTGTTGCAATTCGTTAGCATCGGGAGAGATTTACACTTATCCTTGAATGTATACCGATTCGAACCCATGATGCTATTAATAGACAATGTATATCGATTCGTTAGCATTTCTCGAACGCCTTGGTTTCTTGTATTGTATATGACTAACTACATGTCTACATGTATCCCATCCATAAATGTCCAAGTTCTACTTAAGTTTGTCCCCAAACATATGTCTACTTCCAAAACAATTAACCAAGTCTCGCTAATCTAACCTTAGTTACATCCCAAAAAGGGTAGTCGCCCTGGGATTAGTCGGCTTGCAATGTCGAGTCAGAAACCCAGGTAACCCAAAAAAAAAAAAAAAAAAAACCCTTAGTTACAACCAATCACAAAAATTGCGTTAATTGTTTGTTTAAAGCTGTGTGTACTCTAGACACTATTAAATGATGTAATAATTGAATTTTAAATAAAACTGTGGGTCTTTTCTCTAGTGGACATCTATTTTAGGACCGTGGGAGTACCGCATAAGGATTAGCAGAATATAAACTGCAATCTCAAATGCTGCCAACTTTTTTACACTTTTAGCTATTAATATTTAGAATTAATCATTGGTTTTACCGATGAACTTGACAGATGCTCAATTCTCAAGTTACAACAGCTCAACATGTGGAGAGGGAGAAAGCTTATGACACTGTGAGTAACTAAGTGATCTCCAGTTCTGTGTTTTTAAGTCTATTCCATATGCTTGAAAGTGTTTTTTCTTTTTAAATTTTGTAGATTGCTTCCTTATTGAAGATACCATTCCTTGATGAAGAGGTGGTGAACAACTCTTACCCACGTAAGGTAGGCGATTGTTTTCCATGGGTGTCTTCTATATTTCTTTTTCATTTTCTTGAATTTGGCGCTGAAGTTAACAATGAGGTTGATTCTTATGCAGACAGGTCGTGTTGATGCATTATCTCAACAGAACAGTAAGAAAGATACTGTATTTCCTTGGACCGATGTGTTTCAGAAAAGTCCAGGTTCATCCTCGGCATTAGGTAAATAAACAGCAATTTTTGTTCTTAAGATGTTAGTTTTGTTTGTTAAATTCAAAATAAACTGGCAAAAAGTCATTTTACCCCCTGCCATACATTTTCATTAAATGTTTCGTTTCTTAGCCATCCTAGGCCAAATATGACGGTGCGTCGGTGCCTAATAATATTGTTCAGTGCATTTCCCCCATCCAATATGATAGAAAAAGCACCTATATACAGAGCAGACCCTGGGAGTTCACCTAGGGCATAAAAAAATGAGTCTAAGGTAAAGCTATTCTCAAGCTCAATTATATACAACTGTTTTGTTGCTTAGGAGTTCACCTTTTCTTTTATCTCTCCCTGTGTTGCACCAATATCATTGATGATGGTGGTGTGAACTACTAGAGATAATCATCTATGTCTGCCTGTGAAATTTAAGTGTTCTAAGTGTGCTTGGGGATAACCCAAGGACCCGCCATCAGTCTTGCCATTGCTAGCCCTGCCCCTTATATCCTTACAAAAATACTTGTTCGTGTAATTTAGACCTCTATCACTCTATGCATTCTTAATACTATTTTTTTCAGAAATGAATTTTTTGAAAAGAAGCTATAGCTGAGTATAACTTGTTGCATTCCGTGTTCACAGTAGGCTTTAGACCAAGGAAAAATGTACACTTAAGCGACCAACGTACACTTGTATACAACACAATATTGATGTTCTGTAATCTGTATAGTTTTTCAGCTCATGCTTTAGAGTTGAGCTCCTCATGATACCCTAGATATGTATTTTTAATAGTTTTGTAATCTTTATATTTACTTTGATTGTGCTCAAATGTAGCAGACAACTCACATAAGCATGAAACAAATGAGTCCCCAGACCTGCAGGAAGGTAGTAGTGTTAAGAAGCCCCTCACAAGTGAATCCAAGTACAAGGAGTACATTTGCGGTGAAGAAGCCATGAGAATTTCTCCGACTGAACCGTATTGTTTAAGACGTCCGATACGCAGAGGCCATCTTAATATTTCCCTACATTATTCCATGCAGCAGGTAATTTTTTATCGTCATAACTTCCCCCTGATGTACATTATATAAATGATGATTCATGACAATCATAAAAGATGAGACTATGTGTTTGAACTATCTAAACAAACTATTCCAAAAAAGTATTGGCAATTCGATGTACGCATGCCATTATTTCTTTGTACTAGAGTATTAGTGCTATACTAACTTCGGAAATATTTTCCTTTTATGGTTGCTAGTAGACAATGAAGCTTCTTAACGTTTATTTATTATTTTGCAGGTACTTGAAGACCTACAAGCTATCTGGGACTGGATATTGATTGAGAAACTACATATTCCTCATAGTGAGAGAAACATGTATTCCGCTCTTATTGTGGTGCCTGAAACATTTGATAATCGAGGTAATTATGTTTTGTTTTGTTCAGAGCTCAAGTTTGCTTTCCTTGTTGAATAATACAAACAAGCACGCATCTAATCTACAATACATAATTCAGTACAAGTGCCTACTTCCGTATTTATCGCTACATTTGTCCATAAAGTTTGTAAAATTTCATCCCTCCTGTAATTCAATGAAAATGCTTGTATTTTATATCATAGGCCATTAGGCCCAAATGCCAAGATTTGGCAATGAACAAGTAGATACGCAATTTTGGCTTGAAGGTGTGCCAAGAAAAGGGAAAATTCTTACTAAAATGGTACATCCCAAAATGGAAATTGCTACATGAACTAGGAGAGATTATAGAGTGCAACAATTGTGCGAAGGCCACAAGAGGTAGATTGCTTAGTAAAATGCTAGACCTTCCAAAGGTACACAAGGTCTTAAAATCGAATGAATATAAATTAACATAAGAAACGCAAGTGTTTCCTTTCATGCCTCTTTATTCCTAACATCATTCTTTTGTCAATATCTTGGATTTGTTGTCGTGGTTTAAACAAGATGGATCCATTTTCCCGGAGCAGGATGCAAAACAACTCATATGGTTTATATTATTTCAGAAATTAAGGAAATATTATCTATCGTGTTAAGAGACTTGCGGTTCAGCTCAGCAGTAGTTCACCAGGTGATAGTTCTTTGATATACAATATTAGATTAGATTTTACTTGTTAAGTGTAGAAACTTGAAAGAATGTGTGGTTGGTTGAAATGCACTATTAATGTTTGGTTGAAATTCTTCGTAATGTGGATGTATTGATTATGTTCTTAGTGCTATCAGTAGTGATTATGTTTCAATGAGTTCTGTACTAAGTAAAATGGTTAACGGATAGCCTACAAAGTAAAAATTGAACTTTTGTTAAAGGTGGATAACCTTCTCTTGGTAATCAAGCAACATGGAACAATATATTCCCCCGTCCCAAAATTATTGTCCCCAGAGAGGGGAATTTTTTTTTTTTTTTAAAGAAAAGTGGGACCACTATACTCCTCCACCATCAAATATCATCCCCACCCACTAAACTCTTTTTTCATTGGCTGAAATAAAAAGTGGACAATTATTTTGGGACATCCCAAAATGGAAAAGTGGACAATAATTTTGCGACGGAGGGAGTATGTTTGAATGTCTTATTTTAGAAAGAAGTCTGACCAGTTGCTCTATTATTATTTGTGTCAACTCATAACATCTTTTTATCATATCAACATTAACTGTATGATATGACACTTATTAATGCAGGAAGGTCTTGCTGCAGTTTTTGGAAATGGATTACCTACAGCATGTATTGTGAATATGGGTGCTCAAGTCACGACAATTATTTGCGTCGAGGTGGTCTTGATGTCCTTTCTCTTCCTTACAAATCTTTAAATAAATTGAGGCACTTCGCATATTACCAGATATACACAAGAATTACCAGAAATTCGTAATTTGCCAGTTTTATAGAATATAACCCATACCATTAACATTATGCATTTTTCTATCAGCTTCATATGTTAATTGGAATTCACTCTAATTAATGATTTTCATGTGTTTGGTGATCTTGTCAGGATGGAGTTGCTCTTCCTCATACACAGATCACCTTATGTTATGGCGGAGAGGTGCGAATTCCATATTCTGATACTATTCTTCTCAATCGGTCAAATTGTGGCTTTTTGTGTGGGTGTATCTGGGGTGTTGACGTTTATTCTTTAACATAATGACTTGTTGATTTCTTTTTATTCAGTTATCGTTTGGTTGGATATTAGTTGTTTGAGTGACTAAATATTAGAAGTGATATTCTCAGGATGTATCTAGATGCCTTCTATGGACCCAAAGACATCATCAGACATGGCCACCTATTCACACGGATGCTCTTGCAAAGCCGATTGATTTGCTGATGCTGAACAGACTTAAAGAATCTTACTGCCAGATTCATGTGAGATCATTGATGTCTCTATTAAACCTTGATTTGGGATACCATTGTAATAAAGAAAAAGGCTCTTACTTTGCTTTGTGCTTAGAGTTGGAAAAATGAGCTGTCGGGCGGGTTGGGCAAGGGGTCAAAATGGGTAACATATTCATATGGGGCCATAGCGACGCCATACAAGCCACTAAGGCCAGCCTGTCAACGCCTTTTTGTCCATTTATATACAATTTTATACATCAGTAGTGTCTTAATGGAGATTATAAAATATAAACGCTATACTGTTAAGATAATAAGTGATTTAGTCATTTTAGGAGGTTCTGAGCTCTAAAGAACACTTCAGGCGACTTTTAAAGCGTTTGACCCAGTCATTTGACATTTTCCTCTTAGGTAATTGGTAAAAATATTACCCGTTTGAACCTTTAGGGATAAAACACATCCCAAAATCCCAAATCCACCTCTAGATTTGATTTTTGGAAACTTTTTTTGGATTTAGGTGTCGTCTTTCGTTCATATTTAAGTATTTAGGTCCGTTTGTGTTATTATCTCTCAAAATTACACATTCTTGTTCAACGAAAGAGTTATGTATGACTGGCGTCTTTTTTTAAGCTTTTAGATAGGAGTGATCATTAAATTTTTCTCTTCTTGTGCAGGAGGGGGAAGTTGAAGCTGTTGGGGTGGTTCATTCATATGAAGATGGCTTGCCACCTGCATCTCATAAGACAAAGCTGACTGCTCTTAATGTAAGGAGTATAATCTTTTCTTTTTTTGGAAGGTATAAGGAGTAATATTGTAAACTCATGTCAATTTGATCTCTTCTTTTCTCCTAGACGATTCATTTGAAATTCTGTGTCAAGTGCATATCATGATCATAGATAACTCCTTAAGTGACTGTAGTTGCCCAAGTGGTGGTAGAGATGTACACTTTTTACAGCCACGTATAGACACACGAGCCAACTGACGAAACGAGGGATCCCCAACCCATTTTGGAAACTCTAAACCCGGATAGTTCACAATAAACAATCATTATGTGGTTTCAATGCATCAAGGACATCGTTTTCAGTTGTGTCCTTTCGGGAAGCATCTGATACGTCACTCCATTCCACCTCTAACATAGTAAGCCTCTTTTGTGATAAGTCCGCTTCTCTTACTTCCGTTGTGTTTTTTACTTTTTCCAGGCCCTCAATGGAAACTTTCCCATGAAGATTCTCAAAATATTTAAGTTGGGTTATTGAAAAGTTATTTTCTCCTCCAATAATGATTTTTGAAAGAGTTTGTAGGTTTTTCAACTTAGCAACCCCTAATGGCAAGTCTTTTAAAAGCGGAGTGTCTCTGATGTCTAAGTGACGCAAAGTTTTAAGCTTTATGAAGTTGTTGGGCAACTTAGTTAAACAAGAACAGCCAAAAAGGACCAAGGTCTCTAAGTTATAGAGATCACAAACATTTTTAGGTAAATGTGTGATTTTAGTTTGAGATAAATTAAGATAGCGTAAATGCTTTAATTTATCAATGGACTCTGGAACCTCGCTTATCTCATAACCACTCAAACTTAAAACCCTTAAGAATTGCAACTTAGGGAGTAAGTCAACCAAAACCTTATTCGACAAGTAGGGGTGAAAGAAAGGTGGCAACGTAAATACTTGTCGAATAAGGTTTTGGTTGACTTACTCCCTAAGTTGCAATTCTTAAGGGTTTTAAGTTTGAGTGGTTATGAGATAAGCGAGGTATTTACCTATTTTTACAGCCACGTATACAAGAAAGGTGACTGTAGTTGCCCAAGTGGTGGTAGAGATGTACACTCTTTACAGCCACGTATTTACCTACAAACTCTTTCAAAAATCATTATTGGAGGAGAAAATAACTTTTCAATAACCCAACTTAAATATTTTGAGAATCTTCATGGGAAAGTTTCCATTGAGGGCCTGGAAAAAGTAAAAAACGGAACGGAAGTAAGAGAAGCGGACTTATCACAAAAGAGGCTTACTATGTTAGAGGTGGAATGGAGTGATGTATCAGATGCTTCCCGAAAGGACACAACTGAAAACGATTTCCTTGATGCATTGAAACCACATAATGATTGTTTGGAGAAGCTAGGCATTGTGAACTATCCGGGTTTAGAGTTTCCAAAATGGGTTGGGGATCCCTCGTTTCGTCAGTTGGCTCGTGTGTCTATACGTGGCTGTAAAAAGTGTACATCTCTACCATCACTTGGGCAACTACAGTCACTTAAGGAGTTATCTATATTATAGACTTATAGTCATTTAAATTGGATTCAAACCACGGACACAAGGAGTTTCAGTCCTTTGCTCTAACCAGCTGAGCTATATCATGATCATAGTTTTTTTTATCATGTCGTTATAATGATGGGAAGTCATTTCACTTAAAGCTATAGGAATTGTGATATGGATGGTATTCCCTGGATGTTTTCTTGAACAAACTGTCAAAATCAAGCTATATAACAAAGTTATTGCTCTTAGACTGCAACTAACAGTCCAAAGTCTATTGGAATAGGTGGCACCTATGGGTCTTTTCTATCCACCACTCTTGGTTCCAGATGTCTATCCTCCTCCACCTCGTACGTGGTGAGTGCTAATAGTTTTTATCCAATTTCTGCTATAATAACTTGAAAAATTAATATCGTCTAAATTTTTGTTTTTTAGGTTTAAAGATTATGAGGATATGCTAGAAGATACTTGGCATATCGACTTTTCCAGGAGAACAGATGTATCAGACAACTTATACCCAGGAATGAGTAATCCGTTACAGATGTGGGATAATTATCCTTATATGCCAACAAATCAACAGAAGAAAGAAGAAAAAATCGGCCTTGCAGAAGCCATTTCAAAGAGTATTCTTTCATCAGGTACAACACCGGCGCCGAAGATGTCAATTTCGACCCATTTAGTGAATGGGTCGATTCAGTTTATGTAGATTTCTAACGGTCAAAAGGTAGGATTAACAGTAATAGCGACAAAGAAAAATGGTCGAAATTCTCTCAAAGTGTGTTTCTTAATGCAATAAACTTTCCAAATCATCTTATTTTCAACAATTATATTTTTATTGAACTGGTATAATTTTGCAATCATCTTTCACACACTAATTGTTTTTACAAAACACATACAGTAATAGTTTTGGAATAAAGTAATTCATTTTGGCCCTACCCATTTTCATCCGTAACCAAACAGGCCCATTATGCTGCCTGCAAAGCTTGAACATGTTATACTTCTGCTTATTGCTTGTCTTACTGTTTGTTATTCTTTCTCCCATCCATAGGGCGTATAGATCTACAGAGGAAGTTGTTTTGTAGCATGCAACTGGTGAGTGACACGCATAAGTATAGTTTTAAAGAACCTCGATACGTTAATGGTTAATCCAATGAGCTTAGAAGTATTGATACGCTTTTTATCTTTGTAGATTGGTGGAGTTGGTTTAACAACTGGTCTTGTTTCTGCGGTGGAGGATAGGTATGGAATTATTTATTTTCTTTCTGAAGACTTCATCACTTTTCTATGTTATGTGTAATGTTTTATTTGCTAATTTTGAAAAGAAATTACTGAATAATCCCAAGTGCGTGTTAGTTAAGAGAATATCGGATTTATAAAAATTCTATAATTTTTTGTTCATAATGTCTTGATATAACGAGTTCTTTCATCTTTTTTAAATAAGTTACTGAATTATGTTGCTTGACTCCGTTTTGCAGAGTACTAGCTGCAATTCCCCACACAGAAGCAATCGATTCTGTCGAGGTCAGTTTTTTCTTGCATCTTATATGTATTGTTTTTAGAATAATTCGGTTACAGTTTCATGACAAACCTACGTATTGCAACATATATTTTACAGTTCCTCATATGCTGCACTGCTAATGTGATTAAGAGCACTCTACTATTCCATGTGTACCATAGAAGCATCCTTTTTTGCTATTCATATTTTTATTTAATGTTTCTGTATTAAATTCTTTAATAGATACTGCAATATTGTCCAAAAGCTTTCCTTTTAACTCCTAAATTTAACTAGTTTCCTAGTAATGTCAAAATACCCATTAGAAATTGATCTAAGTATCTATTAATGTAACATCCCGCCTTACTCAGACCACAAGCCACTCCTGAGCCGTTCGGGATGGTGGGGGCAAACCTCATCGAGGACGATGAGTCCCTAAGAGGGGGGGGGGGGGGGGGGGGGGGGGGGGTGATTGTAACACCCTAGGCAAATCCCACATCGGCTGTGGCCTGGAGAGATTCTGGGCTCATAAGATAACATTCGCCTTATAATGACAAAAACAAAACCGTGAGCCTGCGGGCAAAGCGGACAATATTGTGGTTTGATAAGGCGGGGTGTTACAATTAATGTTAGATGGTTCTATTCACACGCAGTAAAAACGTTGAGAGAGATAATGATTTACGACAACTTTTTTTTATTATGTTGTATTATACAACAATTGCCTGTCCCCAGGATATAAAAGTTGCCAAACCGTTATGTCCAATCTGTTATGGATTTTGTTTTCTCTATGAAATAAAGCTCTTGTGAAGTATAGATTCAGATTTTAAAAAGTTGGATTCTTATACATTTTTTTTCTGGCTTCTCAAATAGGTATTGCAATCAAGAACCAACCCATTGTTTGTGGCATGGCGAGGCGGAGCCGTAAGTCTATTCTAGATTTTTTTTCCTGTTCATATGCACATACTATAAGTGGTGTTTTTGACCCATTTTACTTAGGAATGAGCCAATTGTGTTATTATTATATCACAGACGAGTCAAATAAGTTGAATAAATCTTTTATCTTAAAAATGGGAATGGTTAACTACAGTATTACTGTTAAGTGTCGAAAGTAACCCAAAGTGTAAATTTTTATGCCTAGCACCTCCTGAAATTTGTTCGGACATTTAGATTAGTTTTATAAAAATGTATGTTTTGTAAATGCAAAATAATTCGTCTAAAACATAGACAAAAAAGTGACTGGTCGACGTCCCACACTAAAAAGATGACGTTTATCTTGTTCTTCAAGTCAACCTAACCATTGCCACCGATCTCATGCAGATACTAGGTGTACTCGATTATGGTCGAGAGGCTTGGATACATAGAGAAGACTGGATACAAAATGGGATTCATATCGCAACAGGCAGAAAATACAAGGACTCTTACTATCTGCAAGCCCAACCAATGTGTTACATAAATTCCTAGTACGGTATTAGAAACACTGTCTTTCGACGTTATTAACCTCCAGTCCTACACAAAGGTTAGATTGGCATTGTAATTGAGTAACTTGTAAAAGAAGCAAACTATTGTGTAGTTTGTTTTTTAGGAGGTTAATATCTGAATTCCGAATAGTATTATTACCAAGTATTAAGAGTTAACTTTGTAGTTTGAAATCTAAATCATGTATAACTAGTTTATCAAATTTGAATCATATAAGTTTGTTTTTGCGACGTTTGTTGTTGAGTGGCATGGGCGCATAATAAGAATGGAAACATGAAACGTGTTCTATTTTTTGTAAGCTTAAGACTGGGAACCATTTAGCTAAAATGAAACCCGTCTGTTTTTTTCTCTGTAAATAAAAGGTATTAAAATGGTGGTCTTAAGGCCA
The DNA here is from genome assembly GCA_019973895.1 of Chrysanthemum seticuspe. NCBI lineage: Eukaryota > Viridiplantae > Streptophyta > Magnoliopsida > Asterales > Asteraceae > Chrysanthemum > Chrysanthemum seticuspe. The sequence goes on from BPTQ01000001.1 coordinate 108,124,467, forward strand.
AGTTTCATGGTGATCCTCACAGGACTGAAGACACTATTGTCAGGTTGCTTTCTTTCTCTGCAACAACTTTATTACCAACTTAGAGTAAATAAGAAGATAACCCATAAAAGTTAATTAAATAAACATTCACGTATAAACATGCTCACACAAGTCGGTCGAAAACTCGACCGATTTGTCCCTTTTCTTGGTCTACAACGCGTCCCATGTGGGGAGTTGTATTGGTGCCGACGCGTCCCTTTTCTTGGTCGATAGAATGCTCAACCGACAATTACACTTTGGTTTAATGACATGTGTTGTCTTGTTCAAGGTTACATTTTTGTAACTGATTTTGTCCCACATCGCTGTTGGGTGAGAAGTTGGAAGAGTGAGGGTGCCTATAAGAAGAGGAAGAGGGCTAGTTTTAAAAACTAAAAGGGTCGGTTGGCTAAATATGCCACGCTTACCCATTAAATGGTGAGTGCTGTATGGCTATCAAGACATATGGCCGACATAATTTGTGGAAAATTATAGGGTTGGCTCCCTCTGGCCGACCCTCCATCCTTTTAAGTTTAAATCTTTGATTGTGATCAAATTAGTACTCGTATAATCTAGAGTTGGTTGCAAGGTTTAAGAAATAATATATGATGGCAAGGATTTGCGACTACCAGGTTGTAATAATCTTGGACCTAACCCTTTATACAGGCTTGCTTCTTTGCCGGTCCAGGCGGTATTAGAGATGGTGTGAGAGTTGTTTATTGGGTACTGCTATTGTAACAGAATGCAAATATTCAATTTGTTTGAAATGGATGAACTATTAATCAAAAGAAACAAAGCTAACATATAATGGGATTGTATGTTTAACTGCACATAAAACCATAAACCGAGCAAGATCCGATTTCTGTTCGAATGACTTTTATTAGTACAAGCTATATACTGAATACCAAAAGTTATAGTGCACATTCTAATCTCGATATCAGTCGGGTGGAAAAGTTCTGTTAACGTGGTTGAATGACTGATATTCATATAGATCAATTAGGTGGATGGTTCATCCATAAACTATATAGGCTTGGCTAAATGTGGGAAGCTTTTTTTAGCGAGTATGATCCTTTATTAAGTAAGGACAGACGCATAATATATTGATGGAAGGATGAAACTAACATTGAAGACAACGAGTCACGAGCATGAACCATAGTACATTGAGGGCATGACACATTTGTAAATTGTAATGGCACTAATTTCGTATTAAAGTAATGGTTGCTCTTAGCGAGTAGGAGCCTTCTTCAAATGAGCATAGGCACCTGATATATAATCAAAGATGATGTTATGCTGTTAGAAATGTTGTCATTGTTGACATTTCACACACGCCTTTTGTATTTTCTTTCTTTCTTCTTATATTAACATTTGATTATGTCATTTTCATGATTCAACTAGTGGATGGTGAATACAAATTTGTAAATGAACCCCCTACAAAATTACATATGAAACCTTGTTTGAAAGTTTGGCCCAAATTGTTTTTTAAAAAAATATATAAGGAAGGACAAATCTGTGCTGTTTTACTCTAGTTTATCTGTTTGGTAGAAGTTTGGTTCATCATTATGCTAATCTAAATTTTAGGCTTGCCAAATTGCAATTTGTATTCAGGTTTACTATTTATAGTTGATTGATCTCTTAGTGTAGCTATATAGACTGTTTTATGCAAAGTCAGGTTGCTGTTTGATTTGATTATGTTTTCTTTCACTCATTATAAGTTTGTTATTCAAAGTAAATTGATTTGCTTATCTAGTTTTTAGGCTGCATATTTTTGCAAGATAATAAGCATGCCCAGTTGAATACGTTTAACAATGTTGCATTGGCCACATCGAGAATGACCCTTTCTTTTTCTTTTTCCTTTTTTTTTTTTTTTTTTTTTTTTTTAATAATTTTAATAATAAGCGTGTGTGTAAAAAAAGTAAAAAACTATTGATAATTGAAAAGTATTTGAGGTTATGGTTATACCGTTATAGTATACTAGTTAGATACCTGCGCACAGCGGCGTCGATAAATATAGTTATATAATAAATATAGTCTAAGTTGTACGGGGACGGAAACGGGCACGGGGACGTGGACGGATACGGGTACCGGGAAACGACAACATTCTAAAATTTAAGAAACGGGTACGGCGGGAAAACGTCTATATCTTTATAATATTTTAGTATATGACATTGTTTTCTAAAAAAATATTACACAACATTCAAAATTCCAAACAAATATTACTAATAATCATCAATTAAAAACTATAAAAGCTAAAACTCAAGTTAATTAGACTTGATTAATAATGAGGCTAGAAGTTAAGAAGATTATTTGTATTATTCTTTTTTTTGAACAGAGGTTATTTGTATTATTCAATATCAATTTTAATATTGCAAGTCTATTGACTATATTCAAATAAGTTAAAGAACAAAATAAAAAATAAGAAAATAAAGGGGAGGAAGGTAATTAAAAAAATCAAGGAAAGGTACATCCTTTCTTTTCACGAGACTATCCCAAAACTTTGTCCTCTCATCTTCTCCAATTATATCCTCCCTCATATTCACTATTAAAATTTTTTTCTTCTTAAAAGCTTCGACTCACCATTAGAAACTTGAATTTTTTGGCCAGAAACGTTTCATCAAATGTTTCTTAGGTAAAGATCGGGGTACCCTAATTGAAGAAACGTCTCCTCTTTTCCCGGGGACGTTTCCCCGGAGTTTCCCCGCGTTCCCGGCGTTTCCCGTTTCCGAGACGTTTCGGGTACGTGATACGGCATCCTGGGGGCGTTTCCATGCATCCTAGAATATAGTAAATGAATTGTTAACCCAACTCTCTTCGCAATTCCCTACCCGCTTAGTGAATTTATTTCACAACACTCCAAATGTATATGTGTTAGTTGTATGTGTTTGTTTGGGTTTTCCGTATCTTTCCCGTGACATAATTATTACCGCATATTAAAAAGACCTTAACAATCTCTTACCAGTCAAACACTCTGATTTCGATACATCAAGTTTGTATTGATTGAAATAAAGGTTAAAGTTATAAAAATTTGAATCAAAATAAAATAAATGTACTAAAAATGTAAAAACTAAAAACTCATAAAAATATATCAAAATGGATGTTGAATTAAAGAGCACAAAATTATAGAAAATATGATGAAATTAGATCATAAAAGAATTAAAAGATATTTAAATTTACAAATAAAGATGATTATTTAGTTAAGTGACACGTGTTCACCTCATTATTAGAGCTCCTTATTTTAGTTTGTTAGAGCTCCTCCCTTTTTGTTATATTTTAGTTAGAGAAGTGACACATGTCACTCAATGATTGGAGCTTTTTATCTTAATTTTTCATGTTAACTAGATGAGTATATGTGCACAACATCGAAATTTTATAGCGGTAAACAGTTATAATTGTGGTATTGCTGTTAAGTGTTTCTTGTATGCATAAAACGTAAAACAATCAAAGTGTCTTGAAAAAGTTCGTGACATTCAACTCAAAAAGACAATTATTAAAATGTATTAAAGAACATAAAAAAACATTTAGTGACATTAAAATGAAACATTACAACAAATTTGAAATAACTAACAATGCACACTATTCGTTATATAAAAGTTATTGGTAGACGACATTTGAGATGTAGACTCATTTTTTACTAAATTCTTGAGAAGGCACCACTAATACTTTTATAGCAGAGTGTTTGGATGCATTTTTTAGAGAGTATTATGTAATTATGTTGTCATTAAATATAAACAAAGTTGGTTTTTGTTTTAAGAAATAATATTCATAAAAAGTTATCGTGTATTACAATTCAAAAAGTTTTTAAAAGTTCAAGTCAACAAAAAAATGATTTTATGATTGCTTAATATAACATCATGAAATGAAATGAGATTGTGCACTAGGTGTTGACTTCGAAAGTTGACTTCGGAATATGTTAATATCAATTACATAATACATAATACTAAAACATGTGCCTCGGGGCACATGTTAAGCACACCAAAAGGACGTTCGGACCCACATATTTCATTTGAAAAGTTTATTTTTTGTGGGTCCGGACATCCTTTTTCGTGGGTCCCGCCGTCCTTTCGGTGTACTTAACATATGACTTTGGGGCACATGTTAGAAAAACGCTAAGGGTGTGTTTGGTAGAGAGAAATGGTATAAGAGAAATGGAAATGAACTGAATTCTATTATTTTGGTTGCTTAGAGAAATTAAAAGGTGAAAAATTGAGGAGAATTGGTAAGGAGTTGGTAGTGTAAATTTTAAAGTTTCACCCCTTTTGGTTGGGAAATTGGAGAAATGAGAATTGTTAATATTCGAAATATTTTTTCATGATATGTTTTTTTTTCAACTTATATTTTTATTTTAGTTTCAAACATAAGTTTTTTTTTTAAATAAATACATTTTTAATAAATAATTTTTTTTAAATAAATACATTTTCAAAAAATATTTTCTTTTAAAAACAAGTTTTTTTTAAATACATTTTTAAAAAATATTTTTTTAAAAAGAATATATTTTTTTTTAAAATAAGTTTTTTTAAATAAATACATTTTTAAAAAATATTTTTTTAAAAAAAAACAATTTTTTTTTTAAATAAATACATTTTTAAAAAATAATTTTTTTTTAATATTTTTTTTAAAGAAAGTACATAAATTTTATAAAAAAATAATTTTTTTAAATATTTTTTTTTAATATTTTTTAAGAATTGTTATTTAGAAAAAATAAAAAATATTTTTTTACAAAAAATCAACAAACAAATACATGTGAGCCTTATATGACAAAATGTTATTTAAATAATTTTTTTTTTCAATTCTCGGGTCAAGTCTCTGTTGTTACCAAACATTAGAATTGCACAAAATTCTCTACTGATTTATATTCTCTGAGATTCTATTCTTTGAAATTCTCTCTACCAAACGTGCCTTGAGATTAAAGGTATATTAGTAATTAAAGGTAATACGTAATACTAATTAAAGGTATATTAGTAATTATACTTTTACACTTTTTATATATAATTTTAAAAGTTTTAAACACAGTTATACACTTTTTATATATATTTTAGAGGCTCACTTTTGTAAATCCTCGTAGTATTATCCTGGTGAAGTTAACGACAACATGTAATTAAGATTGAGGTTAGTGATAATAGAGAAATGCAAAATACATAGCAAAAGGAAGGCTTGCTTGATGGTTGGATATGCATTTGTTGATATGCTAGAACAGGGTTTGAATCTCGTGAGCTATTTTTTTTATATTTTAAAATCTTTTATATATATGATAGGATTAAGGTATCTAATAAATATAGGTTAATTAAAAAAAGTGATTACTACCTCGGTTCATAGGTACGGTAGCTTAGGTAGAATGATAATTCAAAAACCTCGACATGTAGTTTAATTGGTCATCAAAATGTTTCATAGATTATATATTTGTTTTTTTTTTTTTTTTTTTTTTTTTTGCAGCCCACAATTGTTGAAATGAATTATTTTATATTCCATGTTAAAAGTATAAAAATGAAACTAATCATACGACGCTTTAAACATTCCTTAGTTACCACACTACTCCTTAGATTAATATTAATTAGAGTGAATTACATAAATCGTCCTTGTGGTTTGGTCAAAATAACGGATTTTGTCCCTATACTTTTTTTTTGACGCGTTTCGTCCCTGTGGTTTACAAATCTTACGGATTTTGTCCCTCGTCCAAAAATGTCCGTTAAGTGTTTTGCACCGTTAGTCCTTCGTTAGTGCAGTTCGTTAAGTGTTTTGCACCGTTAGTCCTTATTTTTTAAAATGTAGTTTTTCCCAATTAGTCCCTCCGTTAATAATAGTTATCGCCCGATTTTTTACGTTTTTGTCCGTTTTTATCCGTTTTCATTCGTTTTTGTCCGTTTTTGTCCGTTTTCCCCCCGTTTTTTTTCGTTTTTCGTCCGTTTTTTACGTTTTTATCCCTTTTCGTCTGTTTTTTACGCTTTTGTCCGTTTTTATCCGTTTTTTGTCTGTTTTTTATCCGATTTCGACCGTTTTTTTACATTTTTATTCGTTTTCGCCAGTTTTTTTACGTTTTTGTCCGTTTTTTTTCGTTTTCGCCCGGTTGTCCGTTTTTTTTCGTTTTCGCCCGTACGTTTTTATCGGTTTTTGGTATGTTTTTGCCCGTTTCAAAAAAAATTTTGAATAAAAAAAATATTTTTCAAATATGTTTTTTTTTTAATATCCGTTTTTTTTCAAAATATTTGAAAAAATATTTGAAAAAAAATATTTTTGTTCAAAATTTTTTTTTAAATTTTTTATTCAATTTTTTTTTTAAATTTGATTTTTTTTTTTTCATTTTTTTTTTCGGAAATATTTTTTTTCCAATATTTTTTTTTGGAAAAAATTTTAAAAACGAAAGAAAAACGGACAAAATGTAAGAAAAACGTAAAACAACGGGCGAAAACGAAAAAAAAACGGACAAAAACGTAAAAAAACCGCCGAAAACGAATAAAAATGTAAAAAAACGGTCGAAATTGGATAAAAAACAGAAAAAAACGGACAAAAGCGTAAAAAACAGACGAAAGCATATGAAAACAGACGAAAAGGGATAAAAACGTAAAAAACGGACGAAAAACGAAAAAAAACGGGGGGAAAACGGATAAAAACGAATGAAAACGGATAAAAACGGACAAAAACGTAAAAAATCGGGCGATAACTATTATTAACCGAGGGACTAATTGGGAAAAACTACATTTTAAAAAATAAGGACTAACGGTGCAAAACACTTAACGAACTGCACTAACGAAGGACTAACGGTGCAAAACACTTAACGGACATTTTTGGACGAGGGACAAAATCCGTAAGATTTGTAAACCACAGGGACGAAACGCGTCAAAAAAAAAGTATAGGGACAAAATCCGTTATTTTGACCAAACCACAAGGACGATTTATGTAATTCACTCTATTAATTATTAATAATATAGAGAAATTTTCAAAATGCTTACTCTTAATTTGGTGTTTATCAAAGGACAAATCCTCACCATCCATCTAGTTTGATCTAATGGTGATGATAAATCTAAAATTTAATATGGAAACCTAAGTCCATGTTTTTTTTTTCTCATTTTTCTTTGTTTTTTTGTTTTTCTTATTTATTTAACATTCTTTTTCATTTTTATTTTTCTTTTTTTTTTGAATTCACGTTTTTATTTTAAATTCATGTTTTCTTTTTTTAGTTCACGTTTTTTTTTTCATTATTTTTTTAATTTTAGTTTTTTTTGTTCAAGTTTTTTTTTCGCTTTCATACGTTTTCATCTGTATTCATACATTTTCGTTCGTTTTTATACGTTTTCGTCCGTGTTCATATGTTTTCGTCATTTTTTTTACGTTTTCGTATGATTTCAGACGTTTTCGTCTGTTTTCATCCGTTTTCTGACGTTTTCGTACGTTTATATACGTTTCCGTCTGTTTTTAGACGTTTTCGTCCATTTTTAGACATTTTCGTCTGTTTTCAGACGTTTTCGTCCGTTTTTATACGTTTTCGTCTGTTTTCATACGTTTTCGTTTGTTTTCTTACGTTTTCGCCCGTTTACGTCCGTTTTCATACGTTTTTGTCCATTTTGTTATGTTTTCGTTCGTTTTCGTCCGTTTTCTTTCGTTTTCGTCCATTTTACATACGTTTTCAGAAGTGTTTTTACGCTTTCATACGTTTTCGTCAGTTTTCTTACATTTTCGGCCATTTTCATACGTTTTTGTCTGTTTTTTTTTTTTTTTTCAGTTTTCATGTTTTTTCGTCCGTTTTTAGACGTTTTCGTCTGTATTTTTACGTTTTCATGTATTTTCGTCCGTTTGTATACGTTTTTGTCCGTTTTCAGACGTTTTCATACGTTGTCATCCGTTTTTTTACGTTTTCATCCATTTTTAGACGTTTTCGTCTGTTTTCAGACGTTTTCATCTGTTTTATACGTTTTTGTCCGTTTTCATACGTTTTTATACGTTTTCATCCGTTTTTATACGTTTTGTCCGTTTTCAGACGTTTTTGCCCATTTTTATACGTTTTCATTCGATTTTATACGTTTTTGTCCGTTTTCTGACGTTTTCATTTTGATATTTGTAAGTGACACTTCTTTATCTCTTGTGATATAACACTGTAAGGAAGATGAAAAGTATTACATTTTTCATCATGTATGTGTTATCAGTTGTGATACTCAACTAAGAATGTGATGGTTGTGTTTTTGAAAATATTTAGGAAGATTTTTGTGTTTTATGATATTATGAAATATTAGAAAAGTTGTTCAACTGAAAACAAGAGATGTTATGATACTTTTGTTAGAATTGTGGTGGATTTTTCTATTTAATGGATACATTGTGCACAAGAGATAAAGTATTACATCCGTTTTCATACGTTTTTGTCTATTTTCTTACGTTTTCGTTCGTTTTCATACGTTGTCCGTTTTCTTTCGTTTTCGTCCATTTTTCATACGTTTTCACACCTGGTTTTACGCTTTCATACGTTTTCGTCTGTTTTTTTACGTTTTCGGCCGTTTTCTTACGTTTTCGGCCATCTTCATCCATTTTCATACGTTTTTGTCTGTTTTTTCGGTTTTCATGTTTTTTCGTCCGTTTTTAGACGTTTTCGTCTGTATTTTTACGTTTTCATACGTTGTCATCCGTTTTTTTACGTTTTCATCCATTTTTAGACGTTTTCATCCGTTTTTATACGTTTTCGTCTGTTTTCATACGTTTTCATCCGTTTTTGTCTGTTTTATACGTTTTGAGACGTTTTTGCCCGTTTTTATACGTTTTTCATTCAATTTTATACGTTTTTGTCCGTTTTCAGACGTTTTCATTTTGATATTTGTAAGTGACACTTCTTTATCTCTTGTGATATAACACTGTAAGGAAGATGAAAAGTATTACATTCTTCATCATGTATGTGTTATCAGTTGTGATACTCAACTAAGAATGTGATGGCTGTGTTTTTAAAAATATTTAGGAAGATTTTTGTGTTTTATGATATTATGAAATATTAGAAAAGTTGTTCAACTGAAAACAAGAGATGTTATGATACTTTTGTTAGACTTGTGGTGGTTTTTTTCTCTTTAATGGATACATTGTGCATGTTTCGATAGGTTTTATAGAGGGATTTGAAAATATCTATGGCTGAATCAGCAAACTAAATAAGCTATGGTTGAAGATATCACACTCTTTATAAACAAACTGAAGAAGCTCAAACACTTGTGATATCACAGGTGATATCACTGTGGAAAACTAGAAGGGGGGGGGGGGTTGAATAGTTTTACCAATTTAAAATTTCCTTTTAAATATTTAGATCGACTTATGTCAATCTATTTGGATGTGTGTTGGATGTTGATAAACAAGCATATAAAAGTATGTAATTAAAGGATAAGAGTAAGAAGCACAAAACCACAACGCGAGTATTTATAGTGGTTCGGCTACAAGGACACCTTCCTTGCCCTACTCCACTCCCTTCGTAATCACTACACGACACCAACTCCTTATGGCGGAGAAGCCTTCACAACGTTGCCTACTCTTTTTCCGGTACTAGGCTAACCACCGGGTTCTTTCACACCAAGGTGAACCACACCTAACACAACGTCGCCTACCCTTTATCCGGTACTAGGCTAAGTACCGAGTTCCATTACAATGGAGGAACTACAACCCAACACTACACCAACGACTAATCCCAAAGGAGACCAACTCCTTATTACAACATCATCAAGGATATCAATATCCTTTGATCTAGTAATAATCTATCTTGTACATCGAAACACACCATATCGAATGTACATCTAAGGCACCTTTCACTAATGCTTTTAACTATATCTTCAAGACACCATTCACTAATGTCTTGTGTCTTGATTTCTAAGCACCCTTCACTAATGCTTCTAGTCTTGACTTCTAAGCACCCACCACAAGTGCTTATGATATGGACGATAGATACCCTTCACTAATATCTTTGTCTTGACACTTGAGACACCTTTCACAAGTGTCTTCAACACTTCTTAGGAAAAGAAAAACAATCATCAACAAGAGGACTTCAGTAGTCTTGATGATGAGGAAGCATGGAAACTCATGGACTTGAGCTTGCTTGACTTCAACGGTGGTGATCTTGCCTTTAAGAGGAACCTAGAAGATCACACAAAAACAAAACTACAAACATAGATCTCTTGGATCTGGGGTTAGAGAGTTTTTAACTCAAGGGGAAAGTATGTTAGAAAGGGGTGAGAAACAATGAAGAAATGACTCACTATTTATAGAGAAAAATGTTCACTGTTCCCCGGATCCCACGGATCCCTCCCACAAGGGATCCGTCTAGCGTAAAGCTAGGGATCCATGGGACGCTTCTCTTTACCCATGGGTATTTTGGTTATGGGTTATGGGTCATGGGTTGATCCATGGGTCTTTAGCTAGATACAATGTATCTCTTGAGTGCAATGCACCTAGTCACATGGGTATGGGTCAATACCATGGGTTATGGATATTATCCATGTATGATATAAGCATGATGTCATGCAATGGGTTATGGGTCAAGCTCCATGGGTTATGGACTTTGGGTTGTACCCAACTACATTCAATGTATCTGGTCAATGGGTTGTGATACTTAAGTTTCTACCCATTTATATTACCCAATATACTACATACTAGTTATGTGTATATTTTACCCAAATATGTAAACACTAGTTGTTGTACATATGTAATATTAAATCATAAAATCACTTATACTTGTTTTAGTGTTTTATGTGAAAATGTGAATATGTTAGAAACTATTAGTTCAAACCATTTACATATTTTATTTGTTTCGTAAAAATGATTTTACGTTTGTTATTGACAAAACATTAGAAGATCGTAAAATATAAATAAACATTTTTACGGTTTATTTGTATTAACAATCACCTCACTTGTGATATCACACGTGATATCATGTGTGATAACACCGTTGATATCATGTGTGATATTACCGGTGATAGCAGGTGTGATATCATAGTTTATATCACTTGTGATATCACCTGTGATATCATGTGATATCACATGTGTTTGAGCTTACTCAGTTTGTGTCACACCCCCAAAATACCTGTTTTGCAGCGGAATGGAATTCCTGGGGGATGACTGTCATAGCATCAAAGTTACCGTTATATCGAACGACCTAAAGTGTCATTTTGAAAATATCGTTTGATTAAGTAAAATAATCAGTGTTTACAAAACATATGTCCCAAAATATTTCCAATATACCAAAATGAGTTTGTTACAATCAAACGATAGTTAAGTGCATAAAATATATGTGAGACGCGTCGTCATCGCGACTCTATGATAAGTCCACATGCAAGCCATGAAGTGAATGCCTTAGATACCTGAGATAAAACATGCTAAAAGTGTCAACACAATGGTTGAGTGAGTTCATAGAGTTTGTGTTGGGTTCAGTAAATACCCAAACCCCTTAATCTAGGATTTGAATAGAAAATAACCTAAGTGTTTAATCCGTTAAACACAATCAGGTCACTGAGCGCATAGTCTCTCAGTGAGCTATCTTCAGGACACTTAGTATGAGGCGAAGAAGGAGCCACTCCACTCTGCAAGGCGGAACTTAAAGAGTGAAGACTAAGTCAAGAAGAAGATAGTGGATTCAGTGAGTGATGACAATAACTCACTGAATCCCTTCGACTCCTCTCCAACTGTTAAACACTGAAGACAAACGAAGGAAGAGACTAAAGGCTTTAAAGACTGAAGAATGAGCTGGACTAGGCGGGAAAGTTTTACCCAGATAAAACTAAGTCCCTCAAGTGTTTATCCAGTCTATACACAGTCTCAATCTATCAAGATCGTATCTTACCATTTATAGTAAGCGGCGATTCTCTGTCAAGGAAAGAAGCTTCGCCGCCTACTATAAAAAGGTGAACAGTAACCGAATATATCAATATTCGTGTTTGATGTGATCCATGTTTTTGTCTTCTAGGTTAAAGTTAATAATCATACTTGTATAAATAGTATAAGAGAATGAGTGAAAAGTTTAAGCTTGTGAATTGTAAAAACACACATACACACAAGCCAACTTTTCACTCCTCCAAATACAACTTTATCCTTGAGTTAGCTCAGTGGGTTCTAAGAGTTGTGCTCAGACTTAGCATGAGCTTAGAGAGGAGTCACCCCAAACTTTGTCATTTCAATCCCAAGTACTATTCCGCAAGTAATTGGGTAACGTATTCTTTTGATTTATTTCTAATAAGAATATGATGTTGAAAATTACTTTGTGTGTGTTACTTATATTACTTTCAGTCATTATTCATTGTTAAATTGTTTTAAGCACTTAATTGTTTTTTAAACGATAGTGAATAGGGAATAACAGTTTGTTTAACAAGTAAAGCTTTTAAAGAATGCTCATGCAACAAAGGCAAAGTTTTGGTCATATAGAATAGTCCACAAAGCAAAGGCATTGCAAATCCACTCAGTTCCAAGTTCCGCCCATACAAAACTTGCAACCTGTGTGTTCACAACCCACTGCCAAAATTAGTATGTCTAGAAGTCGAGTGCACGTTTATCATAGTAGTTCACAAAGCAAAGGCATTGTAAATCCACTCAGTTCCAAGTTCCACCCATACAAAACTTGCAACTTGTGTGTTCACAACCCATTGCATAAAATATAGTGTGTCTAATAGTCGAGTATAAGTTACCATAATAATTCACAATATTGCACCACGTATATAATAATGTATGCCAGGCAAAGCCTCTAGAATAAATAATATGCGTCCCGTAACATAGTGGACGAGAGGTTGGCCGACCTTTAATAGCGCTATCCATACTACCTACTAATAGGAGACTAACAATGCGAATGTACGAACATTACATCATACAACTATTATAGACAATTAAGAACACTCCGAACATGAGAGAATTTAGATTGAAAATGCTCCGTTCCCATAGGGAGACATTCTGCTCCGGACCGGGGAGGCTTAAGGTTGAAAATGCTCCGTTCCCATAGGGAGACATTCTGCTCCGGACCGGGGAGGCTTTAAGTTGCTCCGAACAAGGGAGACTTTATAGTGATGCTCCGAACATGGGAGACTTTATAGTGATGCTCCGAACATGGGAGACTTTATAGTGATGCTCCGAACATGGGAGACTTTAGGTCAAGGTCATAACACGTCCGGTTCAATAAGTTCAAACAAGTCATAAGTTTGTATTTAAGTTCAAGGGTTCCATTCAAAAGTTCGTAATTAAGTTCAAGTGTTCCATTCAAAAGTTCATAATTAAGTTCAATAGTTTAAGTCGAGTTTAAAAGTTCAAAACAGTCAAAGAGTTCAATATAAAGTCAAACAAGTTCAAAATAGTCAAAGATTCAATATTAAGTTAAAGGAGATTGATTATATGTCAAAATGTTTTAAATCAAGTTAAAGTTTTCAAATATATATGTCGAAGGGCTCAAAATCACGGAAAGTGGTTCAAATAATAGTGTTCATAACATAGTGATCAATTTAGTTCGGGCACAATCTACTTACTAGCATAAGTAGTGAAACGAAAGGGTAACAAGTTCATGATAGTTCAAACAATATAGTTTAAGTTCATATAAGTGTAAAGTAAAAGCATGAAGTTGAGCATGTATCTCCCCCGAAGAGTTTATAAAACAATTAAACGAGTAAAAGTGGGGCTACGAACTCACCTGATGCAATGGTTATGATGACAAAAGTAGATACACTGAAATGAGGTGCGATCTCTATCCGCAACCTAACATGAATGATGTGTCCTAATGTAAGTTATGAAACAATGTCGTGCATGCAAACTCATATGATATCCATACCACTTGTACCTTTGAAAATAAAGTTTATCGTCGAAAATAAGTTTATAACGTCTTGTCAAGTTACAAAATACTTTACAAGTATTTATGTTGAAACAACATTCTACGATAGTCGTTTAGTGATTTATTAAGAAACTATAGCTTTTCGTCGTAAAACAATATAATTTGACAATTCATGAAAGTGACTAAATGACCTCGAAAAGCTAGTCGTAAAATAGTGAATATCGAGTGTTAGGAAACAAACTCAATGGTTTTGGAAAGCTTGTAGCATTATCTCAAAGTTTTAGCTTTTAACTTTTGATCTTAGAGGTCTCGATCATGGAGAAAAACATAGGTGAAGTAGGGTACTTGTACCAAAAATATTGTTTAAAGGTAGTTTTCGGCAAAGTTTGAGTGACCGCATTTTATTCGTTACAACTCCGTTTGACGAACGGTTGAACATTTTGGAAAATAGACTAGGTGAACTCACTTTTACTAGAAGACATCGTTTTCTAAAAAGTATTCTATCGATGTTAAAAACGACTCTCAAGATGGTCTCCAGCGACAACTAGTTTTGGCTATTAGAAAATATATTAGTGTTCTACTTGTGAAAATAGTTACGTCAACCTTATTTAAACGCGTGTAATATAGTCGTTATAAGTCCGTTTTCTCCGTTTTATATGTCCTTAGCTTCGTGTTAAAGTATACTAATATATTTTTGATAAATCGACTCATTTAGATAACGCTTAAGACTCATTTTTTATCCTCAAAAATCTGGACAGCATGCTGAATTTTCCGGAAAATATAGTTTTCGCCGTTAACTTGAAAATAATATAATTTCTTCGTTATAACTCCGTTTTAACCCGTTCAAGCGACCACGTTTTCGTTTTAAAGTATATTTTCTGAATATCTAGCCCAGAATATTTTGTAAACTGTCGAAATTTCCAGAATTAGCAAAAGTGATCAGACCCTTATATATTGTTGTCGAAATGGATTTTTCTCGCGCAATACTTATTCTAACCACTTCAAATCAACGCCAAAGCTATTCTAAACCTACCATACACCTTCTTAGGGTGTCATGGGTTCCTAAACATCATCAAAAATAATATGTTTCATGAGATAATTATAGGATGATATATATATTCATTAATAGTACTTAAAAACAAATAAAGTGGTATAGATAATCACATAACTTGCATGTTTTCTTCAAGCATGATACAAATGACCAAAGTATGAATATAGATGATAAAAATGATCATAAAATGCTTACTAGTATGATGATGAGGTTTAAAGAACAAGGTTTTTCCTAATACCCTAGGTTTTTATTTCAAAACCTTGATTAAGAGTATACTAGTGTTGATAATTAAGCTTGATCTTGCGAAAATTTGGATTCCTTCTTGATTTCTTCCTATGGCCGGTTTTTAGAGGATAGAAATGAGAGAGTATTTTGATTTTTCACCTTAGATATTTTGTAAATATGTGTAAGTCTTAGACTATAATTAAAATAAGCATGTATAATTGTATCTAGTTGATATTTTGGTACCCAAATATGTTGTGTCATCCTATATGTCGACAAGCATAAAAAAAAGAATAGAAGTAATGTATTTTTGTATGATATAATGTATAAATATATTAGTATAGTTGGTAATTTTGTATATAATTAAGTATTTAGGGTAGAGTTAGCTAAAAATAAATTTTAACGGAACAAAATAAAATATATAAAAGTCATAAAAATTATCAAAATATATTTCTTACAAGAATTGGGTGAATAAATAATTATCGAGTTGTATTTACGAAAACCGTCGTAATTATATAAATATAACAATTTATATACAAAATACATTTAAAACACCGGGTAAACTAATAATATAATTTTTATGGTCTTAAAATAAGTATAAAAATATATCAGGATAATTTTTGGGAAGTGTCGGATCACTTGTTCAAAATAAATGATCGTACGATAGCGTTTATTTAATAAGAAAAATATACGTTAATGAAATATGAATTTTTCTCCGGGAATGAATAGTGTTTCGTGAATAGTAAAATTTTGAAATATGTTCTCAGAATATCAAATCGACTTCGAAAACGATGAATAGTAAAATGATGAATAGTAACCGATGAATAGTAAATTCCCGAGATGAATAGTAAAATTTGAAAAAAGACCGGAAATTGAGAATTGTGACAGTTTGTTTATAAAGATGTATGCTTTCTTCAACCATAACTTCTTTAGTTTGCTGATTCAACTATAAATATTTTTAAATTCCGCTATAAAACCTATCGAAAATTTCTACTCCGTAATATATACATTTATGGAAAATAGAAACTTTATTATTCATGAGGAATTTTCATTTGATTACCTTTATTTTGGTGCTTACCAAAGGACAAATCCCCACCATCCATCTAGTTTAATCTAATGGTGGGGATTAACCTAAGAGTTATTAGATAAACCTAAGTCCATGTTTTTTTACTTGTCTTTTTGTCTTTCTTTTTTATTTATATATTTTTTTTGTCTTTTTCTTTTAATTCACGTTTTTAACAAAACCCACTTTTTTCTTTTTTTTTTAATTCGCGTTTTTTTCTTCGCTTTCATCCGTTTTCGCACGTTTTCGTCCATTTTAATACGTTTTCGTGCGTTTTCATACTTGTTTTTACACTTTCATACGTTTTCGTCCGTTTTCATACATACTCGTCCATTTTCTTACGTTTTCGTTCGTTTTCATACGTTTTCGCCCGTTTTTTACGTTTTCGTTCATTATTCCTACGTTTTCGTCCGTTTTCATACGTTTTTGTCCGTTTTCATACTTGTTTTTACGCTTTCATACGTTTTCATCCGTTTTCATACATATTTGTCCGTTTTCGTCCGTTTTCATACGTTTTCGCCTATTTTCTTACGTTTTCGTTCATTATTCATACGTTTTCGTCCATTTTCGTCCGTTTTCATACGTTTTCATCCGTTTTCGTCCGTTTTCATACTTGTTTTTACGCTTTCATATGTTTTCGTCCATTTTCATACATATTCGTCAATTTTCTTACGTTTTCGTCCGTTTTCATACGTTTTCGTCTGTTTTTTAATGTTTTCAGCCGTTTTCAGACGTTTTCATACGTTTCTGAATATTCTGTGATATTAAGATGATCACAAGTGATATTCTGTTATATTCAGAATATAACTTGTGATATTTTAAATATCACAAGTGATTTTCAACTAATGTTTTGTAACATGAAAATCATAATTGATATTCAGGATATCACAACCAGAAAATCACAAAGTGATATTCAGGATATCACAAAGTGATATTCAGAAATCACAAGTGATATTCAGAATATCACAAATATATAATTTGAATAGCAGCTACATAGTTTGGGGGTATTTGTTGAACCTTATTTTATTTGCTTATGAGCTTATGTGATTTCGGTTTATGTTTCACAAGCTTAATTTGCTTATTTTGAAATTTATAAAAATATGTAAGTTTATATTTATCACGTATAAAGAGAAAATGGTCAAATTTTGGTTTAGAGTTCATACATATTCGTCTGTTTTCATACGTTTTCGTCCAATTTATGTTTTCGGCCGTTTTCATATGTTTCTGAATATCACAAGTGATATTCTGAGTATCACAAGTGATATTCTGTGATATTCGGAAAACCAGTTGTGATATTCTATTCAGAATATCACAAGTGATTTTCTGAATATATTACAAGTGATTTTCAACTAATGTTTTGTAAAATGAAAATCAAAAATGATATTCAGAATACCACAAAGTGATATCCAGAAAATCACAAGTGCTATTCATAATATCACAAAGTGATGTTCAGAATATCACAAAGTGATATTCAGAAAATCACAAGTGATATTTAGAAAATCACAAGTGATATTCTGAATATCACAGAAAATCACTTGTGATAGTCAGAAACATATGAAAACGTAAGAAAATAGACGAATACGTATGAAAATGGACGAAAACGTATGAAAGCGTAAAAGCACGTTTGAAAACGTATGAAAAATGGATGAAAACGAAAGAAAACTGATGAAACCGGACAAAAACGTATGAAAACGAACGAAAACGTAAGAAAACAGAAGAAAACATAAGAAAACGGACGAAAACGTAAGAAAACAGACGACAACGTAAGAAAACGAACGAAAACGGACAAAAACGAATGAAAATGGACGAAAATGTAAGAAAACGGACGAAAACGTCTGAAAACGGACGAAAACGTATGAAACGGACAAAAATGTAAGAAAACAGACGAAAACGTAACAAGACTGACGAAAACGTATGAAAACCTAACAAAACAGATGGAAACGTATGAGAACGGACGAAAACGTAAGAAACAGACGAAAACGGAAAACGTAAGAAAACGGACGAAAACAGACGAAAACGTAAGAAAACGGACGAAAACGTATGAAAACAGACGAAAGCGTATAAAAGCGGAAAAAACGGACAAGAAAGTAAGAAAACGTATGAAAATTGACGAAAACGTAGAAAACGAAAACGAAAAAAAAAATAACGTGAAAATATAAAAAGAATTAAAAAAAAAAGACAAAAAATGAGAAAATAAATAAGAAAGATAAAAAGAAAAAGACAAGGAAAAAAATGGACTTAGGTTTAGACATATTAAATCTTACGTTAATTCTCACCATTAGATCAAACTAGATGAAAGGTGAGGATTTATCCCTTAATATGTAAGGATTTTTGAGTATCCAAAATAAAGTGTCTCTAACAACATCTATGAAAAATTATGAATAGTACTGTAATAACTTTAAAAATAGTAACTTTACTATTCATTACAGTTTTTATAACAACCCCTTAGAGTTTAAAACGTTTTTATAAAACCTACTATCGTATAAATATTCTCATAATACGATTAAAATGAGTTTAATAATAAAAAGTTATTTATGCTTATTTTTCTTAAATAATGTTTAGTAAGATGAAGGATAATAGCAAAGATACAACGGAAAATGTGGACTCGCCTTCTTGTTTCAGACATTAGCTATTTACGGGGTATTATGCTTATACTAGCACATATAACATTTGTTAGTTACAAAAAGAATTTGCGTAATTGCTCGTTAATTCATTTCAATTCAATTTCATGTGTTTTTCATGTTCTTTTTGCTCTTGCCATATTACATTGTTCCATAACTATTTATCTTTCAATGTTCGTTTTAATTGAAAGTAAAACAAACAACCTTTTGTATAAATTTGTGAGTGATTAATCATATATATTATTTACCTTTTATATTTAGTGTTTTATAATCAATAATAATCTGCGAATTGAATCCTCGCATGAACTTAAGTCGGTTTTGGGGCACGAATACTTTGATAGATAAAAGTTGTTAGACTTTTTTATTCAGGTTATTCTGAGAATAATATTTGATGCATACGTACACAGCTTAATCAATGTATCTTCATGACTGTTTTTAACTTTTTCTCAACTCATTGGCAAGATTAGTAAGAGCATATAAAGATTTATAATTTAACGATATAACTAACCATAAACTTTATGATTGCATAAACCTCCCCTATACATATCTTAAAGCTTTATATATATTTTACGTTACTCAAATACATTAAATTAACCATTGGATGTAAAGTGTGCATGAAATAGATGTCTAGTTTAGCAAAAGCTTAAATATTTTAATGTTTTCATAAGCCTTTCTCATAAACAACCATGAAGACAAAGTAGATTATTATATTTAATGTTTATTGATTTGGTCCAAATGATTTACATCAATACTATAGGTGTGTGACAATAAGTGTTGAGCGTTGTGATTTTTAATACTCGTTTATCAAGTAGCAAGTAGTTTTATCTATTTTTTTAGATTTTTTTTTCCAACGGTTCATAAAGTAGCATGTAGGAGCGTTGATCATTTAGGAGTTGT
Source organism: Chrysanthemum seticuspe (assembly GCA_019973895.1). Taxonomy (NCBI): domain Eukaryota; kingdom Viridiplantae; phylum Streptophyta; class Magnoliopsida; order Asterales; family Asteraceae; genus Chrysanthemum; species Chrysanthemum seticuspe. The sequence continues at coordinate 108,144,083 of BPTQ01000001.1, forward strand.
TTTACACATTATAATTACAACTACAGCTACGTTACCAAACGTTTCTACAGACTAATACAACTACTGCTTACAACTACAACCTACTGCTACTACTCACTACTACCGTTATTTCTGCCAAACACATCCTATAAAACATTTCCTTCCTATCTTTCCACACCAAATCATCACCAACTTATCTTATCAAAACCAATAGCTAAACTCCATCCTCTCATCATCATGTGCACTTTACAAAAACGCAACAACATATTCACACTCACCATTACAGGCATAACCGACCACCGTCTCAACCCAACTCTCATCTCCTCAATCCGATCACATCTCTCAGAAGCCAAGTCACAAGCCACTCCAGGCTCTGTACTTGTTACAGTTGCTGAAGGGAGGTTTTTTTCTAATGGGTTTGATCTTGCGTGGGCCAAAAAGAACTCCGGTGGGTCTGGAGCTGAGGCTATTAATTTGCTGAGACATATGGCGGAGCTTTTTAAGGATTTGGTGGTTGATTTGGTTGATTTTCCTATGCCTACAGTCGCTGCTGTAACAGGTAGGGTAAATGATTATGTTTCGTTTTTGCATATTTATAACCAAAACTAATCGGGTTTTTTGTCAGTTTTTAATCGAATTTTGGTTCGGCTTTTGGTTATTTCCTGTAAATGATTATATTTATTTTACCTGGGGAAATATGAGGTGTGTTTAGTTAGTAAAAATACTCGTGTTTCTAAAATATTTTTCATTGAAAACTGAAAAAACTGAAAACTCGTTTAGTTACACATTTTTAAGAAAATTTTCTAATATAATAAAATCTCATTTTTCAAAATTTAACTATAATTTAGGAAAGAACTCATTTTTCCTTTTATTCTTTTTACATCCCCTTGCCTTTTTCAATTTTCTAAAAAAATGTGATCTAAACACATTCTCAAAATTTGTAGCTCATTTCTAGGATAAAAACCCTTCCCTTTTTCTAAAGAAATTGAAATAGAAAATTAAATAATTTTTTCTACAGCTAAACGCACCCTTAGTAATTTTAGCTTATATGCGCGGCTTAACCAATATTCTCGTAATAGCTTCCTACTTAGTACTTACTTTTCCTGATAGACTTTATAGACAATTTACCACTAACCCATCTTGAAAATAGTTTTTGATTATTTGATATAATAAAGTGAAAGAGTAACGATCCTATAGAAAGTCTACATAAATTAAAAAGTCCAGAAAATTTTATAGACCGTCCGATCTCACCAAAATTCATCTAACCGTCAGGAGTCAGGAAAGATACCAACAAATATTTTGGTCAAAGGGGCAATTTGGTCATTTGACTTGTTTTTTAATTTCACTTTTAAACTTCAAACGCACATAACTCTTAAACGACAAATTTTTACAAAAAAACCGATTTCACCATTATTTCAAAATTTAATTCTCCTCAATTATTTATGCCTTTAGATATATAAATCGCGATTTTTTTATTTTTAAATTTTAAGTGGGTTATGATCTTTTTGAAATTTTCGGCAACTTCGACCCCATTTTTTCGTCTAACAAGATTTATACCAAATTAAAGAAGATTAAATTTTAGAAATTATGGTGAAATCGATTTTTTCTAAAAGTTTATTGTTTAAAAGCTACTTGCGTTTGAAGTTTGAGGGCGAAAAGAAAATATGGGTAAAATAACCATTATACTCATGACGGGATTTTTTTATTAATATGAGATGAGAAACATGTGTTATTCTATGGTTACTTTTTTTTTTTTTTTTTTTTTTTTTTCCATTTTACAATTGAGCGGCTACCTAAAGTGTATATATAATATGTCATAATCACATAATGAAATCATTTGGTTATTATTGTTCTGTTTAGAGATTTAAACGAGTTGAGCTACTTGTGGGGATCGGCGTGAGCTAAAAACCTTAAGGATTGAAAAGAGCTAGACCTGTATAAGTTAAAACGAGTTGGGCTTGAGTTTTCACATGCTAGGTTCGCTTCATTTAGATCACTTGTTTTTGGTTTCTCGGCCAAAATGAAACAAAACCGTTTTTGTTTGTTATTTGATAAAGATAAACTGTCTAGTCTGTTGGTTTTTATTTCGGTCGGTTGATTTTGGTCGTATTTTGTTCTTCGGTTCGGTTTCCCTATTTTTCGCTTTACCGATAATTTATTGACAGGTCATGCCGCTGCTGCCGGAATGTTGTTAGCTATAAGTCATGATTATGTCATCATGAAGAAAGATAAAGCGGTGTTTTATATGAGTGAGGTTGATATAGGTTTGACATTCCCCGATTATTTTACAGCGGTTATGAGGGCGAAAGTTGCAAAGCCGGATGTGCTGCGAGATGTGTTGATGCGTGCAGTGAAGGTTAAGGGTGATGAGGCGTTGGCAAAGGGTTTGGCTTATAAGGTGTATGATAGTGTGGAAGAGGTTATTGAGGCTAGTGTACGCTTGGGCGAAGAGATGGGTAAGAGGAAGTGGGATGGGGAGGTTTATTCCGAGATTAGGAAGTCGTTATATCCCGAATTGATTGGGATACTTGGTTTGACAACAAAGGAGCTCTTAAAAGCTCGGCTTTAGGACTCATAACCTAACCTAAGTTATTCAGGTTTGCATTGTGATTGTTGTTGGGGTAGTGTAATTGTATCATGGTAACCAATAATGTTATCATAACTGTGATTGTGATTTTAGTAATGTTTATGTTGTTTGTCGTGCTTTGATACGATATATAAACATTATAGATTTAAACATTGTTAGAATTACATAACATGTGGGTGTTGTGATGATTCTTACAATGCTTAGAGCATTTGGTATCGTGGTGTCTTCCCGTTGGTGTCGTGGAGAAAAATGGTGTCACATCAGCACCTTTTCTCATAACACCAAAATTCACTATAACATCAAAAAACCCCTCCTTTATATAATACCAGATTTTGATGCCGTCGTGCATATCTAGACCTCATTTTTTTTCTTCATTTATTTAAATAAAACAACACATTTAACTAAATTAAAATTTCATTAATAAAAAAAATTATTAAAATTTTAGCCAAATACTAGTATAATTTTATAACTAAACTCGGATTAACCCACATTTAGCCCAATACACTTAATAAGTACCAACAAATTTTAAACTAAATTTACTAAATTTTAGATTGTTGTGTTATGGTTCCTTACTTTTTTTTGTTGAGTTATTATGTCAAAATAGTGATACCAAAGAAAGAAGAAACCGTACTTTAACAATTAATTAAAACCAAAGAATGATCTCTAGAGGAAAATAGATTACTAAATTTGTAGGCTTTTTCAACTCAGCAAATCTATTCATCTACTTTAAATTACAACTAACAAACCTTTGAATCTTTTAAAAACCAACATTGACAGCGTAAAAAATAAGTAAAATAACTTAAATGGTCTAACTTAAAAGGCCCATAAAAGTCCAGTCCATTTTCAGCTACCAAAATTTGTGCAACCCTAATCACTTTAACCTAGACTACAGCCTTTCGTCTCTATTTTGCAGTCACATAAACCACACTTCATCATCTTCCATTATCTCTATTTTGCAGTCACGCAACATCAACCTTTTTTTATCACAACATGACCGCTCTTTTTCACACAAAATCCTACTCTATACTAGCAGTCAACATATTTCATATCAAACCAAATACTGAAAAAGAAAAAAAGAACCAATTTTCACGGGAAAACGCGACAAAAAAAAGGAAAACGCGACCCACGGTACAAACCTTGCGCCCTCCGGTTGCATTTTCAGGGACCATCTCGGCTGGTCATGACGGCTTAAGACTCGAAAACGCGAGCCCCGCTACCCAAGTCGCGCCGTCTGGTCGCGTTAAGCCGGAAAACGCATGGGAAAACGTTGCGTACCTAGGCCTCTTATAGACACTTTGGGGAACATGGTATATAAGGGCTAATTCATTTGTTGTTCTAAAAATATACCATGACTTAAATGTCTACCTCAAGATATTTTAGGGGCCGTTTAGTTGGTGAAAAATGTTCCTGTTTTTCCGTTTCTAAATTCCTAGAAAAGGGAATGGTTTTTTCCTCTAGAGAAGAGTTAGAAATATGAAAATCCGTTTAGTTGGAGTTATATTTTTCTTTTTTTTAAAATGAAAAGTTGTTTAGTGGAAAACTTGACGGTGAGCGGAGAGGTGGGCGACGATGGAAGGTGAAGGTGGAGGATGGAAGAGGCGTGATAAAAGTGTAGGGTGAAAGAAATTGGTGTTATTATTTTGGAAATGAAAAAAGTGAGAAGAGTGTAATGTTATTTTCATTTTTTCTATTACAAATTGGAAAATGAGAATTTCATATTTTTGGAAAATTATTGGAAAAAAGTGCGACTAAACGGATTTTCAGTTTTTCCCTTTTCATATGAAAAATTTTCTGAAAAAATGGAGTATTTCTCTCCAACTAAACGGCCCCTTAGCTTTTGCATTTTTTCTTTTGTGACTTATGCACCTTCATCAATAGATGACAAGTGTCAAACTTGAAAGTACATATGTGTAAGTGGAAAGTACATTTGTATAAGTGTCCTCTTATGCAACCGACGATGTACTTTTTTATGCGACTTGTACTTTTTTTTATGCGACTTGTACTTTTTAAACGACTTTGTACTCGCACTTGTACTTATACTCTTAGTTTCTTACACATTTATACTTACATTTGAGGCAAAAAATACAAGTTGCATAAGTTGAAAAGAGCACGTAAATTGCAAAGGGTCAAATGCAAAATTCAAAATATTTTAAGACAATGATTTAATTAAGGAAGAGATGGTGGGGCACTGAGAGATTACCCCATATAACAAATTATAAACCTCTTCATTATAATGTTGAACTCTAAACCTAAAAAAAAAATTGTGTAAATACTCGAAATTTGGAATTTTTTTATTTAACAGCTACATTTAAATTCAATAGTTTGGATGATGCCCTTTTGTACATTCTCAATCATCAAGCAAAAAAAGGCCTTGGCTTTTTCGCTTCTTCTTTATCTTATTCACGTCTTTAGTGAGATATACTTTCAACACCATTGAAATAAGATTTGAGTACGGAAAAGAAACATGTTTTATGTACCGAGTACTGACTATTGGGCTTGACATTGCATGTAAATGACTTTTTGAAGGAATGTAAAGCATTAACTACGGGTTCGTTTGGTTTGTAGTTGGGTTTAAGATTAATATTTAGATTTGATATAGAATTTAGATTTGATGTAGGTTTTGAAAAGAACCAGGAGAAAGAAAATATAATATAAATTTGTATTATAAATTAATTTTAAAATTATTTATATGTTATTATTGAATAAAAATATAAAAAAGATAAAAAAGACAAAAGAAAATCATAAGAGAGACTATAATTTATGTGGTGGATATTAAAAAGTACAAACAAAACCACTTTTTCATAAATCCCATCGAAGTGGTCAGGATTAAGTTAATGAGAACCATGCCTTGATATTTGCTTTTAAAATGGTACCAAACAACAAATCATAAGCATAAGTCCACCACTTTGAGTCAAAACCCAAGAAATAAATGGGCCCTACAGTCATAAATGTTGGTATTAACAGAAGCGATAAATGCGTTTCAACAAAGTACACGGATATTTATTTGTTACGCTACATATATTGTTCCGATATTTTTTTTATTTTTTATTTTTTCAGAACTGCAACTAAATATTTCACAATATACTAATCTTAGATGTCCTAATGACTTGAACCTGCAGTCATTTAGATTGGAAAGCTACACAACAAGATGTACCATTTGAGAGACAAGCCTTTTGGTATTGTTACCGACTCTTATGATACAGAAGTAAACAAAAATACAAGGTTATTTTGACCTCAGCAACATTTCATAAGTTTTATTTTCGCTTTTTTTAAATTTATGACTTGAATATAAATGTAAATTAAGCTTCAATTAGCATGCATCAGTAATTGTAAGTTTATATCAATCATGAATTTCTCATTCGTAAGTCAAACATTACTCATGTACCATTTCACTGCATAAAATACGTATGAGGTACCGCATACGTGTTTACCAAAAAGTTACAACTATCTTGATTGTACAAATACATGTTTACCTTATTTTAGAGCAACATGTTTACCTTACACATGCTTTTAACAGTACTAGAAACATGTCATGATCATGGGTATTTTTGACGTAATGGGTTGGAGTTGGTTGGTGATGAAGCCGTTTGATAAAGCCGTTTGACGAATTAGTTGGTGATGAAGCTTATTAATGTAAAATCGAATAAAAAATACATCAAATTAAATTCACATATATATCCAACTTTTGCGTGATACTCCATTATATTCAAAATGGTATTTAAGTAATTTGACTATCTATAAGCCCCTATAAACCTTTTTTTATGAATTTGAGCTTATGAAGACTTATGACTTATAAAAGCTTTTATAAGCTCGTGTAACAAACGAAGCTTATTTTGTAAGCTTACTTATTTTAAAGGTTCAAGCCCTTATAAGCCCTCAAAATCCCGTTGCCAAACACAACCACACTGTAATAATTTTTTCCATCTAAAGAGGTCCTCGAAATCAACATGACATAATTCAACAAACGTGGATTTAACGTAAAGGGGCGTTTGGTTCGTGCAATTTTAATCCATGGAATTTCAAATTATGAGGAATTTCATATTTTAAAGAAATATAAAGTCTGAAATTTAAATTGATGTCACGTGTTTGGTTGTCCAAAGTTAAATACCATAATAATGTTAAATGACACAACTAACCTTAATAATTTATATATACTCTTTTTGATCCAGGGCATTATTGTCAAGTTGACAAATAAAAAGTATTGGACCCACATAATTTATATTTCTTTATCTTCTCAAAGCTTTTAAATTTACTCCACTTATGGTAATTAAAAGTACTAGGCCCACATTTAATATTCCCCTTGTTGAGCAACCAAACACGCTTAGAAATGGAATTTAATTTCAAATCTCTCGAAATGTCCTCAAATGATGTGAACCAAACAGCCCCTAAGAGTAATTAAAATTACTCACCAACTTATATAATAACATTTATGAAGTGTTCCTGTTCGTCTACATAAAATACAATTTATAAAGAGTAAAACTCAAAATACATTCATATAATTTGCCTATTTAAATATCATACATCTTTTGTTAGATAAGTTGACATATGTACATACATCCGTTAATAAAATTCATTAACCATACATCTTTGAAGAGGAACGGTGTAATTATTTGTCCGTTATCTTCTAACATGGATATGGATCTAACGTGATGGAAAATGTTTGCATCGTTGGTCCTCAGGGATGTATAATGTCTAACGCTGTACCCATTTACCCGCCCGACTCACTCGCTCCTTTCCTTTTATCACTGTTCTTGGGCAAAGTCCCATTCCTAACCATCTCATATGTTAGGGCCCTTGATTTCAATATTGCGCTTTAAATTGTAGAAGGCTCAGCTGTTTTCACCATCCCATGAATTTCGGGAACAAGGCATATATGTACCTCTCGATCATTTTGGATTCAGGGGTAACCATATGAGAAACTAGTTTGGCTAGCTCACGAAACCGATCTGTGTAGAGTGTATGACCAGCCCCTACCATAGAGTGATGACAAAATTCATTTTCTAGTTTTTGCATTTCGTTATCCGAGCAGTACTCCTCTTTCAGTAGTGCCTTAAAGTCGTCCCATGTCATGCCTACAGTTGCTTCCCTACCCCTAGCTTGAATATGCGTGTTCCACCATGTCAATGTCTTTCCTGACAGCAAGCATGCAACATATTTCACCCTCTGATGGGTTACACAGTTATTGATGTCGATTACTAACTCTATCTTCTCGAACCATCGAGTATATGCCAATGCGCCTCGTTTACCCTCAAACTCAATTGGCTTGCATGCAGAAAATTCCTTGTATGTGCATCCGGTTCTGTTTTTGTTGTTGTTATTACCATACCATCCTCCATCATTAGTGGTCTCATTTATGCTTCCGTGGTTTCCCGAGTTACTGATATGATTGCCAACCTGGGTAACTATAGTGGGAAGCAGGTTTTGCAGTTGTTGGGCAATAATTGCGGAGATACTAGGATTTCCACCATCGTTACTATTGTTACTAATGTGACCACCTCCTCTACCTCCACTTCCACCAGTCATTCCACAGCTTGGTGTCGCACCACCTCAACCAGTGCTACAAGTCACTCTCTTTGGTCCCATGATTTCTACAAGGAAGGACATTTGTTAATGTCAGATATGAGGTAAATTCCTAGATTACTCCCCTTATAGCTAACGTGCTCGCACATTATACTATGTCTTTAAATGTTACTTGTAACACCCCCAAATCTCGGTACAGCGGAAGACTTAATCAAGTTTTCGAGGCGTTACTTTTTGGATTGGTATCGCACACAAGTAAAATAAAGATAACCATTTAACCATTTAAAACCAATCCCAAATCGAATATTCAAACATTTAATCCGAAGATATAAATTTTAGGCCCAAAACATAGTTTAACAAAATAGGTCCCCATTGTTTATCAGAGTTAGAAAATGATCCTTGAACCACGCCTCCATGCCAAGCTTCCACACGTCAAATAATCCAAACATCTCTCAAATACCTGAGAAATCATGCTAAAAGGTCAGCTTACGCTGGTGAGTTCATATGTTTAAGTTCAACAAAATCATAGTGGACCTGTAAGAGTTGATTTGCTATGCAAGACCTAGATAGGCAAATACCGTTTCACACACTGATCCTACCCGGATCTCCAATCATATAATCACTTACTCGAGCCCCTGCGACTCTAGTCCAGCACTGTCGTGGCAACCTTTAGAACAGTTCCCAACCCCGGGCTAGGTCGAGATAGAAGTCTATTCTTAGTGTGGCACGGTAAAACCTAGACTAAGGCAACAACTATCGCACATCTATCTACTCAGTCAGCATATAAGCAAATCCAAATAGTTTTAACGGTCCAAAAACAGTAGCATGATTCTCACCCCAAAATAGTTCAAAACGTAGTTAAAACGTATATATAAAAGTGGGGCTATGAAACTCACCTAAAGCAATCAACGCACAATCAACGCACAAATATCACTAGCAGAAGATAACAGAAATCACAGCACAACAACTATCGACTCGACACAACCTATTAATGTAGACCAACTTAATATATATTCCTCAAAATCAACGTTATCTACCCCAATATATTCCATTCCTTTATTTCCAAAAACATCTCGTTTCACCATTAATCCTAGTGTTTGGTATCCTCATGTGGGTGTATCGACTCAATATGATGCCATGAATGCACTCAAACAACCAATATATAACTCAATGCGACACAATGAGACCTTTAAACGATAAGCTCCATAGTTCAATAAGTTTCGGAATAAATAGTAGACCTTATCGAATTCGTCAACTCGATAAACTCATTCATTTATTCGTGTCGCTTATTATCCCATAAATCAATCGTATCCTTAAAGAGTCATAAGAATAATTCACCCATTAATAAGGTTACCCAACGTACCTAGCGGGCTCTTATTAGATTCGTCAACCTAATAAGTCCGCTACCCACGTGGATCAACAATATTAACGTTAGGTTATCCGTAACCCATGCACACATAACGCAAATAAATAATTACTTATCCAACATTAAATGTCCACAATTGACATTTATTGATAAACGTGTACTCGAAACGTTAATTATTTATTTATTACAAAACCTCTCCAATTTAGTCGTTAGTTTCATTTAAAACTAGTAAATAACAAGATAGATCTTGTTATTGATATTTTTGGTACAAAAGCCCATTATTATTTACATTTCATAGTTTTATTATCATTTTCATATATAATATATATTTCGTCAAATCCCATTATAAATCTCATAACGTTATTCGTTTCGAGTCCACAAGCACGAGTCATAACTTCTCGGCTTTTAATCAATCAATTGTCCAAATTATACTAAAGTCCATGTTACGGCTTTGTCGGAGTCAACTATTGACTAAAAAGTCAAAGTGACGCCGACGTAGCTCAAAGTCACAATATATATATCAAGTCCATAATTAAAAGTCATAACGTCGCAATTCAATCCCAAACTAACTCAAAACAATCTCGCCAACCAATCAATCAACCAATTATACTCGAAACCAATGTTATGACCCTAATGGTCATGACACGGTCGCGGTCAAGACCACGTGAACCGAACAAGCTTCTAAAAGCTTTTTGGCTCCACGCGTCTCATCCAAACCTCAACTAAACCAATCAATAAGCTACCAAATCGACCCGACTCGGTCCCATGACCAACATAGGCCACGCACGACACCAACCAAGACCCCAACGTGGGCTTCTTGGTTCGTACGCCCCATAGGTCTCAACCAAACATCACCAAATCCAATCTACAACACTCAAATCCAATCATTCAAGCTCCAAACAATATCTAAACACAAAACCCATCAACTATTTTTAATCAAGAACATGCAACTAAACCCTAAAATGCAAAACCCATCAAATTAATGCACCACACATGTACCAAACACTAATTACTTGTTTATTTCATCACTAATTAGCTTTAATTTCATGTTCCACCCAAAAGCCCCAAAAATTGTTCATGGGTCGAAACCCTAGAAATCAATTCGTGGCTTTTTATTGTTCAAACAAGCTCAAAACATATTCCCTTTACCTTATCTAATCACCAATTGCAAAAGCCCTTTGAAATATTTAGAAACCATAAAAGTACGAATCTTAATTCTTGAATTTGGAGGTGTTAATGAAGTCCAAATTGAGTGTATGATATATGGTTGGAAAGAGGAGAAAGAGATCTATCTTTTGGTGGTGGAGGTGTGGTGTGACGCGCCGGAGTGGCGGCAGTGGTGGCCGGATTTTATGAAGGTGGTGGTTTAGGGTTTTTAGAGTGAGAAACTAGAGAGAGAAATAATGTTGTGTGTGTTTTCTAGTGAGAGAAATGAAAGGTGGAAGTGAGGCTTGGGTTGGGTATATATACTCATGAACTAGGGACCTCAAAATAATTAATTAGGAGGGGGGGGGGGGGGGGGGAAGGCGCCGCCTACAATTAAAAAGGGGAGGGTTCGGGTTGAAACTTTTCGTATCTATCTCGTTTACCCATTCCTGAGCTCACATATCGTCCCCCGAGTGTCCCACTACATTTATTTAACTTCCCAACATCGTTACTCATATTTTTCCACGAGTTTTGACTATTTATTTGTCAATTTTCGAGTTACGGTCTAAAAGTTACAATAACTCTTGTTTTAGGCTTTTCTAGTGCCGAATCGAATAGTGCCTACCAAATAGAGTTAAAACGCATAAGATAACTCATTTAATAATGAAATAAACCGTAAAAACCAATCGACGATATAAAATCAAGTCACGGTTTATAAAATAGTGTTAAAGGCAAAACTCAGTTTAATTTAACGTAATGCGGTTACCTAAAATAGACTCCCTAAATTGCCGGTTGTCACAGCCTCCCAGCCCCAGAAGAAACCCGTCCCGGGTTTCACTCCGAGTTGCTTGGTGTCATAAACAGTTTAGGATACTTCCTACGGAAAACGTCCTCACGTTCGCAAGTGAACTCCGGTCCATGCCGGGAGTTCCAACGAACCTTAACAATCGGAATACGGCTATTCTTCAGCCTCTTAATCTCACGATCCATAATCTCAATAGGTTCCTCAACAAAATTCAATTTTTCATCAACACGAATATCTCTTAATGGCACAACTATGTTTTCCTCCGAAAGACATCTCTTAAGATTACTAACATGAAAGACATTGTGTACACTACTCAGTTCCGATGGTAGCTCCAAGCGGTATGCTACCGGTCCGATTCTTTCCAGGATTGAAAAGGGACCAATATATCGGGGATTGATTTTTCCACGCTTTCCAAAACGAATCACTCCTTTCCAAGGAGAAACTTTCAACATAACACGATCTCCAACCTGAAATTCTAAAGGTTTCCGCCTCTTATCGGCATAACTCTTTTGTCTATCACGAGCGGTTTGCAACCGGTTTCTAATCTGTACTATCTTCTCAGTGGTTTCTAGGACAAGTTCGGGACCTGTAAGTTGACTCTCGCCAAATTCAGCCCAACAAACAGGAGAACGACATTTTCGGCCATACAGTGCCTCAAATGGGGCGGCCTTAATACTAGAGTGGTAACTATTGTTGACTCTCCCAGCCTTTGCCGAAATCAATAACACATGCTCTAAGCATATCCTCTAAAGTCTGAATAGTTCTCTCGCTTTGACCATCGGTCTGTGGATGGTAAGCAGTACTCATATCCAACTTCGTTCCTAATGCTGTCTGGAAAGACTTCCAAAAGTGGGATGTAAAACGACTATCCCTATCAGAAATGATAGATATCGGTACTTCATGACACGATACTATCTCCTTAAGATACAATCGAGCAAGCTTATCAAGACTATCGGTTTCACTAATAGCTAAGAAGTGAGCAGACTTAGTTAAACGATCAACTATTACCCAGATAGCGTCATTGCCGCTAACTGTTCTCGGTAATTTAGTGATAAAGTCCATGGTTATTCGCTCCCATTTCCATTCTGGAAGTTCGGGTTGAACTAAAAGTCTTGATGGTTTCTGATGTTCGGCTTTAACTTTAGAACAAGTCAGGCACCTACTAACATACTGAGCTATCTCGGCTTTCATATTGGGCCACCAATAAAGTTTCTTAAGATCCTGATACATCTTATCGGCTCCGGGATGAATAGAGTATTTGATTTATGCGACTCATGCATAATCAACTCACGGATTCCACCATAAAATGGTATCCAGCTTCTGTCTCTGAAGCATAATGTTCCATCGGAACGCTTCAAGAAGCCGTTTTCACTTTCTACCATTCCATGAAGATTCTCATAAGGACAGTTCTCTTCCGTCAATGCCTCTACTTGGGTGTTAGGTCACTAGTTTTACAACACAAGTAATATAGAAAGAGATAAGGCGATTGAACAAGTAAACAAGCACACATACACAAAGAGAGTAGCACGGTTAGGCGTAGGTGAATGTGTAAAGAGAATAACTTGAACAACCAACCCTCAAATGAGGGTTTACAAGAGTTTATATAGGCAAGGAGCTAGGGCAATGATTCCTCCCGAACTACCTTCTTTTATTTCTCCGTCACACTTATCAACCGCTTGTGAACGGTCAACCGTAACAGATGATAAAAGGGCGACAGCCCGGGAGAGAATGCAAGTTTACCAAGGATTAAAAATATCCTTGGATCGTTTATGTCCTGGTGAGGCGTGACGTTCTGGTACAATGACTTGTGAATTGTTGAAAATAATATTAGTATAGGAAAACAGGAATCTGATTGACTAACACTAGGAATGTGAATAGTAACAGCTCTGTCACAGCTATGTTGTTAAAAACGTGCAATCAGAAACCTAAAAACGCAAAAGATATATAAACGTACGTTTAACATAAATTAAACGTAAACGTAATAAAACAAAACGATTATAACTATAGTAGGGATTTGCATGTCTTAGCGACTTAAATGCAAATTAAATATAATTTAAATATTTAACTATAATTTACAAATTATATAAAAGTTAAGAAAATCTAAAGAAAACTAAAACATATACATGTATATAATAATTACACAAATGAAACAAAATAAAACAGGAAAGGGAAAATAATTAATTATACTAAGAAATTAAAACTTATAAAAATTTGAAGTCATTTTAATTCTATATTTACAATTGTTTAACGATTAAAATTTAAAAACTTATGTTTACTAAATTTTATGTAAACGTACAAAATAAAAACATGAATTCAGTCCAATACAACTCCCACAAATATGAAAATTATATTTTTAGAATTCTAAAAAGATAAGAAAATTATTAGAAAATTAAAATAAATTTTTACACAATTAAATTAATTAATATAAATTAAAAATGAATTAAATGTATTTAATAATGAATTAAATAATAAGAAAATATAAAATTAACTTAAATAAATACAATAAAGAATCTGAAAAATATAAAATATAATAAAATAAATTTTAAAATTGAAAATGTATTTTATACATAATTATTCTATTTATTATTAATTATTTACTATTATCTAATTACTAATACTATTATTATTTATTAAAACTAAATGGATAAAGAAAAATCTGAAACTTAAAAAATGTTACTACTATAAGAAATAAAATGTGCAAAGGATAACTGAGAAGTGAGCTAGCCTAGGTGGGTTATGCAGTGAACTTGTCACCAATGGAACCTAGGTTCGAATCTAACACACAACCTTTTTGCACTTTATTTTATTTTTGATTTTTTCTTTTTAAAAAACTACTTATTAAGCTAAAATATATAACTTTAACAAAGCTAACTTTTTCAAAACTTGGAAATAAGCTCTGTGGGAGCTTATTTCCATGACAGTTGGCTTTTAAGCCTTAAGCTTCTAAATAGAAGCTATCACTTGTGGTTAAAGGGTTTTTTTTTGGTTTTTCTCTTTATGAAACTGAGTATATACAAGTATTATACATATTTGAAGAAAATGGAACTTTACAAACTAAAGAAATACACTGTTTCACAGCTTATGACCACTTCAGTTGAGCTTTTGGCTTACAGTTGGGTCATAAGCTTGAAACAAGCTTGAAAAAGGAAAACAAAGGTAAAGAAAGGAAAAGATAGATTAAAACATTTTATATGGACAATATTTATAAGTATGGTGCACTGGGATAAGCCAATAAGCTTGTTATAAGCAAATAAGCAAATCCAGGTACACCTCATTACCAAACAACCCTGCAGTCAATAATATGGACAATTTAAGCTCATTAAATAAGCTCAAAAAGCCAAGGTGAGCATTGCAATAGCAAGGCATGCTGGTTGGCTTTTCAAAAAGCTCAAGTTCACTCTGTGGGACCCACAGATGAGCTTTTGAGGAGCTCATGAAAATGGCACCATTTCACTGAGTATGATGGTATAGGCCTAAGTGTACAGGACATGGGACAAACAAAAAGCATGTTGCAGCCCTAGTAAATGAGCTACAAGCTAGAAATTAAGCACTGAACTTTGTTTACTGGTGGATAAGCTCCAAAAGGAACCAACTCACACAAGCTAAGTCCAACTGATAAGCTTTTTGTGAGCTTATGAAGTTTGGTGATTATGGGTTAAGCATACTGAGGACTCAGAATGCTTTTCATGGTGGTGATAAGTTAAAGCTACTTGCAGCCTGTGTAAATAAGCTACAAGGTGAGATTAAAGTGCAAAACCATAAAACTGGGTTGCTAGGCTTCCTAAAAAGCCAAGCCACACAGGCTTGTGATCACTAATGAGCTTATAGGAGCTTGAAGGAAATGGTGTAAATGGACTGCATAAGCAGTCCATTGTTGTGAATGAGCAAACATACAAGCTCCTAATAGACCTATCAAATAAGCTCAAAATAAACTCAACTATAATTGAGACATTGAGGTGGATAGCTTGGCCTTGTGAAAAGCCAAGTGTCACAAACTCAAGCTCAGTAAGGAGCTTGTTAAAAGCTTTGGTAACTAGCCCACTCAACTGTTTGCTTCAGTTGAGTGGGCAAAATGGTACAAAAAGATGGTTGGTAAAAAGTGGCTAAATAAGCTAAAAAGCAGAAAAATAAGCATGTGTAATAACAAACAGCTAGTAGGGTTTCAATAACAACAAATAACACAGCCCCAAGCTCAAAGGTCCACAAGCTACAAGCTTGTGGTTTTGGGCTTGAAGCTGTGAGACAGGGCAATATTAGCCTAAAATAAGCACAAAATTAAGCACTAAAACATGCATAATAAAATTTTACAAAGATACATAAGCAATACAAGCAACTAAACTTCAAAACCCTACAAGCTTTTAGACAGAAACAGATTAATAAAGACACACAAAAATCAGACTTTTGTTCAAAAACCTGAAAAACTGAAAATTTGACTTTTACAAGAACATCAAACTTTGACTAATATGAAATTATAACTAATCCTACTGACTAAATATGGAATATTAAACATAAATGACATGAAATTATGAAAGATTAACAACTTGTGAACAGGTATGCAAAGTTATTAGACATGACAGTCTCATAATACTCATAATAGAGGATCAAAGTGTCAATTTTGACCTTTATCATGCTATACCACTTAACTGAAACTATCAATGAGTTACTTAGACCATGTTGAGTTTACATAAAACAGGAACAACACCCTTCATAGCCTATAACTCAGATCAATCATCACATCCAAACAACCCTTAAATGAACATAAATTGAACTTTTCAAAGCAAATTACTGTGTAAACCCAATCTTTACAATCCAGAGAATCCAAAGTGTCAAAATGGATCTTTTTTAGCATAAACAAATAGTCACAAAAGTTTATACCTATGATTATCAAAAATGGACATATAGACAGTAAAAATGCAATATTCAAGCACAATCAATTCCAAAACTTAAACAACCTATATTAAGCTAGAATTACATTACATGACAATAAATAAACACATAAACATGAGAATTAACACAGAATAAAGACTAAAACTAAGAAATGCAAAATTGAGAAAAATTGCTTACATGGTGATATGAGCTGAGACCTTGGAACCAATTATCAAAACCAATACCTATAGCCTCCCATGAGGCAACTAAACCATGGCAATCCATTATGAACCATGCTCCAAGCTGTATCACCCAAGAACTCATATTTTTGATTTTCCATTGTATTTTCTCTATTTTTAGTGATTTTTGCTTTTATAAAGACTAAGCTGATTTAAGGTTTCTAAAAGCTAACTAAGCTTTGTCAGGAGCTTAAGTGACCTATATGAGTCCATCAAACAACAATAATCCAACAGAAATGTAAATAACTTGAAATAAAGGAAAATATGAAAACCTGAATTATAAAGATAACTTGTATTAATACTGAAATTAAAGTTCCATTACACTATTTTGAGTTTCGTTACACTAATTAAAGCTTTTAAATGACAGTAATTAAAAAGAAAGCAATAAAGATTACACTATGATTAAGCTATTCTAAGTGACAATGGCTTAAGGCCAAGGTAGTATTCCCAGCTTTCTTCTCTTCTTTTTATACACCTTCTGAGTTCCCACTAGTATTCTGAGCATATCCCACTTCAATCTTGACCTTTGATTGAGTCAATTTCATCTTGTTCGTTTAAACAGATTTTGGCGCCAAAATCGCCCACGTGTAATTGAGGCGGTTCCAAAGAAATTAAAACTTCTTGGTGTGTAGCATGAGGTGGAGGGACAAGTATTAGAAGTTTTGAGGCAAGTTGGGGTGGTTTTAGGTCAATACTGTGGACTGGTTTTGGATTGTGGTGGTTTTGGTTGATAAAGGGGTGGGGAAGCATTTATTGTGGCGTGTAGTATGAGCAGAGGTGGTGGAGAGTGGGTAGGAGGATAGAGGGTGAGCTGGAAGGGGTAAGGTGGAGGTGCAAGTGGTGGTGTTACAGGTGGGAGTGTGAGGTGGAAGAAGAAGAGGGAAAACGGGGTAAAAAGGGATCCGGTTGGTTTGTTTGTTTGGGCCAAAGGATGGGCTTGGTTTGGTTTGTAAATTGGATTTGGTATTAATTTAGGGTCCGGATGGTATTATTAGTACAAAAGCCCAAGGACCTAAGTTGTATTTTCTGATTTCTTGAAGGACCTTGAATGCCAAAATTCCAAACTTCATATGAGGACCAAACCTGCCATAACACAATTACACAAGGACCAAAAGTTGTATTTTATTTATATTTAAAACTTTAAAGGACCTAAAATGTAAATTTGGATTTTTGAGGGACTTGTTTTGTAATTTCCCAAAAGTTATCAATAGAGTTCCAAATTGTAATTTATGCATAGTACAAGGGTATATTTTGTAAAATTTCCAAGTTTGAATACCCAGGGACCATTTTTGCCAATTTTGTAACTTGAGGGGTAAAAATTGCCATTTTGTGTAAACTTTTATCCAGGGATGTTTTGTGAACATTTTTGATTTCCCAAGGACTTAAGTTGACTTTTCATTCATTTAAAACATTTAGGGACTAGTTTTGCCAATTTGTGTAACTCCAGGGACTGAAAACGACAATTGTTTGAACTTGCATGCTTTTTCACTTGTTTTCAATCTTTTTGTACCTGAATCACATAAAAACACATTTTAATGAATTTATAACATTTTGTGAGTTATTTGTGTGTTTTTGGTTGTTTTTGTGGGTTTA
This sequence comes from Chrysanthemum seticuspe, assembly GCA_019973895.1. NCBI lineage: Eukaryota > Viridiplantae > Streptophyta > Magnoliopsida > Asterales > Asteraceae > Chrysanthemum > Chrysanthemum seticuspe. The sequence continues at coordinate 108,162,184 of BPTQ01000001.1, forward strand.
TATAATACAAATATATGTGTAATTAGACACATATCAGGCAACACTCCCTCTCCTTCCCTATTCCTTATTGGGCTTGGATCAAGCTTATGGGCCTTCTACATAAGCTTGACCTTAAACAAACATAAAGGCCATAATAAAGCTACCTATTACATATGAAATATAAATACTTGAAATACTGTTTAGGAGTGATTCCAACAATCTCCCCCTCAAGTATATATGAATGTAAACGGTGAAGGCGTTGATGTAATAGTAGCTGTGACGTCTTCTGACATTCTTCTTTCTTGTGAGAGGAATTGTCTTGATTCGAACAATCTCCCCAGTGTAGAGAGATAGTTATCTTTGAACAGTTATGCTTTGACGTCATCTTTAACTTTGTTCTTTGATCATTGTTCTTTGTGGTGAAAGTGATAGTATGTTGTTGTCTGCATCAGTCTGCCTCAGGTCTGCTTCGCTGCTCCAGTGTCTCCACGTCATTCTTCAACATGCTCACACGCTCTTTGACGTTGGAAATCAATACTGATGAAGTTCTGTAAGTCTTTGACTTCTTAGATTCTTTGGTTTGACGAAGAATCATTTTGACGGTTGTGTTGCTTTTGAATAGAACTTCCATTAGTGATGATGTTGGCGCGAACATGAGAAGAATCAGCACGATCATCCCGCTCCGGAGCTTCCATAAGAAGAAAACATTTCAAACGGTTAGTAATAAGCGGTTTCCGGCACTTACAAGTTTGAACTTCGAGAGTGTTAACAGCATAGTGTGAAAACACAGCTCTAATTCTTACAAAGGCCGTTTCTGAACTGGAGTCCCACAAGTGAGATAACGCGATGTACCGAAGTATATCTACAGTTCAGATGAGTCGCTGAGGTACACCGAAGCATCACCTCACGACTGTAGACCGTATGAGACACACTCCGCGTAATCCACGGGGAGTTACCGAAGTGACCTGCTGTCAGGGCTGTTTGATGTTGACCCTGGCAGGAGTTTCCATTCAATCACTGAGGATCACAGATGTGAACCTCTCATAAATGTTCTCGACAGATTGCTAAGATCTGTGAAGGACTCGATATGAACCACTGATGATCTTATTTGTTGATCATCAAGTGATTAAATGTCAAGTGTTCCTAAGAGATCTTTTGATGAATCTCGTGGCTCTAGACTCAATAGTGCGTTTTGGTTTTCCTGAGCGGAGACTAGGGAGAGGATCTCCTTTTTCAATACCAGCGATCTCTAAGAGAAAGCCAATAGTTTATGTAGGGTTCCCTGTGAGAATGAAACAAGCTTCTGTCGAGAGAAACTTGAGTGGCTAAGAAGGTTTAGTGCATGCGTCACTGGGTCCATGACGACTTTTAATCTTCAATACCGGTGTCACTAAGTGACAACCAGTAGCATATGAATTGAACCCGGTGTCTGCCCTAAGTTGAATGATCTGGAGGGCTGTTTCTTTTCACCCTTTACTTTACATTTCTTTTTGATTCTTCAACTCCTTCTTTCTCCGATTCTCATTTTCTCCTTTTTACAATCATTCCTAAGGACTTCTAACACTAACTAATGGTAGTGTCCTTGGGTAGATCCCTCCGGCTCTGGCGGATCATAGGACTGTTATTCCTAACCTTAGTCACCTTATAACTCCATGACTAACCTATGTTTGCCATTTAAACCACTGTATGTGAAAAATATCTCTCAAAGGGTTTGTAAATGAAAAACATGTTTGAACCACTGTGAGAGATAAGTTTTTGCATAAATACTCCCCCTCCACATGTGCTTAATAGTTTTAATGGTTAAATGCACAGTGAGGAAAGAGTGCGCATTTTTTGAATTGATCCACTAAAGATAGACAATCTCCCGCGAGACACGGTTACGTTGAATAGTTAAAGAGATATATTGTCAGCTTTTAGGTGACAACTAGCTCTAATAACTACCTTGAAGGTGTAGACAAACCTTGGAAGGTTGTCAAACCCGTCAGAGTTCATGTCTATCAAAAGTTTCTCGAATGGTACTTTCTACTCAGACAAGTCCTTTGCGAGACACGTTTACATCACTAGCGAACTAGCTTGAAATTATTACCCGTCCAGGACAAGTCTTTTCGAGTTACTAACAGTTTTAGTACCGTCAATTCGTTGTTTAAGTCTGAAGTTCACAGATTCATTTGCATTCACAACATATTTCTTATCACACAAATTTTCTCCCCCTCAAAAATGGCATATGACAATGTTATTTTTGAAACGTTTGAGAATAAATATGACCATTTCGAGTGTTGCGGGAAGATGACCACTATGAACAATTTGTGAACAAAGTTTTAAATCAAATACTCCCCCTCAACTAGTGATATAAACGGTTGAGGTTTTGAAAATCTTACGGGGAAGTACTTGTCTTTTTGAGCAAAACCTTGAATAATGAAAGGTTTGATAGGTTTTACTCAAAAATAAGAAGCTTTCGCTCCTTTTATAAGGATTGTGGCACTGAGGCGTACCACAGGGTCCTTTTGTTAGGAATTAGAAATTCCCGGTAGTAAAGAGTCGGTCACCTCAAGTATATGTAATCGTTAGAAAGCTCGTAGTCGTAGTTCTTTTAAGTTAAGTAGTAATTTAGTTAAGTAACACCGTGGAGGACGGACGGGTCTTTACCCACTGTATGCCTGATCCACAGCCCGATGTGTGGCGATTTATGTAAGACTATAAATACTCTATACTCGAGGTTGAGAGATGGAACCTTCCATCTCTCATAAATATCAGAATGTATTTAGCGGTGTGTAGCCCGACACCTAGTCCGTATGTCACCCATTTCTGGGCAGGCAGGAGGTGCCACAATGAATTGATTTAATGATGAATTGAATTTTCTTGATGCTGATGCTCGAAAGATTGCTAATGTATATGAACTCCACTGGCTGAGAAATGATGGCCCTTAAAGATTAAGGATTGTTTTCCTGGGACACCATGCGGAGTCACGGTGTTAGGAATATTTTCCTCGCTTTCGAAGAATAAAAACTCATTTTGGATAGTTTGGAAAGTAATAAGTT
>BPTQ01000001.1:108173060-108183625 GCA_019973895.1 Chrysanthemum seticuspe
GTACTTCTATTTCCTCTACAGAGGCTGAATACATAGCCATGTCATCTTGTTGTGCTCAAATCTTATGGATGAGATCTCAATTATCTGACTATGGCTTTGAATTCAACAAAATCCCTCTGTACTGTGATAATAAAAGTGCTATTGCTCTCTCATGCAACAACGTTCAACACTCAAGAGCAAAGCATATCGACATTCGACATCATTTCATCAGGGAACAAGTGGAAAAAGGTGTGGTGGAACTATATTTTGTGAGGTCTGAATATCAGTTAGTAGACATCTTCACCAAAGCTCTTCCAAGAGAACGTTTTGAGTTTATTCTTCCACGACTTGGTTTGAAAAGCCTTCAACCAGAAACTCTCAAACGTCTTCAGGAGGAAGACGAGGAGTAAAGGTCTATCTTCATCTATCTCTTGTAAATATTTATTTGAAAAACAAAATACAAAATTATAAAACCTTCAAAAATCAAATAGAAAAATATAAAACTTTCAAAATCCATAAAAATTTGAAAAATTCGAAAAATCTTCAAAAAATATTGTCATTTTGTCATGTTTTCTTTTCCGGTTCGATTATATCTACGGTCTTTGTGCTGTCATTCAAAGAATGACACGGGACTTTAGATGTTGTTCGAATTCTTAAAAAAAAAAAAAAAAATAAATAAATAAAAAAAAAATATTTTTGGGAGAAAGAGAAAAAAATGGTTTATTGTCATTTTCAGGCAATAAACCGGTTTTAAAAGAAAGAACAGAGCCATGTTTCACCATGCTTTTAAATTCCATGCTATGATTCTATAAACATTTATCTGCTGAAAACCAAATGCTTTGAAAAATAACTCGGTTTCTATTTTTGATAATCATCAGGACTTATTTGTCAAAATCTCTATCTCTCAATCAACAACCTATGTCATTGATTGAGGGGGAGAATGATTTTAATTAAATTAAAAAGTTATTTGGCATTAAATTGTTTTCAAAAGATATACATGCATGTTTTATCAATGGAGTTTAAAGTCTTAAAATCCGATCCTTATCAGTTAAAACACTTTCATAATCAAGTCACAATTCCCCTTAAAAGCCTTCAAAATCAATTTAAATCTATAAGAGATCACAAATCTCAAATGATTTGATAATTGTGATCGGGGGAGAATGTGTGATTTAAATTGGATTTAAACTGATAATTCGGTAAATGGTTTTATAAGGATGTACATGCTATCCTGCCCACATGTGTCAAACGATTTCAAATTTTCCATGCACGTGTTGAGGGGGAGCATCTATCTTAAACCTATGATTTGAAATGTGATGAACTTATCTCAATGTGCAAGTTCCCTCTAGTATGTGCAAAACTCTTTTCAAACCTCGAGGCACATATTGAGGGGGAGCAAATTTATGGAAACCTCATCCTTCCCGGAAATGCTATATCTACTTGATTTGATGTGGGAAGTGATGTTGATATCTTTTAGAAAATGGTAATCAAAGAAGTTAATTCTTTCTCTTGCCTCCCTGTGCAAAACATTTTCATACTTGATGCACATGTTGAGGAGGAGTTCTCGTTCTAAAAATATCAAAAATAATTCAGGTACAAAATGCTTTGATAATATATCACAAGTATCTGAATTGAGTTTCAAATGGTTTTCAATTGGTTCCAATGGCAGATGAACAATACCAAATAGACCGACCAACTCTACTTTATGTACGGTGATATAAGGATGATAAGGTTAGGTATGTGTTCCCATGATCCGCCAGAACCGGAGGGATCTACCCAGGGATAATCCACTAGTTAGTGTATAAGTCCTTAGGTATGATGATAAAAGGAGAAAAATGAGATATGGGAAGAGTGCGGACTAAGACTGAGCTAGTACTGGAATAAACCCAACAAGGTTCTAGCTATGAAGTCTCGGTAAGCACTGAAGGGGTTGAAGAATTAAAAAGAATTGAATGAAAAAAAGGGTGAAAACAAATAGCCCTCCATTTATTCAACCTTAGGGCAGAAACCGGGTTCAATTCATATGCTACTGATGGTAACATCGGTATTGAAGACAAGACATCATGGACCCAGTGACGCACTGCACTTCAACTTTCCAAACCACTCAAGTTCCTCTTAAAAGGGCTTGTTTCATTCTCACGGGGAACCGACATTATCTATCGACTTTCTCTTAGAGATGGTTGATATTGAAGAAGGAGACCCTCTCCCTAGTCTCCGGCACAGGATCCAAATATGCACAAATTGAGTCTAGAGCCACGAGATCATCAATAAATCTCATTAGGACACTTTCAATGAAGACTCTCTGTTTCACACAATGTGGAAAGAGAGATTATATCTTGAGTCCTACGCATTATCCTTGTGGTATTACCAGAACATCTGAGTGATGTGTATACATATTCACAATGAAGATGGAAAGCCTTCTAGAGCCAACATCAAACAAGCTCCTGGTAGGTGGCATGTGAGATCTATTATATGGATCAACCATGTGACAACTGAACATAAACAATGGGGCGATTCAATCTCTTGAATCAATCCTGGTTCAGGTTATGGATTGACGGATACCTTTGAAAAACCGGTATTTGTGCTTAAAAACTCTTTTCGTTAGCACATCGACCGTGTACTCATTTTTCAAACCAAAAGGTGTTTTTATGATTGACAATTGATTTTCAATAAAACCTTCGTTGTATTGCAAAAACAATTTCTATTGAGCAATACACGATTGTTTTTTTTTCAAATCTCTTTTCATCAATCAGTGGACTGAAAATTCACTGGTTCACTCACTCCGTGTTGTCTTCTTTGAGATGTTCCGGTTTGAGAACAGCTAGAGCAGCTGCGAAACCCTGTCAAGGAAATTCTTCGGAATTATACCTGATCACAGGCAGTACATGTACTGATCAACGGGGAACCGTGGGCCGTGTACCTCAATTCAACGAAAGTGATCAAAGACACTTTCGTGCGATTTATTGCTAACTGTTGTATGCAGGTACACCCGACGTTTGCAGTTGATCAGAATGAAGCGGTCAATCCACAGCCGCATGCTCGCTTAACATAATCAACTCAAAGAAATCATGATTAGTGCATCAATGACTCTGATATTTTCACTCCAAGCTTCTGCTACGCTGCTGCCTATTTCATGATTCAACAAAAGCTTCCGCTACTCTGATGAGAATATTTCATGATCCAGAATGTGAGCATGTCGGTCCTAAAGTCACAACATCACAAAGGATGTCACAGAGATTCTTGATAGCTGATGATCTCAAATGCTGGCTCAAATTTATTATCACATGGATCAGTAAAAGACCTCCAATTGGAATATCCAAACATGCAATGTGAAGAATCAATGACTACGAGCTTAGGAGCAAAGGACTACATCAAGAATACAAGATCAATTGTTAATGTAATATCTATTTGTATTCTATGTAATTTTGGTACATAATTGAGGTGACCTCCCTTAGGGGGAGATTGTTAGGAATTAGAAATTCCCGGTAGTAAAGAGTCGGTCACCTCAAGTATATGTAATCGTTAGAAAGCTCGTAGTCGTAGTTCTTTTAAGTTAAGTAGTAATTTAGTTAAGTAACACCGTGGAGGACGGACGGGTCTTTACCCACTGTATGCCTGATCCACAGCCCGATGTGTGGCGATTTATGTAAGACTATAAATACTCTCTACCTTCCAAGGTAGAGAGTTGGAGCTCATAATAATATCTTTCACTTTCTCTCACTAAGTTCCCTAAACCTCTAACTTTCTCTCTCTAGAATTCCATCTATATGCTACTTTGTGTTATGGTTTGATGTGTATGTGAAAAGTTATATCTTACACCTTTCTTGACAATTACAGGTTGTACACTGTTATGTGTGCACAAGCCATCCACATATATAATCACACATCCAATATTATATGAAGGAAACAGTTCAAGGGGTACCAGGAAGTGCAGTGATATTCCCAGGAGTGCGCACAGGGCGTTGAAAGCCGATGATGTTTCTCCTGAGTCGACCACCAACATAGCTTTCCAATCGTCTGAACTGATCCCTTCTGAACAACCGTTCATCAATCATGGTGATGATGCGTCTCACATCCCTTCTTTCCTGAGAATTCCAGCGCTTAGGATTCCCAACTTTCAGGCGTATATCCTTCAATCTGTACGCCAATCCATCCCTAACCAGCTTCAAGGTATGATCCCCAAATTTGTAGACTTCACTACACGCCATTAAGCAGTTTCTTTGACGTTCACTGCGGTAAACAACGCCGAAAGGTTTGCTGATGAGCGTGAGTTGTGTAAGCTGGTTGATGTCTGGAAGATGAAGCTGTGGTGGAGTGAAGTTTACACGTTTCTGATATGATTCAACAGCCATCTGGATATCTTCAACACGTTCTTTGATCACGATACGTCTAATGAAGATGAGAACTGACTTGATAAATTCACGTTGAACTTCAGTCGAGAATTGTCTCATACGACCCTGTACTTTGGTAAGGTACATGTCTTCGATGTCGTTGAGGGACAAATTCTCAAAGTCAGCCTCGGAGAATCCATAGTCCTGTTCATCTTGTCGTTTGACTATGATATTCTTCAAGAATGTGTAGTCCCATTTAGACTTGAGATCAATATGTTTGATGGCCACGATGTCCTTGGAACTATACACTGCATGTTGAGACTTCTGAACAAGGCAGTTTCTGTAGTAGATTCTTCGGCGTTCAGGCCAATGATGAATCCCATACAATGCATCTTGGTCGTATGCTTGCACGTTGTCAGAAAACAAGTGATTTGCACGTTCCTCGATAGCTATGCAGTTTGAGTAAATAGCCGCTGGGAATGGAAGAGTCAATGATGTAGCGTATTTTCGCGAACCATCGCTACCGTGTAAAAGAAAATCCAGGTCTCTGTTAAAAAATTATCTGAAGGGAATCCTTGGTTCGTCTGCTTGGCCAATGGTCGGTAGGGGTTTGGTCCAGTCGGTGTAGTATGGAGGGTTGTCCCTTTGTGTGAAGTCAATGTTTGCTTCCAGATTGAGCCAATCCATGTTGTTAGACATAGCTCGAGCGATGTTTTCAAGATGATATTCGACCTCGAGGGCGCTTTCAGAGCTGTCTTTCCATAGTTGAAAAGCTTCATTTTTGATTCGCTTCAACTCAGATTTTGTCATTTTCTTCACATGGAACTGTTCTTGCAATAGTTTTGCGTGCTCCAATGTAGAACCGACTACCAATTCTTGACCTTCATCAGGATAGGGAGTTTGATTGACAAGTGTGGAGAACCATTCATACTCTTTGGTTTTATCGTCATCTAGCCATGTTACGATTCCAGGCTGAGTCGTCTGCTTCTTCTTTTTGGAAGGCTTTGAGGATGATACTGGTTTCTGCACTTGTTTGGGTGAGGTGGGTTGTTGTCGGGGCTCAAGGACCTCTTCATCGTCACCACCCGTATACTCAAAGTGATCACCAGTTTTATGAGTCAGGGGTGGTAACTCGGAATCGTCCCGAGGTTTATCAGTAGAAGACCGAGGTGGAGGAGACTTATGTTGAGAAGAAGTCCGTGGTGGAGGAGGTGGCATTGAAGTAGATTTACCAGACTGCTTCTGATGTTTTGGTGCAGAATCTTTATCCTTATCATCGTCATCTCTTGGTCGTTTGGTTTGATCGGCTGACTCCTTGCATGATGATCTGAGTTGAAAGGCAAGTAGACCTTCGAAAAATTTAGCTTCCTCTGAAGTAAACGTTCCAGATCGCTTTGACATTTGCATCACTAGTTTAGCGATTAACTCAGATTCAGAGAAATCAGCTTCTTTGGCCATTGTATGTTTAACCAATGCGACGATGTTAGGGGTGAGTTGTCTGGAAAATACTTCTCTAGTCACACCGGGGACAGTGTCGAGAAGAAACTTGTGGGTTTGATCTCTTGTTGACTTCTCCAGTTCCTTTTGGACTTTAGGAACGATATCCTGAAGGTACTTTTGAGTGTAACCTTTAATCATTTCATTCAGTTCCTCCTTTTGATGACACTTCATGAACTTCTGAACAAATTCCCTTTCATTCTCCATCTTGTCTTTCTCATCATTTAAGTACTGAATTTGGTCAGCAAACCAATTCATTTTTCTGTAAAGTATGTCCTTCTTTCTGACTAGTTGGACAGCTTTCACAATCTTTTTATGAGACTGAGAAATCCAAGATTTAGGTGGTTTCTTTACGGATTTGGATGATGATCTGGTTGAATTTGTTGATGGTGGTTGTGATGAATGAGACGAAGAATCCGATGATGAGGAGATATGAGGAGACTTCATGTCCTTAGGATTTTCTGAGGTTTTCTCCTTTGAGTGTGTTGGACTGTCGAGAAGAAACTTTGTATAATCATCCTCGTCATCCTTAGACTTTTCTTCTTCAGTTACCTGTTTCTCAAAGTCATACACAATAGTGTCCTCCACAGGCTGTTGTTGTTGCAGAAGAGTGGTGGCACCAGATCCCTTATCGGGTCGATTAACCGCATCAGGATCTGGAGCGGAGTGGGCAGCTCCACTTGATCCTCCGGGGCCACCCATTTGATCTTTAGCAAATTCTTCGGCCTTTTGAAGGTGTCTGACTTTATGAAACTTCTTCCTGTATGCTTGATCCAATTGCTCTTCTTCATCTTTAGAGCTTTCATCCTGAGGTACAAGTGCAGGAGTCTTCCCTTTAATAGTTTGAGGACTTGGAGGTTTTGGTACTGAGGGATTTTCATCCTTTGCAGTTTCAGAGTATGTGATCTCTTCATCTGTGTCAGTAGCCTCAGAGTCCTCGTCCCTGAGCTGTCTTTGCGGTTCAAGTGAAAGGATCAGAGTGGCTTCCTGAGAAGGAACTTTCTTCTTAGGGGTGGGTTTCCTCTTTGGAATAAGTTTCTTCTTTGGAACATTCCTCTGACTATCTGAACTTGTGACACTTCCAGCACTTCCTTTTCTGGTTCTCCTTACAGGTGTACCAGAAGATCTTTCGTCGAGATGACCAACTTTGCCTTGTTTGACTGCTTCCAGATATCTTTTGTACGATTCGAGCTTTCTGACATCTTCAGTTAGAAGGAAATCTGGCAGCACAGTACCTTGTTTCTTTGTAGACGTTTCCTTGATTCTGACAGATAGAATAGGTTCCGTCAACATGTCGTGATTTTCGGGGTCATTGAGCCTCTTGGGAATGTCAGGATGAAGTCCAAGTGCTCTCTGGATCAACAATTTAGTATATCTGATGTATGGGATCTTTGAGCCAAGTTTGTTGAGAAATGACATCATGTCATCCCAAATCAGAGCTTCGATAGCGATGTGTTTCTTGTTGACCAATGCCCAGAATATTTGCAGTTCCATGAGCTTGGGGTGCTCATAGCCGCTGTCACGACCAAAAACAGACTTGGTGATGATCATGTAGAGAGTTCTCCATGGTTGAGGAATACTCTTAAGCTCTACGTGAGAATGCTTGTTGATTACTCCTGTAGTCTCGTCATAACCGATATCGATTAAGAATTGGAGAGTGAGCTCTTCAGCAGGTGAGGCATATAGTTTGGTTGGATCGACTTCAGGAATTAGGAGAACAGCCCTTAAGTCTGCAGGTGTAATGGTGACTTGTTTGTGATTCAGAGTCACCGTCACAGCAGTTTGTCCTTTGACCCTTTCCATAGTGTTCCAGAACTGTTGGATGTAGATCTCAGGAACAGTTGCAGAGTGTGTAAGCATGTTCTGATACGGATGAGTCCTCAGAATATCAATAGCAATAAGACACGAAGATTCAGAGCAAGTGAGGGTGTCAAAGTCTACACGGAGATTATTCTTTCCTATCTTCATTGGATAGCCATGAGGATAGATATCAGCAATGGAGAGAACTTCAGGTGCATCCACATTCATTTGTTCAGCCATGTTGTGATCTGAAATAACATTAGCCAAAAGAACCAACATATCGAAAGACATAATGTTAGTCAACAGAAGGTCTTATTGTCTAGTTATTGAATGTACAGTGTCAATGATTGTTACGAGTCCTAAGTCACTTTTATGTTCAATAGTTTAATGATGTCGTGAAATGTTTCGTGAGTTAGTTAACTTTAAGTTTTAAAGTTTATTTTATCACTTATTGTTCACAACATATCAGACGATTTAAGTTTATTAGTGACATTTATGGATTCGTGATGATATGATTAGTTTATTTACAAGTTTGTACAAGTAACAATTCATCATGAAGGTCAATCCAGGGTTAAGCGTAGTTTTGGCAAAGTTACGCGTAGACAGGAATGATATATGCTTAGGCGTAAACTTACGCGTAGAATCCTAACTTACGCGTAAGAAATGTTACGCGTAGGAAAAGGAGACCTTATGCATAGAGCTTATGCGTAGGCATATATTAACCTTACGCGTAAGGCTACTCGTAAGAGTTGACCTTATGCGTAGAGGTCACTGTTTACGTTTATCCTTCACAGGATACGCGTAGTCCATTGTAGAACCTTACGCGTAATAGTTATGCGTAGGATTTATTTTACGCATAACTTGACTACGCGTAGGATAATCCTTATGCGTAGAGAGTCTAATGACCTTGATTCTGAGTGTTAAGCGTAGCAACGCTTGAAATAAATCCATCAAATCATCAACATTAACATAAACATTCATTATATCAACAAAACATGGCATGAATCATTCATAAACCAGTTACGCGTAGAAAGTCATATGCGTAGGTCAAAACCCTAGGGTTATGACTTACGCGTAAGTTTTCTAACCATGGGATTTGCATCAAACAGATTCTGGTAGTTCTAAGATGTTGTGTGAGCTTATAGACCAAGTTTTAACATCTAACTCATGGTGAATCAAAAATACCCAAACTTATGAACCTTAAACCCTAATTTCAAATTCTGAATAAATCAGTGTTTCTGGGTAGTTACAGAGCAAGGATATAATCAATTCAACATTATATAAACATAACCCAACAATCTTTTAGACCAAAACACTTCACATTTGGAAAAACCCAAATCGACTCATAAACCCTAGTTTTCAAAATTCATCAATTTTAGTTTCTGGGTGGATTTTGATGGTTAAAATGTTATCCTTGATGTGTAAGAAACGTTTTGAGACAATCCATTTTACCCCAATCATACACACAATGATTGTGTGTTCATACGCTTATGCGTAGAACACATAATCACGCGTAAAAAACGTTTTAGCCGTAGGATTTGAATGAAATTAAAAACCTTTGCTTAGAAACATGTTTTAGTCAAGAAACAACTTACAAAGTGATGATCAAAAGCACAGAATTCTTGAGTGATTATTAGGCGTAGGGTCCTTTAAGGTTTAGAATACAAATGAGAAGTGAAAGAGTTAGGTGGAGAGGATTTTTATTAAAATAGTCTTTCCCATTTTGACAGTTTTGGTCCCTCCACCTTTTCCATTTTCATCCAAAGCTTTTTAACTTCCATTTTTGGTTACCAAATGAAGATTTTAGGAAAGAAACTTGACGACACTCCCCCTCGACTTGAGAAAATAATGAAAGGTTATTAATTAAAGTCCGAGGAGTGTCTTTGAACCAGGAAATGTACCACCATTTGTAAAAGAATCAACCGAGATGTGATAACATGCAAGTACACAGATGTTTTGAAACAGTTAAAGGATAATTTTCTCCCCCTCAACACTTGATCGGAAAAATACTGAATTTTGAAAGATAAAAGTGTTGACGGAAGAAATGTACTTGCCATGTTGAAAGAAATATAGATTAGGAGAATATTTTTGATGTTTTATAGGATTTTATATTTTTGTATTTTGTTTTTGAAAATTTATTTACAAAAGATGTTTTGGTGTTTGACAGGTTTTTAAGACTGTTTTAAAAGGTCATCCAATTCCTCTTGAGTCAAACACCTCATACCAATTCGGTGGACCAACTCATTAAACCTAGCGGGAGGCAAGGCTTTGGTGAGAAGATCTGCCAATTGATATTCAGTACCCACAAAGTATAATTCAACGGTACCCTGTTCCACGTGGTCCTTGATGAAATGATAGCGTAGATCGATGTGCTTTGATTTCGAGTGCTGAACTGAGTTGCACGAGATTGCAATGGCACTCCGATTGTCGCAGTACATCGGGATTCTGTCAAATATGTAACCATAGTCTTTGAGTTGTGTTCTCATCCAGATGACTTGGGCACAGCACGCGGACATGGCTACATATTCTGCTTCGGTTGAAGACAGCGATGTACAATCCTGCTTCTTTGATTGCCAAGACACCAGTTTATCACCGAGAAATTGTAGAGCTCCTGAAGTACTTTTCCTTGAGTCTAAGCATCCTGCATGGTCAGCGTCTGAAAAAGCGATTAGTTCAAAACCAGAATCCTTCGGATACCAGATCCCCAAGTTAATGGTTCCCTTGATGTATCGAAGGATTCTTTTAGCCTCAGAGAGGTGGGTTTCAGTTGGTCGCGACTGATAACGGGAGCATAGATAAACGGCAAAGACAATATCAGGTCTGCTAGCTGTTAGATACATGAGGGACCCAATCGGTACAGGCGCACGACACGGGTTCAGTAGACCTACTCTTGTGTTGAGTTTCTGATACCAATGTATAAACTGTCTTAGGGCTACATGACGCTGTTAGCCTCACGGTAAC
>BPTQ01000001.1:108202840-108227747 GCA_019973895.1 Chrysanthemum seticuspe
ATAGTACTCATAGACACTCTCATCTGGTTTCATCTTGAAGTGCTCAAATTCGTCATAGAGTTGGGATTCTCTGTCTTCCATAGTTAATTCTGAACCTGAGAGAAGCATCTTAACATTATCCCAAACTGCCTTTGCTTCAGTGTTATGATTGATCAGCTTGTAGATGTCTTTAGGAAGACCTTGAAGAACAATGTTTGAAGCCCTGATATCTGCATCAAATCTCTTTTTATCCTTATCATCAAGCTCATCATACATCTTAGGTCTGTCCATTCCGTAAACTGGAGTACCATCTTCATTAGTATCAAGTATGTCTCTAGTCGTCTCAACTCGATATGGTCCTTCATCAATGGATTTGAGAATGTTGACACCATTTTCCTTTCCAAGGCAATACAATCTGATTCGTTGAGCCCAAGAATCGTAGTCAGTTCTGTCAAGCATGGGTGGACGAGTATCTGAGCCAGCTGCTTGTACATCCTCGGCAACAGTGGAGATGATAGTAGGGACGTTGGTAGACATGTTAACAGATTATACGGGATTTTATAACTCTATGATTAAACCGGGAAATAGATTCTTTCACGGGATTTTACTAAATCAAGAGAAAACCGTAAACAATCACTCAAGTCGCTAGAAGATAATGCACTAAGTCGCTAGAAGATAATGCACTAAGTCGCTAGAAGATAATGCACTAAGTCGCTAACACTTAATTCGCTAGACAACGAAGTTGCTAGAGTCCCAAGTCGCTAGACAAAAAGCAAGTTGCTAAGTAGTAACTCGCTAACCCTCAAGTCGCTAGCAAAATTTTGGCAGCAATTCGCTACACAAGTCGCTAGAGATACAAGTCGCTAAAGAGCAACTCGCTACAGACCAAGTCGCTACCACCAAGTCGCTACTCGTAGTGGAGAGTCCACTACTTGTACTTTAACTCGCTAGATCTAACTCGCTAGGTCTAAAACTGTAACTCGCTACAATTTTGTAAAGCAAGTCGCTATGAAGAAAATAAACCGTGAGCTAAGTCGCTAGCAAGAAAAACCATATAAACATCACTTTTCAATCCAAAAACAACCCAACCAAGATGATTCAAGCTAACCAATAGAAAACCTAAATACTTGTGATGATTCTAAACATGAAAGTACTAACAAAATTCAAACTTTAACACAAGAAATCAACCAAATGATGCAAAAACCACTAAACTTTTTCAAACTCAAAAACCACCTAAAAACCACTAGAAATCCAAAGATGTGCAAGATATGATCTAACCATGGCTCTTGATACCAATTGATAGTTATAAATTTTCACATACACATCAAACCATAACACAAAGTAGCATATAGATGGAATTCTAGAGAGAGAAAGTTAGAGGTTTAGGGAACTTAGTGAGAGAAAGTGAAAGATATTATTATGAGCTCCAACTCTCTACCTTGGAAGGTAGAGAGTATTTATAGTCTTACATAAAACGCCACACATCGGGCTGTGGATCAGGCATACAGTGGGTAAAGACCCGTCCGTCCTCCACGGTGTTACTTAACTAAATACTACTTAACTTAAGAATCACTACGACTACGAGCTTTCTAACGATTACATATACTTGAGGTGACCGACTCTTTAATACCTGGAATTTCTAATTCCTAACATGGCTGCTTAAAGCTTCACACATCTTAGAAAACCAAGTGGGTTCCTTCATAGTGATCCGTGATGGATGTTGATTGAAATCGGTTATGTAAGGTTGAACTTGAAGACTTGGTTGTGGTTGAACCATTTGTGGTTGTGGAATTGCACCAAGTTGTGGAGTATGTTGCTGATTAAATTGTTGTTGATAAATAGCTTGTTGTTGATTCCATTGTTGATGTTGTGGAGTTAATTGTTGTTGTTGTTTATGAGTATAAGTGTGAGGGAAATAGTTAGAGTATGGTGGTTGAGACATGATGATAAACTTGTGTGGTAAATATGGATCTTTGTAGTCGAATGAACCTTTGTTGATGAAGTGTCCTTAGGCGTAGAAAAGACAAGAACCAAGTAGCACTTATGCGTAAAAACACCAAAAGTTACGCGTAACAATGAGGAGTTACGCGTAGGTTTTA
This sequence comes from Chrysanthemum seticuspe, assembly GCA_019973895.1. NCBI lineage: Eukaryota > Viridiplantae > Streptophyta > Magnoliopsida > Asterales > Asteraceae > Chrysanthemum > Chrysanthemum seticuspe. The sequence goes on from BPTQ01000001.1 coordinate 108,204,919, forward strand.
GCTTACGCGTAAGTAGGGAAAACACTAAAGTTAGGCGTAGACAAAAGTTAGGCGTAGAAACGTAGGCGTAGGATTACCTTATGCGTAGATCGTAGTTTACGCGTAAAGTGAATCTTATGCGTAGGAATTCTACGCGTAAGCTTATGCTTATGCGTAATTTTAGGGTTTTTGCCCAAATGATCTTTTACACTTCACAGTGCAAAAGATATCCAAAGTCGACGTATTTTCAGACTTATCCAAGTAAGAAAACACGGATTAAACCAGAAAATTGAAGATCAAGCCAAGGAACAATCTTACGCGTAATTTTAGGGTTTTGATACGCGTAGGATTACTCGTAACTTTGATTCTGCCCAAATGTGTTTCTAAACCAGTTTTTTGTTATGGAATAGCTTCAATAGTACCAAAAAAACACAAAAGTGTGAATTTTGATGTACCAAAACTGCTAAACGGGTTACGCGTAGAACGACACCCACGAACAAAAACAAGCTTAAAAACGTAAATCCACGCGTAAAGTTTGAAACTTTTTGCCAAAAACAAGTATTTTAACACCTCAAAACATTGAAAGTACAAGAATCTTGGATTAAAAAGTGTAAAAAACGAGTTTTTAAGATAACCAAAGATTGCGTTATCTCTACGCGTAAGATCCAAAACCAAAACTTCAAAAACAAACGAGTAAACCCAACTATTTGGCGATTGATACCACTGTTAGGTCACTAGTTTTACAACACAAGTAATATAGAAAGAGATAAGGCGATTGAACAAGTAAACAAGCACACATACACAAAGAGAGTAGCACGGTTAGGCGTAGGTGAATGTGTGAAGAGAATAACTTGAACAACCAACCCTCAAATGAGGGTTTACAAGAGTTTATATAGGCAAGGAGCTAGGGCAACACTCCCTCTCCTTCCCTATTCCTTATTGGGCTTGGATCAAGCTTATGGGCCTTCTACATAAGCTTGACCTTAAACAAACATAAAGGCCATAATAAAGCTACCTATTACATATGAAATATAAATACTTGAAATACTGTTTAGGAGTGATTCCAACATTGGGCGACTAAAATTTGAGATGGTAAGGGTGAAACAATGATCATTCCTAAAGATCTAACAAGTAGGGGTAGAATGTCCTCCTTACGACTAAGGGCATCAGCCACAACATTAGCCTTACCAGGATGATAACGAATCTCACAGTCATAATCACTAAGCAATTCTAACCAACGACGTTGTCTCATGTTCAGTTCCTTCCGATCTAAGATATGCTTCAAACTCTTATGGTCGGTAAATACTACACACTTGGTTCCATACAAGTAATGTCTCCAGATCCTAAGAGCAAATACTACAGCACCTAACTCAAGGTCGTGGGTGGTGTAGTTTTTCTCATGCTTCTTAAGTTGTCAGGATGCATAAGCAATCACCTTCTCACGTTGCATCAAAACACCACCTAAGCCTTTATGCGAAGCGTCGCAGTACACGAAAAAGTCTTCGCTTCCTTCAGGCAAAGCTAGGATGGGCGCACTACACAACTTCCCCTTCAGAAGTTGGAATGCTTCTTCTTCCTTTTCTCCCCATTCATACTTAACATCCTTCTGGGTTAGTTTGGTCAGCGGTTTAGCTATCTTGGAAAATCCCTCAATGAATCTCCTATAATAGCCTGCTAAACCTAGAAACTGTCGGATTTCCGATGGGTTCTTAGGAGCTGCCCATTCCTTAATGGCCTTAATCTTAGCTGGGTCAACATGAACACCTCGACTATCTATCACATGACCTAAGAATTGCACAGACGGAATCCAAAACTCACACTTAGAGAATTTGGCATACAGCTTCTCCTCTCTCAGCAATCCTAAAATGAGCCTAAAATGCTCTTCGTGCTCCTCACTACTCTTAGAGTATATCAAGATGTCGTCTATGAATACTATCACAAACTTATCTAGGTATGGCTTACACACTTGGTTCATGAGATCCATGAAAACCGCTGGTGCGTTGGTTAAGCCAAACGACATCACTTGGAATTCATAGTGTCCATATCGAGTTCTAAACGCAGTCTTAGGGATATCCTCTTCTCGAACTCTAAGCTGGTGATAACCAGATCGTAAATCGATCTTAGAAAATACACTAGCTCCTTGGAGTTGGTCGAATACATCATCTATTCTAGGTAACGGATATCGGTTCTCCACGGTCAACTTATTCAATTCCCTATAATCAATACACATCCTAAACGATCCATCCTTCTTCTTCACAAACAACACTGGTGCTCCCTACGGTGACGAACTTGGTCGAATGAATCCCTTCTCTGACAATTCAGCCAACTGTTTAGACAGTTCCTCCAATTCTCTTGGAGCAAGTCGATAAGGTGCCCGGGCTATGGGTGCCGCACCGGGTATCAACTCTATTTGGAATTCCACTTGTCGAACAGGTGGAATCCCTGGCAGATCGTCGGGAAACACATCCGGAAATTCTCTAATGACGGGTACATCATTAAGGTTTCTTTCATTCTTCTCCTCGCTTTTCTTTTCAGAAATTCGGGCTAAGAAAAGACAACCTCCTCTATCGATGTACTTCTGAGCCTTAATACAAGAGATGATGCCCAACCGGGAAGGAATTCTATGGTCGCTCCGATCTCCTTGTATGCTCAGAACTTTTCCTCCATACGGTAAACGCACAATATTCTCATCACAAATGATGTGTGCACCGTTCTTCGATAACCAATCCATTCTGATAATGACGTCAAAACTTCCTAAGGTAACTGGCAACAGATATATACTAAATGGGCGGTCTAGGAAACTTAAGATACAACCTCGAACTACGGTGTCTATCTTCTCTCTATTCCCATTCGCTAATTCCACATCGTAACTAAACCCTAGAGGTGTTTGGGAGATTCCTAGTAATGGCATAAAGTTGGTGGATACGAAACTCATATCTGCACCAGTATCAAACAATATGGAAGCATAGTGATTATTGAGAAGGAACGTACCCGTAACTACGTTAGGGTCCTTACCAGCTTCCTTCCCAATAGCGTAAACACGCGCTGTTCCTATGTCTCTCTGCTGATTCCTAACACCATTGTTTCCCTGTTTTTCCACAACCTCACACTTCACAGGGTTTAAGCCATTACCTCCTACACCTCGGTTAGCAAATCCTCCTACATTACCGGGATTTCCTCTCATCCACGGCTCTCGGCACTCATTCTTAAAGTGTCCCTTCTTTCCACATCCAAAACAGGTGACAGTGGCCTTCCAGTCCGCTCCTTGTGCAGTTTGAGCTGCAGCAAGTGGTTGGGACCTACAGTCTTTGGCCATGTGTCCTACCTTAGAGCACTTCCTACACACAATCGGGCACGGTCCATGGTGGTGTCGGTTACAACGACCACACACAGGTTTACTACCTTCGTAACCTTTCTTATCTCCATTTCCTATGGCGAACACTCTGGCTGTCTCTTGCCGTTTGTTGCCATTTCCTTTCACAACTTCATTCCTCTTCCTCTTATCGTTCCTATCACTCTTACCCTTATCACCTAATTCTAACACACAAGAGTCCATCAGACTCTGAGCCACATCAATTACCTCATGCAAATTGACTGGCTTTGCAGCGATGACATCATTTCGAGTAGCTAAAGGCAATCCATCAGTATACCTTTCAATCTTAAGTTCTTCGGTATGAACCATCTCAGGGCAAAGCAAGGATAGCTCTTGGAAACGACGAGTGTAAGTCGCCATGTCAGTACCCTTAACCTTATGGTTCCAGAACTCACTTTCTAACTTCTTAACTTCATTCCTAGGGCAGTAAGTCTTAATCAGGAGAGCCTTAAATTGAGTCCAAGACATACTATAAGATACATCAATTCCTACTGCTCTGTGGTAGTTATTCCACCAGGTCAACGCCTCGTCCTTCAAGGTAAATGTTGCATACTTAACCTTACAATCCTCATCACAGTTACTCAAAGCAAACACAGATTCAGTTTTCTCCAACCACCTAGTTAGGTAAACTACTCCCTCAGTTCCTCCAAACTCAATGGGACCACATAATCGGAACTCCTTATAGGTACAACCTCGAGTTCGATTCAGCACTGGGGTTCCACTAGAAGTGTTAGAGAGATTAGCCTCAGCTAGCAGTTCAGCGACACGCTGCGACACTAGTTGGTCAATGTGGGCTGGGTTCACAGGTGGAGGGTTTTGTGGAACAGGACCATTCTCAGCATGGTCATCCACATTCGGGTTCCCTACAGCTGGGTTATCAATGTTCGGGTTCTCAACATGTGGTGCAGTCGGGGTCGGACGACGACCATGACGACCAGGGGCAACAACAGCAGCAGGAGCTGCTCGGTTGTTCCTAATCAAGTTTCGTCTTGTTGCCACCATTCTGGGGGCAAGAAGAACATTTTCATAAGTTCACAATTCACGCTCTAAAATAGAGTTGGGTTCCAAGGTTCACTAAATAACGCCGGAATACGTACTCAAGGCTAACAAGGATAACGCTATACCAAAGCGAAATAATCAAATACCGCATCATAGCTAAGGATGCACGTTCCAATAACCATAACTCATAGGTTTCACAAGTGGGAATACATGGAAGGATTCGAAGAAATCAAAAACGATCCTACCAACGATTACTATAAACAACTAGGATAATCCTACATCTCGAACCAAGTACTACTTAGTTTCAAGATGGCACAAAACCATAAATCTAATACTATCTAGCCACATCTACGAATATCACTCACTGAATTCCTAACCTCGTCCATCACTCCCCTAAGGTATGATAACTCAAGACGCTGAGAGCTGTGATCTCTCCTCAGATCCGCAACCTCTCTCTCCAGCGTGCCGACCCTGCGCTGAAGCGCCTGGTCTGCCTCTCGAGTTGTCGCGAGCCCTCTCCGCAGGTCTACTACCTGGTCGAAGAGCTCCGACGTACCCTCCATCAACATCGTAACTCTCCTAACTACCGCATCCATATCAACTCTCAAATCCTCAATACTAGCTCTAGACACTCCAACCAAACGCTCCGTCAACTGACTAAGTCTAGTACCCTGAGAGGTAATCCTCTCCCACATCCGACCCGTCTCACCATACTCCTCTGGCTCATAAGCAACCTCTGATGGTATCTCAGATCCTAATGGGCTACCTATATAAGGTGAGTAAGGTGACGAGTCGATATCTAAAGGCTGTCCAGGGGACTCAGGCTCATGCAAAGGAGAACCTGGTCCAGGAGAATGTGTAGGACTCTGCAATGGAGGAGTACCCCCTTCTGGGATATCCTCACCATCCTCCTCCTGAGGATCCTCATCCTCATCAACATACTGCTCCTCAATCTCATCCTCCTCCTCAACCTCATGCTCCTCCTCGCCCTCATCCATAAGGGGAGAGTCCATGAGTCGGAGTCTCTGTGTAGGTAAATCCTGAGGTGGTACACTAGGAGATCTAGGCCTCCTAAGACATGGTGATGCTGCTAAACGAATAGGTAATGATGGTGGTCGCACGAACATGCGGGCAGTGCTATAAGTAAGCCTAGGAGTCTGTGCTCTCGCTAAAACCTGATGTAAAGTGAGCTGCCTAGACGAGCTAGGGTGATCTGATGATGAACTAGAGTGACGGGCGATCTCATAAGGATCACCCTGCGCAACCGTCATGAGAGTCAATGCTGGCGAACTAGCTACAACAAGGACTTCCTCAGACACATCAAAAGCTAGTGAAGGCATAGTCTGTGACAACGGCATAGGGTAGGTATAAGTGTTCGAAACAACTAGTTTTAATAAGCTCAACAACTTAACCAAAACACATATCACATAATGTAAGCTTTAAAAGTGTAGGTACCGCATTACTCAAAACATGCCTTTAAGTAATACACATAAGTTCCGTTCTATCACATAATCACATATCAAAGCAACCAAGTTCAAATTCCAAAATCGTAATATACCGTTTACTCAAATCAATTTCCGTAATATTTCGATAATCACATCCCATTTTCTCAAAACAAATAACCATATCTAATTTCCAAAACCAATAATCATATCTCATTTCCAAAACCAATAATCATATCTCATTTCCAAAACCAATAATCGTATCTCATTTCCAAAACGTTTAGGAATACCCCTAAACATATCCAAATCATCACTCAAATCTCTAAATCATAACGTTTTCATAATCAGTTCACAATATCCTCTAACATATCATCTCATAATTCAAATCGCATTTTATACCATAATCAAATAAGAAGCTTCGGCTTGGCAAGCGGGCGTGCGTCGGTCGAGGATCAATTTTTCTTAAAAGCGGTTATAGTTTAGGGTTTATAAAATACCTAGTTCTCTATAACCTTGAGCTCTGATACCAATCTGTAACACCCCCAAATCTCGGTACAACGGAAGACTTAATCAATTTTTCGGGGCGTTACTTTTTGGATTGGTATTGCACACAAGTAAAATAAAGATAACCATTTAACCATTTAAAACCAATCCCGAATCGAATATTCAAACATTTAATCCGAAGATATAAATTTTAGGCCCAAAACATAGTTTAACAAAATAGGTCCCCATTGTTTATCAGAGTCAGAAAATGATCCTTGAACCACGCCTCCATGCCAAGCTTCCACACGTCAAATAATCCAAACATCTCTCAAATACCTGAGAAATCATGCTAAAAGGTCAGCTTACGCTGGTGAGTTCCTAGGTTTAAGTTCAACAAAATCATAGTGGACCTGTAAGAGTTGATTTGCTATGCAAGGCCTAGATAGGAAAATACCGTTTCACACACTGATCCTACCCGAATCTCCAATCATATAATCATTTACTCGGGCCCCTGCGACTCTAGTCCAACACTGTCGTGGCAACCTCTAGAAAAGTTTCCAACCCCGGGCTAGGTCGAGATAGAAGTATATTCTTATTTAGGCACGGTAAAACCTAGACTAAGGCAACAACTATCGCACATCTATCTACTCAGTCAGCATATAAGCAAGTCCAAATAGTTTTAATGGTCCAAAAACAGTAGCATGATTCTCACCCCAAAATAGTTCAAAACGTAGTTAAAACGTATATATAAAAGTGGGGCTATGAAACTCACCTCAAGCAATCAACGCACAATCAACGCACAAATATCACTAGCAGAAGATAACAGAAATCACAGCACAACAACTATCGACTCGGCACAACCTATTAATGTAGACCAACTTAATATATATTCCTCAAAATCAACGTTATCTACCCCAATATATTCCATTCCTTTATTTCCAAAAACGTCTCGTTTCACCATTAATCCTAGTGTTTGGTATCCTCATGTGGGTGTATCGACTCAATATGATGCCATGAATGCACTCAAACAACCAATATATAACTCAATGCGACACAATGAGACCTTTAAACGATAAGCTCCATAGTTCAATAAGTTTCGGAATAAATAGTAGACCTTATCGAATTCGTCAACTCGATAAACTCATTCATTTATTCATGTCGCTTATTATCCCATAAATCAATCGTATCCTTAAAGAGTCATAAGGATAATTCACCCATTAATAAGGTTACCCAACGTACCTAGCGGGCTCTTATTAGATTCGTCAACCTAATAACTCCGCTACCCACGTGGATCAACAATATTAACGTTAGGTTATCCGTAACCCATGCACACATAACGCAAATAAATAATTACTTATCCAACATTAAATGTCCACAATTGACATTTATTGATAAACGTGTACTCGAAACGTTAATTATTTATTTATTACAAAACCTCTCCAATTTAGTCGTTAGTTTCATTTAAAACTAGTAAATAACAAGATAGATCTTGTTATTGATATTTTTGGTACAAAAGCCCATTATTATTTACATTTCATAGTTTTATTATCATTTTCATATATAATATATATTTCGTCAAATCCCATTATAAATCTCATAACGTTATTCGTTTCGAGTCCACAAGCACGAGTCATAACTTCTCGGCTTTTAATCAATCAATTGTCCAAATTATACTAAAGTCCATGTTACGGCTTTTAATCAATCAATCCCAAACTAACTCAAAACAATCTCGCCAACCAATCAATCAACCAATTATACTCGAAACCAATGTTATGACCCTAATGGTCATGACACGGTCGCGGTCAAGACCATGTGAACCGAACAAGCTTCTAAAAGCTTTTTGGCTCCACGCGTCTCATCCAAACCTCAACTAAACCAATCAATAAGCTACCAAATCGACCCGACTCGGTCCCATGACCAACATAGGCCACGTACGACACCAACCAAGACCCCAACGTGGGCTTCTTGGTTCGTACACCCCATAGGTCTCAACCAAACATCACCAAATCCAATCTACAACACTCAAATCCAATCATTCAAGCTCCAAACAATATCTAAACACAAAACCCATCAACTATTTTTAATCAAGAACATGCAACTAAACCCTAAAATGCAAAACCCATCAAATTAATGCACCACACATGTACCAAACACTAATTACTTGTTTATTTCATCACTAATTAGCTTTAATTTCATGTTCCACCCAAAAGCCCCAAAAATTGTTCATGGGTCGAAACCCTAGAAATCAATTTGTGGCTTTTTATTGTTCAAACAAGCTTAAAACATGTTCTCTTTACCTTATCTAATCACCAATTGCAAAAGCCCTTTGAAATATTTAGAAACCCTAAAAGTACGAATCTTAATTCTTGAATTTGGAGGTGTTAATGAAGTCCAAATTAAGTGTATGATATATGGTTGGAAAGAGGAGAAAGAGATCTATATTTTGGTGGTGGAGGTGTGGTGTGACGCGCCGGAGTGGCGGTGGTGGTGGCCGGAAAATGGCCGGATTTTATGAAGGTGGTGGTTTAGGGTTTTTAAAGTGAGAAACTAGAGAGAGAAATAGTGTTGTGTGTGTTTTCTAGTGAGAGAAATGAAAGGTGGAAGTGAGGCTTGGGTTGGGTATATATACTCATGAACTAGGGACCTCAAAATAATTAATTAGGAGGGGGGGGGGGGGGGCGCCGGCTACAATTAAAAAGGGGAGGGTTCGGGTTGAAACTTTTCGTATCTATCTCGTTTACCCATTCCCGAGCTCACATATCGTCCCCCGAGTGTCCCACTACATTTATTTAACTTCCCAAAATCGTTACTCACATTTTTCCACGAGTTTTGACTATTTATTTGTCAATTTTCGAGTTACGGTCTAAAAGTTACAATAACTCTTGTTTTAGGCTTTTCTAGTGCCGAATCGAATAGTGTCTACCAAATAGAGTTAAAACGCATACGATAACTCATTTAATAATGAAATAAACCGTAAAAACCAATCGACAATATAAAATCAAGTCACGGTTTATAAAATAGTGTTAAAGGCAAAACTCAGTTTAATTTAACGTAATGCGGTTACCTAAAATAGACTCCCTAAATTGCCGGTTGTCACATTACTAACATGAGTCAACGCCAATTTAATGCAAGCATGGTTACATATGTTTACGTGGGTCATGATGCATTTATAAATATGTTGGCGACCATAATTATAATTGCCTCCTTTCACACGTGTACATATTACCAAGCACACATATCTCAGAGATCGACACCACATAATTGGGTAGATAATCTATCATCCGCTCCCAAGTGGTGGAGGGGTAACGTAGTGTGGGTATCTAGGGAGGGTGACGTGACCAATCATGTTGATATAAAGGTTTGAGTGTTGCACTAGTACATAGAAATCTCCCTTAGGTACTAAAATCATGAAGAAAAGTAAGCATATATAAAGATTGCACACATAGTTTTATGTAAACAAAACTGTTGCAGGTTTTGATATCATGTAAGATGATATTACGTAACTTCATTAGTCTCGAACAGTTCTCAAAAAGTGTCCTCAAGAAAACTCCCATCTTTAGGAAAATCACTGAATCCCTACAGCTACATAATAATTTTTATTTAACTCAATCTCATGTCTCATGAAACAAGAACTGTCACAAGATCAAGTTAAATAACTAGTTATTACTGAGCTCCACATTTTTGATGACTCGACTAAATTCTTGGATTTTCTTATCAATACAAAATTCGTATCATCCAACAGAGTGGATCTAAACAAACAATCAACAAAAAGCATATGTGTAACAACCCTATAGTCTAGGTACTAAATGCAACCTAGTTCTTTATAACCAAATCTACGATACCAATCTGTAACACCCCTAAAATATCGCAGCGGAAGATTGTGTCACTAGGGTATTACCTATTAGAACACTGTACAAGTTACAGAAAATAAACTCTAAATGAGACATCTTGAAAATTTCCTATTCGAATAATAAAATTTGAGTTACAAACAAGAGGTCTCATATTATAATACATAAGTGTTTTTATAACATATCGAATGGTAAATGATAAAAGCATAAGCCTTCAAAACATGACGTAAGACACTATGCTCCATGCACCAGCTATCACCTTACTGACTTGAGATAAACATGCTAAAAGTATAACCACAAAGGTTTGTGAGTTCATAGTTTATATTTATAAATGTAAGTACAAAAGTCAGGCGCGTTAAATCGTGTAAGACAATAGTGAGCAAGATATACATATACGAGAACTTAAATGAAATCACACAAATGCAGCGACAGAGCCTTATGCACACAACCATACATAATGGGTATCTGTTCCCAAAGATTATTGGGTGCCACTTCCTAAAGTGTTCTAGGTGCCACTTCTCAAAGTGTACTATTAATACATCCTAACCATTTGTAATCATACTATAATAATTACATAGTAATAGTCAAGTAGTTGGGCATATATCAGAATGCACATATTGACCAAATATGATAACAATGCATCACAACATAAAGTATTTAAAATATTGGTTCAACACATAAGTTATGAAAAGAAAATAAAGCAATTTAGCACAGTGGAAAGTATTTGAAGGTAGTTAAGCATGTATCTCCCCCTAAAGAGTTTATAAAGCAATTAAACGAGTAAGAATGGGGCTACGAATTCACCATAGTGATCAGCAGTAGGATATTGTGGAAAACTATATAGGGGGAGGTTGAATAGTTTTGCCGATTAAAACTTTGTTTTAAATCATTTAGATCGACTTATGTCAATCCATTTAGATTATGTGTTGGAATTGATTGATAGACATATACATAAATAATGCAAAGAGATAAAGAGTAAAGGAACACAAAACCACGACACAAGTATTTATAGTGGCTCGGATACAAGGACATCTTCCTTGCCCTACGCCACTCCCCGAGTACCTAACTCAAGAGTTTCTAAGCACTACACAACACAAACTCCTTAATGTGGCGGAGAAGCCTTCACAATGTCGCCTACACTTTATCCGGTACATGGCTAGACATCGAGTTCTTCCACAAGGTAGAACCAAACCTATCACAACGTCACCTACACTTTATCCAGTACAAGGCTAGATACCGAGTTCCATTACAAAGGAGGAATTACTACCCAACACTACAACCCAAAGGAGACAAACTCCTTTTTACAATGTTTCAAGGGATATCAATACCCTTTGACCTAAACTACACAGATATATATCGATGCCCCATATCGAATGTACTCCTTTGGCATTATACACCAATGCCTTCAACTCGACACACTAATGGAGGGAGAGAATAACTATCAACAAGATGCACTTCAGTGGTCTTGATGATGACGAAGCTTAGCAACTCGTGACCTTGAGCTTGCACGTCTTCAAGAGGTTGTGATCTCGTCTTTAAGAGGAACATAGAGAATCACACAAGGAGTAAACTACATAGAATAATCCTTTGGGTCTGAGGTTAGAAATGTTAGAACATAGAGATAAGATATGTATAAAAGGGGTAGTGAGCAAGAGAGAAATAGCTCACTATTTATAGGCAAATTGCCTACAGTTCTCACGGTTCCGGAGGATCCCTTACCCAAGGGATTCGGCCAGTGCAATCTAAGGGATCCGGCTGCTGGGTTAGACTAGTCCGGATTTTGGGTTGCAAACCGGGTTATGGGTTATGGACCATGGGTCATGGACTTTGGATCATGGATACCGGACAAGATACATTGTACCTAGTCAATGGGTCATGGATATTGGGTCATGGGTCATGGACTTTGGGTCATGGATCATGGATAATATCCAACATGATTTCATGCATGATGTCATGCAATGGGTCATGGGTCATGGATCATGGATCATGCTCCATTGGTATAGATCATGGACTTTGATCTTTACCCAACAAGATATATTGTACCTAGTCAAGGGATCATGGGTCTTGGGTCATGGGTTATGGACTTTGGTTTTTACCCATTATTTACCCATTGCAATTATATAAAGTGCATATACATTTTTATAAAATAAAAGTAAACAACATTACTTATAAGTGTTTCATAAAAATGGTTTTGGTTTTATATAGCTTATTTAACTAAACATGTTTTGATGATTTTATATGTTTAGTAAAAGCGTGTTAGTAAACTATTAGCACAAAGCTTTTACGTATTTTATTATTTCGTTAAAATAATTTTACGTTTGTTATCGACAAAACATTAGAAGATCGTAAAATATAAATAAACGTTTTTATGGTTTATTCATATTAACAATCTCCCCCCCCCTTTTTTGTTGATGACAAAAAATAAAATTATTTTAAGTGAAAAATAAAATTCGTAAAATTTCGAATTGGAGTTTTTTCTCCCTTCTCCCCCTTTTTGTCGAAAAAAAGAGCGTCGAAAAGAAACCAACACATAGTCAAAGCGATACATTGCAAAATCATTTGCAATATAATTCACATTAAGATTACATTACATGACGTTCTCCTTGCAAAGTTGCAATCATCAAGGGGGAGCATATTAGTCACAAAGACGAAACCATTTGCAAACATAGTTGCAATGCAATAGTTTAGTATTTATTCTTACTTGACGCCCTCACAAAGGGCTGGACTCGTCAAGGGGGAGCTAAGTCGAGAATACTTATCCTCACTTACTCTCTATTTTTCATATTTTTTTTTCTTTTCACATGTTTTTCTTAAAACAAGGTGTTAGTTTCTTTTTGACGTTATTTTTGTTTCGACAAAAAAGGGAGAGAAGAGAGTAAAAAACTCCAATTCAACAAAAAGGAGGAGATTGTTAATACAAATAATCTGTAAAAACGTTTATTTATATTTTACGATCTTCTAATGTTTTGTCGATAACAAACGCAAAATCATTTTAACGAAACAAATAAAATACGTAATTGGTTTGAGCCAATAGTTTACTAACACACTTAGGTTTTCACATAAAATACTAAACAAGTAATAGTGCTTTCATGATTTAGTAATACATATGTACAACAACTAGTGTTTACATATTGGATAGATATATACATATTTAGTATATATTATAATGGGTAATATAATGGGTAGAAGTTTAAGTATTTGACCCATTGACTAAATACATTGAATGTAATTGGGTAAAACCCAAAGTCCATAACCCATACCCATGGAGCATAACCCATAACCCATTGCATGACATCATGCATAAGTCATAATGGGTATTACCCATGACCCATGGAGCTAACCCATAACCCATGGACTAGATGCATTGCATCTTCTAGATACATTGTATCTACTTGGATACCCATAGTCCAAAGTCTAGGACCCATAACCCATGACCCATAACCCAAAACCCATAGGCAAAGAGGAGCGTCCCACGGTTCCCCCAGTTTATACTGGACGGATCCCTCAAGTAAGGGATCCGTGGAACAGTAGCAATATTTCTTCTATAAATAGTGAGCCGTTGCTTCATTGTATGTTGCCACTCCTACACATACTTTCACCTAGTATTGTAAACTCTCTAAACTCATATCCAAAGGATCTTTCTATGTAGTTTGTGTTTGTTTTTGTGTGATTCTCTAGGTTCCTCTTAAAGGCGAGATCACCACCTCTTGAAGTCGAGCAAGCTCAGGTCCATGAGTTGCATGCTTCGTCATCATCAAGACTACTGAGGTTCTCTTGATTGATGGTTCTTTCTTCCTCATTAGAAGTGTTGTGTCAAAGGCATTAGTGAAGGATGCCAAAAGGGTCAAGACGAAGGCATTAGTGAAAGGTGCTTAACGTCCGTGTCAAAGGCATTAGTGAAGGATGCCAAAAGGGTCAAGACAAAGGCATTAGTGAAAGGTGCTTAACGTCCATGTCTAAGGAATTAGTGAAGGATGCCAAAAGGGTCAAGACGAAGGCATTAGTGAAAGGTGCTTAACGTCCGTGTCAAAGGCATTAGTGAAGGATGACAAAAGGGTCAAGACAAAGGCATTAGTGAAAGGTGCTTAACGTCTGTGTCAAAGGCATTAGTGAAGGATGCCATAAGAGTCAAGACGAAGGCATTAGTGAAGGGTTCCGAACGTCCATGTCAAAGGCATAAGTGAAGGATGCCAAAAGAGTCAAGTCAAAGGCATTAGTGAAAGATGTCAAGGGTGTACAATCGATATGGTGTATCGTTGTACAAATAGAGATAGGTTGTACCCAAGGATTTTGATATCCTTGATGATGTTGTAATAAGGAGTTGGTCTCCTTTGGGATAGGTGTGGTGTAGTGTTGGGTAGTAGTTCCTCCTTTTTAATGGAACTCGGTATCTAGCCTTGTACCGGATAAAGTGTAGGCGACGTAGTGATAGGTTTGGTTCTACCTTGTGGAAGAACCCGATGTCTAGCCTTATACCGGAAAAAGAGTAGGCAACGTTGTGAAGGCTTCTCCGCCATAAGGAGTTGTGTCGTGTAGTGATTACGAACTCTCGAGTAGGTGACTCGAGGAGTGGAGTAGGGCAAGGAAGGTGTCCTTGTATCCGAACCAGTATAAATACTCGCGTTGTGGTTTTGTGCTTCTTACTCTTTATCTTAGCTTTTATTTATCTATACGCTTGTCTATCAACATCCAACATACATGTTTAAATAGATTGACATAAGTTGATCTAAATAGTTTAAAACCAAAGTTTTAATCGGTAAAACTATTCAACCCCCCTTCTAGTTTTCCACAATTGGTACCAGAGCTTCGTTACCAAGTTTCTTAGAGTATGTTGTACTTTAAAAACTTGATACGATCCGTGTATGATTGAAAACTACAAAGAAGGAAATCTTTTAAAACAAATTGTTTCTTTTATGTTGGATAGTGATAGATTATTCTAACACTTTCTTTTTAAGAAATCTTCGTGCTAGGATCTCTCCAAAGTCTTCATTTCTATTCAAAGAAAAAATGAAGTCAACCTTCAAGGAAGAACCTAAAAGTAATCGCAACCTACTTATTTTAAGTACAACGGATTACTTTAAAAGCTTATGAAGTATTTCGGATTTATGGTCTCCATAAACCATATCAAGAGTTTAGAGGTATGTTCACTTATCCATAAATTATCTAGTTTACGTTTACATAGATATGTTGACAATATTTTTTTACTTCGACGATAATAATTACTAGTCTCTTAAAAGTCTATTTTCGCCAATTTCCCAACCTACTCATCATCGAGAATAGTATTCCTCTTTGATTCTCTAAAGATCGTCAAACCAACGCCGCCGTCACAAATAGATCCTTGATAGTTAACCTATCAAAACACGTTGACCAAAACGTCTGTTCTATTAGGAACCTCAAAACTATTTTTTTAATAAGCTAGTGTATAACTTATTACAAAAATAACACCAAACACCATTTTTCTGTCCACAGTAGCCGGATCCCACAAGTTGTACTAGCCGGATCCCAATTACAAGGGATCCGGGGGAACCATGTGACAGAAACCAACTATACGTTTTTCAAAACCAATTCTGCTCTTTTCCCTCTCCTCACAAAAACACAAAAACGACCCAATTAATGCTTTCATCTCCATAGGGCTTCATATCCTCAAGCTTCTTCTTCTAGAACATCATTGTAAGTAATTACACTCATATGTTCTACTCTTCATCACCCTCATCCTAGGGTTTATGGTTTTCAATTTTCTTTTTAACATCAATTGACGAAATTAGGTTTTGCAAAATTGATCACTAGAAAATGTTTTCACATAACTAAGATTCTATTTTGCTTACAGCATTGTTAATACAAATCAAAACCATAAACCCATCTCAACAAATTTTACCTAATTGGAATATTTATTTTTCTAGGACCAACCATGTTGTGGAAAACTAGAAGGGGGGGTTGAATAGTTTTACCAATTTAAAACTTCCTTTTAAATATTTAGATCGACTTATGTCAATCTATTTGGTTGTTTATGTTGGACGTTGATAGATAGATATATAAACGTGTAATGAAAGATAAAGAGTAAGAAGCACATCACCACAACATAAGTATTTATAGTGGTTCGGCTACAAGGACCCCTTCCTTGCCCTACTCCACTCCCCGAGTCACCTACTCGAGAGTTTGTAAACAATACACCAACTCCTTATGGCGGAGAAGCCTTCACAACGTCGCTTAACCTTTTTCCGGTACAAAGCTAAATACCGAGTTCCTTCACACCAAGGCGAACCACACCTAACACAACGTCGCCTACCCTTTATACGGTGCTAGGCTAACCACCGAGTTCTTTCACACCAAGGAGAACTAATCCTATCAAAACGTCGCCTACCCTTTATTAGGTACTAGGCTAAGCACCTAGTTCCATTACTATGGAGGAACTACTACCCTTCACAACACAACACCTAATCTCAAGGAGATCTACTCCTTGTTATAACACCATCAAGGATAACACCATCCTTGGAAATAAACAAATACTTATATGTATAACGATGCACCTCATCGATTATACGACCTAGGCATTCTTCCCAAATGCTACTTGATTTGATTCTTCGGCATCCTTCACTAATGCCTTAGATACAACGATTGACATCCTTCACTAATGCCTTCGTCTTGACACCTTTAGCATTCTTCACTAATCCTTTGACACGGATGACGAGCACCTTTCACTGGTGCTTTCATCTTGACACTTTCGGCATTCTTCACTAGTGCCTTCAATCCAACATCTATAGAGAAAAAAGAACTATCAACAAGAGAACCTTAGTTGTCTTGATGATGACGAAGCATGGCAACTCATGGACTTGAGCTTGCACGTCTTCAAGAAGTGGTGATCTTGCCTTTAAGAGTGATAACGCTACACGCGTCGTTCGGGGTCAAGGAAACTTCCTTTTCTTCGAGCAAGTTTTATAACACCCTAGGCAGTGAACCTAATCGTTGTAGTGTAGTAATAGGGTAAGCCACGGGTATTGATATCGTTCTCTAGGGGAATAGGAATGCTAGTGAGAAGTTACTACGCTAAGGTTGAGGTTGAGGAAGATTATTTTTTATCTTTTTATATTTTTTTAGAAATTGAAAAGGTACGAATCTCGGGTATTGGATTTGGGGGGTTGGTATTGCTACCGATTACTCTACTATTATCTAATTATCTAAGCTAAGGTTGTGATAGTCTATGTCTAATTGATTTGTACTCGTATGATAGTTTAAAGATGTGTTTACTTAGGTTTTACTACTCCTTAATTATCTCCTATTGATGGTTGATTTGTCACGTCCTTATTCCTAGTTGCGTTGTGATTCTAAGGCTATAGGGCGTGCTTGTTTCCCTAACTCTTTGAAATTACCAAAGGGTCTTGTTTACAAATCCTCTAGTGATTTATAGACGCCTACTCTACGGTTTTCCTTGAATACTTTATCCTACAATTACCTAGATAATTATATTCTAAAGTTCACAAAGAAAAGTCAAGCATTAAGTACACAACGAATAATCTAGCGCACTCTAGATCATTAGTCAACTAAGATAAGTATCAACCAATCAATATTCAATAATTAAGTTTCATATTCCCTAAGCAAACACACAAATAAATTAGCCGGACATGGAGAACATGCAAGCATACACACAAATAATCAAAGACATAATTAAATTAATGAAGTAAATACTTATCTTGATGTATAATAGGGTTTAGAACCCTAAAATACTGCACAAGAAAGCCTTGGTTCGGTTTTAGGTTTTTACTCCAAAAGACTACACACAAAACTGAAAAATTCGGATTCTATATATAAGATTACATCTGCGACGGCGTCACCTTATGTTTCGTGACGCCGTCGTGTCGCCGTCATTAGGGTTTCGTATTGGCCACGTAAACCTTGCGACGGCGTCACCTTATGACTGTGACGCCGTCCCCTTCAGCTCTGACGCCGTCTTGGCTGCATCTAGGCCGTCTGAGTAGCGACGGCCTATTCCTTTAGAACCTGACGTCGTCCCTTGAAAACATGCAATTTCGCCTCTGAGCCGTCGCAAAATGCCTTCCCGACGGCGTCGCAGATATGCAGTGACGCCGTCGCCTTATGTTTCAGCAGCTTTGAGTGTCTCGATTCTGACTTTGGCCATTTTCTTCGTATATTCGCGCCTTTTGGTCCAAATAAGCATCATTCCAGCATTTTGCCTTCAAGAGACCTAAAAAGTGAAAAGGAACGATATTAAGCAATAACGGATACAAAAGTGATCGAATAAGGGCTTAAATGACCCCTCAAAAAGGTACCTTTTAAAACCTTATCAAAGAGGAACCTAGAAGATCACACAAAAACAAAAGACAAACTACATAGATCTCTTGGATCTGAGGTTAGAGAGATCTAAAACTTGGAGAGAGTATATGTGAAGTGGTGAACTAAAAGGAAAGAAATGGCTCACTATTTATAGAGAAAATTCTCTACTGTTCCCCCGGATCCCACGGATCCCTCCCACAAGGGATCCGGCTAGCACAAAGCCAGGGATCCGTGGAACGCTCCCTTTTACCCATGGGTATTTTGGTTATGGGTCATGGGTCTTTAGCTAGATACAATGTATCTCTTGAGTGCTCACCAAGGGTTCAATGTATCTAGACATTGGGTATGGGTCATGGGTCATGGGTTATGGGTTGATCCATGGTTTACTTTCTAGATACAATGTACCTTAAGGATACAATGAACTTGGTTAAGTGGTATATATAAAACCATGGGTTATGGGTCAATACCATTTGCTAGTTTTTACCTTAGTATATACTTGTTTTTACCCATTTTAGTATATACTTGTTTTTACCCATTTTAGTATACTTAGTTTAAGTATATGCTAACCCAATATGTAAACACTAGTTGTTGTACATATATATATCTAAATCATAAAACCAGTTATACTTGTTTTAGTGTTTTATGTGAAAATGTGAATATGTTAAAAACTATTAGTTCAAACCATTTACGTATTTTATTTGTTTCGTTAATATGATTTTACGTTTGTTATCGACAAAACATTAGAAGATCGTAAAATATAAATAAACATTTTTACAGCTTATTTGTATTAACAATCTCCCCCTTTTTGTTGATGACAAAACATAAAATTATTTTAAGGAAAAGCTAAAATTCGTAAAAGTTTGAATTTGTAGTTTTTACTTTATTCTCCCCCTTTTTGTCGAAACAAAAAGTATTTGAAGGAAAGCAACACATCGTTTTTAAGAAAAACATGTGAAAGAAAAAAAATAGAGAGCAAGTAACGGGAGAGGATCTCGTCTTTACTCCCCCTTGACAAGTCCATCCCTATGTAAGGGCGTCAAGTAAGTGATACTAATCTAGTTTGTTTGCAACTAAGTTTGCAAAAGATTTCGTCTAAGTGACGAATGTGCTCCCCCTTGATGATTGCAATTTTGCAAAGGGATGTCGAGAAATGTAATCCTAATATTGCAAGTAATTTGCAATGTATTGTTTTGACACAAAGCTCCCCCTAGCTTTAGGGTGTCAAAGGCTTCAAGTGTAGATTGAATAACTACAAAACAAAGGTTAGAAAACAAGTATAATGCACAATTTCCTGCATATGTGATCCAACTTAGTAGAAAAATAGTTTTCTGTCTCACGGATCCCACGGTTCCCTCCTAGTAGGGATCCGTCTAGGCAATTTTGAGGGATCCGTATAGCTGATGATTAAATTCAGCAATGGTGATGTAGCAAGTAATGTTAACATCAAAATGGGATATGTATTCAACCAACAAACATATACTCAATGTAATATGGCAAGTAAACTATCATTCAATAAAACATAAGAGATGATCAACAAATCTCTAAAAACAAAGAGAATAATTTAGCCATATTCTACTAATACTAATAAGTGACCAAAGCTTAAGAAGCAACAATGTGCTTGAGTCTAGGGATGAGTAGACTTGTTGATTTGGTCCAATCTTTCAAGAAGATGATTAAACATGAAATGCAACTCATTTCGTACTTCTTGAACAAGTCCTTGGGTGATTAGACAATTAGAGCAATTATTGTCTTGATTAGGAACATGATGTTTTGAGGAGGTTCTACAAATGATGGTGGAGGTACATTGAGTAATTTAGGATGAGGTTCTACTAGGAATGAGAGTGGTGGTAATGGAAATTCCTACATATGATCAAGTCCTTGGTGGTTCCTTGTTTCCAACGATGGACTAGTTGGTGATCTAGGTGGTTCCTATTTTAACGAGAAGGTTGGTGAATGGGAAGTTTTCGGTGGTGAATGCTTTAACGAATAGATAGAGGCTTGGTGAAGTCCATGCTATAGGAATGAAGGTTTAGATGTTTTGCTAGAACTAGGTACGTTTGGTTTAGAGCTCGATGTTCCCTTTTCTAACCTAAAAGGTTTAATGCAAATTATTGCGGTTCTTTTGGCAATTGTTGAATGGGTTTGTTGAAGTGAGATTCTAGCACTATTATCTCCTACGGATGATGATTCGGTGGATGGGAAATCCTACCATTTGTGGGTTTAACCGGAGATGATTCGGTTGAGGAAATTTCGTGTACAATACAAGCAAGTTTCTTGGGTGGTTCTTGGTTAGATGAGTTAGCACTAGGAGCTTTCCTCACGATGAAATGACTAAGGAAAAGGTTTCTAAATGCTAAGAATTATGTTGTGTTTGATGACTAAGAGATTCTAGCAAGATGACTTATAAAGGGAAGGATTTGGCGAGTGCATTCAAGACTTAAGTCTCTAATATCCTTTGGAATGTGATGATTAGCATGCAAAAGAGTCAACTTCAGAGTTTTACTGATCTAGGGATTCAATTAGGATGAGGTGGAGTGTTCAAGTTAGCAAGATGAGCTTGAAATGACTGTTCGAGCAAGAGTTGACATAAATCTGTCACCCGGATCCTACGGTTCCCACCAATGGGGGATCTGTCTAGGCTAATCCTAGGGATCCGGCTCTCAGCAACTAGGAAAGGATAGAAGTGATGTTTGAAAAGTCTAAAGCCTATACCATTTTTGAGTGTTTCAGTTCTCCTAAGTGTCTTTAAATGGAAGGGTACTTAAATGTTCAAGGGCAATGAGTGATGTAGCTAATGATTGCCTTATATGGAAGAAATTGGAACTTTCGTGAGTACCAATGAATGAACAAAGATGACACTAAAATCTTGAGAGTGTCAAATGGAGCTAAATGATCCTGGTGATTAGATAGTGACTTAGGATAATGTCTTGGAGAAGATCCTAAAGGTTTTAAGGTGGAAGAACTACAATTTGATCCATTTCGACCAATTTAGAGGTAAGGATGATTATGATCAATTTTGCCATAATCGAAAGATTTCTAAGTCTAGATGTGATGGATCATGTGAGAAATAATGAGTGATCTAGAGAGCGGAAGAGTAATGAGTTTAGGTGAAACGATAGATCGAAAAGCACTTTGAGTGTGATCCTTAATGAGCTATGAGTGAGTGTGAAGCTTACTAAGCTTGAGAAGAACTTAAGACATCCTAAAGTATTAAGTTCAGCTAGTGTGAAGTAATCTAGGAACATGGTTTGAGGTGTAAAGGATTGAAACTACACTTCTATTTGCCCGGATCCCACGGATCCTTCACTTGAGGGATCCGGCTAGTTACAAACTAGGGATCCGGCATCTGGGACCGTTTTACTTAAAAGTGAGCGTTTGTTCTAAGTATCGAAATTAGAAACTAATGATCTCTACAGTAAGCATACATGTATACAGGTAAAACATACTGAGTATCATGTAGAAATAGTACATAATCAATTTAAATAAGATCTAGCTCACAAGTAACACAGAGGTTTATCAACCTTAACAACCGCTATTCAAGAAGCTCAAACTAGATTTACGATCTAGATTAGTAAATCGTTTGTATTAACAATGGCGTGCAGAGTAGATGATGGTGTTCAAGACAATAGGGTTGTTTTGGCCAACGGAAGCAATGAACTATGTATAGTCATTACGGATGGTGATTAGCATACAATGAACTTCGTCCATGAAGTCATGTAGCTCTTCTCGATCAAAGCAAGATAATCGCTTGATGAGGCAAGTGGTTGTGATTAACTAAAGGAAAATTAATTTTAAAACTTGTTTGATTAGTAATCCTAAGACAATGCAAAGTATTTCCATTGTAAACTTACTTTAGGAAAACATAGGAGTATAAATTTCCCAAGTGAGAGAATGAATATGAGACTGTTACTAGCGGTGCTCAATTACGGCTAAACACGACCATTTTTACGGGTGATTCCACGTACCCAACTTCTATCAAGGAAGCAATTCAACCGTTAGGTCAAATTGAGTTTCTAGTGCAATAAGTTCTCCAGTATTCATTCTCAAGTTAGGAAAATTTATATTCCTACAATGGCCTATCGAAGAGTAACAATGATGATACTTTGCTTCGTTTAATATTATACTAGAGACAACTAAGGTGACAAAGGCGTCATGTTAAAAATAAGTTTAAAAGTTGTCCATATGGTAAACAACAAAAAATGGTTGGAAGAGCTAGTTCAACATATGTTGTTGGAAAGCTTTGAGTTTGGACTTTCGGATATGAACAATTATATTTGCGTTGCAAAATAATTTACTTGAGTATATCGGATGAAATAATCAAGTTGTCAATCCTACTATGAAGCTTGGAGAGCGATCATGAAAAGGAAAATGGGAGAGTACATCATCAACACAAGTGTAGGTTATGATCCGATGTAC
>BPTQ01000001.1:108234001-108244004 GCA_019973895.1 Chrysanthemum seticuspe
AAGTGTTGTCGAACTAAGGAACACAATCTACTCCTTGCTTATGCTAACAACCTAAACAACCATATTGCTGATTTTCGTAATCGTTAGTATTGTTTAGGAACAACGTTACGAAGCTTGCCTAGTCTAAGGAGTAACCGAACTGATATTTCACGGACTAGTAACAACAGCAACATTCCTTGGTTAACTAAAACAACTCCAACAACACTAACTAGTAAACCACACTAACACCGTCAACCAACTCAACGACCAACTCCTCCTATTGACAAAACTCGTATGTTCCGTTCAACAACTAAAAGGCCTACACATCGACTTCGTTAAACTCGTGCCTCTTAGGAAAGGAATAGTTGAAGGAAAACTACTCCGAAGTTCATTAGCATGTTGTTAGGCATACATCTTACTACGTACAAGAAGCGAACTGCCTCTTGTTACTGTATGAAGAGGGTAAGTTCTGGTTCTGATGAGTCCTTGAATCATAATTGACGTTAAGAACCGTACTACTACAACACAAATAGGTTTAGTAAATACTACAGACTCTTAGCTACTACTATTCTGAGATCACAGAGAGGTCCAATTTAGTACTTCACAAGTACATGCATCATTCTACATACGGATTGTTGTACGATTACTTGAAGCCTCATCAAAAGGAAGTTGATAAGGAAAGGATTCTCCGTGCTCAAATTGCTTCAGCTACACATCCGGAAAATCAACAACTTGCCTTGTATGCTCAAAACAGTTATCCTCCTCAACCAGCAACTCAACCAACTGCCACAATCACACCAAATGATCAATCACAACAACCTCAACAAAATCAATTGGTTCCTTACAACGACAACAATGATCAGGCACTTTATAGTCAAGCCAATGAGGAATCTGATCCGTTCGAAGCATTGCAACAAGGATTTGTTATGATTGCTAATGCTTTTAGTCGTTATACCAACAAATCCAACAATCGTATTCGTTCCTCATCTAACACAAGGAATCAAGCTGTTGTGAACAATGGACGAGTTGAAGTTCAGAATCGTGGTTATGGTCGTCAGATGGGCGGTGGTCAAGGGTTTAATGCTGTGGGTAGGAATAACAACAGAGCTCAAGTGGTGGAACAGGGAAATGCTCAGAATGGGTTGAATGGTCTTCGATGCTACAACTGCAATGAGAAGGGACACCTGGCTAATGCATGCCCAAAGCCGAGGACTAGGGGCAGTGCTTATCACAAAGAGGATCTTCTTTTAACTCTTAAGGATGAAGCTGGTGGAACTCTCACAGACAAAGAACATAGCTTTATGGCAGATGCAGACTCAGATGATGATATGGAGGACTTGCATGCCAATGCAGCTGTTATGTTGATGGCTAATATGCATGAGTTACACATGAGTGACACAGGCCCAATGTATGACACTGATGGCTTGTCTCAGGTACCCGAACAAACCATATTTATCTCCGATCTAATATATCCGCCAACATCTGAATCCGGCAAGGCTCAGAATGTTCAAAATGAGTCATTTACATCTCATTCCGACGATTTTCAATTAGATCCCGTAGTTACATTTAACCATCAAGATGACCTTATGGTTTCCATTGATAATCAAATTGACTCCGTGGTTATATTTGAGGATCTAAGTAATGATCATGTTGTGACTCACGTTGAACACGCCGAACTTTTGCCTCATCCAGATCTTGCTCTTTTACTTAAAGACCATCAATCCCAAATTGAAGAATGTTGTGCATTAAATCAGACCTTAAAAAGTAAAAATGCACTGTTAACCAAGGATTTTGAATGTTTACAAAAGCAACTCAACTTTTTCAAAACTCAAGAAAAACATGAAAAAGGTTTTGAAGCAGCCTTTACTAAATCTCATCAAAACGAAAAATATTTAGAGAGACATATGCGTGATCTAGCCGCTTCGAAAAATGCTTTGTTGTCTGAGATAGAACAACTGAAACATGAACATAAAAAGCAAATTAACGCTCTCACCTTGGAAAATCAAAAAGCTAAGGCTGAGTTGTTAACTTGTCAAAAACAGTTCTCTGCATACAAAAAGCATTCAACGAAACGAATAGATGATCATCTTGAAGAAATCATCGGCTTGCAAAACAAACTTAAAGAGTTTAAAACTGCTGTTTACAAACATGGTGAATCAGTAACTACTATTGAAAAGTTTACTTTAAAACCCAATCCAAATGGATATGGACTGAATCTTGCTGATTACAAACCTAAGCTTTCAACCAAAGCATTCAAACCAAATCCTGAAGTTTCCAGTGCAAAATATAAAATTGATAATTCTGTTATGAGTGTTGTTGAATATCATCGTCAAGAGGAATTAGATGCAGAAGACGAGAGTCGATCAAAATTAAAAACTGTTGTTTACAACAAACCTTTTAATTATTCAAAACCGGTCACTTTCGTCACACCAACGGATTCTTCTAACACACCAAGGGTTATCATAAAAACGTCTGAGTCTTCTAATGTTAATCCCCAACCAGATTATGCACAAATTTATGGTCATTTACCTTCCATCAGTGAAGTAAACTCAAAACCTGAAAATCGCAAAATTCTTAGATATTTTGATATTTTCATGGCTGACCTCAAAACTTTAGAACATGAGATAGAATATCATTCTGAAATCAAAGTTCAACACTTTCAATCACCTCTAGCGCGAGAACAAAGAGACATTTTTCAGAAAAATCTTTTACCAAATGTTAAAAATTTGAAAAGTTGTGCATTGTCTTGGGAACGAGACTTTTATAAGGAACTTGGAGTGATGAAGGTCATTTTCGAGAAAACAGAAACATCTATTTCTAAAAAACGTAAAAAGAAAATGTTGAGAAAAGATGTTGATCGACTCTTGCAAGATGTTATCTGTGCTGATATCCATAATGTTGTGTTATTCAATTCTTTGCCACATGCATCTGATTATATCTCTGCTGATACTGTTGTAACTGTTGAGAATACTGATAATGTGCTTCAGATCGAGTCTTTAAAAGTTGAAAACGAACGTCTCTTACACGAGCTTTCAAATGCAAAACGTCGTCTTCAATGGTGTCAAAAATATTGTCAAAATCGTGAACTTGCTTTGCAAACCAAAATCCACCAGTTGCAATCAAACAATTTTAATCCAAAATCTGAGCAACTGGATGATCAAAACGTGTCTTTGAAAAGTCAAATCTCAAAATATGAACAAGAACTTGTAAAAGTTAAACAGGAATATGGTATCATATTTGATTTACTCAATAAGACTCGTCATGAAGCATCACACGAACTTGATCACTATCTTGCACACACTAGAGAAGTAATGCATTTTGCTGGTAATATTCGTTCTGAAAATCAAGATTTGATTCACACTAACTTTAAGTTAAGAGAAATGTTAGGAAAGTATGAACAACTTCCGCCTACCGTGATTCAGAGAATAGAACCAGTCACACTTAGTAATCGTGAACCTAGAATACCTACTTACAAATCACAAGTTGCTAACGTGCTTCCTTCTACTGAAACAGAAATAGTTGCATCTTTTCCAAACGTCCGCACTTCACAGCCTAGGAGCACTCAATCGAAGAATAGGAAGTTGCGACCTAAGAAAAGATCAATAAGGAATGCTAAAGTAGAAGAACACCCTAGGACTATGAATAAGACTCACGTTGCTTCCACTACAGATATTGCGTCTAGCAAATGTAATAGAAATAGTGATGTAACGAATGCTAAACCTTTAAGTACTTTTGACATTCAGTCTGATGCACCTTGTGTTATTTGTCGTAAAAGTATGAATTCTGATTATCATGACAAATGTATTGCTAAAGCTATAATCTCTCGTTTACGGAATCCTAAGAATCGGAATACCTCTAGGCCCACTAATCATTCTTAGTCTGTGCTTGGTAGACCGCCTTCTTTAGATTCTAAGGCAAGCATTGCTGTCCCTGTAGCTCTAGTTTTACCTCAAAAGAATGTAGTACCACCTAGTGCATTCACTAAGACCAAAGCAAATAGTAGTTATAGATGGCAGAAATGGATATATAACACATTAGGATTTAAATGGATGCCTAAAGTTATTGATGTGTGTATGTCTACTATAACTGCATCGGAACCCTCTAACATTTCGGGTTCCACATCTACTTCTATTCCATCTGTGTCGTCTGTGTGTAATGCATGTGATACAGATCATTCTCTGGATTGTTGATAGCGGATGTTCCCGACACATGACAGGCAACCTTAAACTGTTATCAAACTTTATTGCAAAGTTCATTGGCACTGTCAGATTCGGGAATGATCACTTGGCAGCTATCATGGGCTACGGAGACTATATCAATGGGAACATCAAAATTAGCAGGGTTTACTATGTGGAAGGCCTCGGTCACAATCTGTTTTCAGTAGGTCAGTTTTGTGATGGAGATTTGGAGGTTGCTTTCCGGGAAAAAACTTGTTTCATTCGTGATCTACAAGGAAATGACCTTATGTCTGGCTCGCGTAATTCTAGTCTTTACACTATCTCTATGCAAGACATGGTTGCTTCATCTCCCATCTACTTACTTTCAAAGGCAACATCAACAAAATCCTGGCTATGGTACCGTCGTCTCTCACATCTAAACTTTCAAACCATCACCAACCTTGCTCGACACAAACTAGTTGAAGGTCTCCCACGATTCCAGTATTCAAAAGATCACCTTTGCTCAGCTTGTGAACAAGGGAAAAGCACTCGTGCTCATTTTCCTTCAATGGTGGAACACAGCTCTCACCATGTGCTTCATCTTCTTCACATGGATTTGTGTGGCCCGATGCGCGTGCAAACGATAAATGGCAAACACTACATCTTAGTAATTGTTGATGACTATTCACGATGGACTTGGGTCTACTTTCTTCGAAGCAAAGACCAAGCTCCACAAATGATCATCACCTTTCTCACGAAAATTCAAGTTCAGCTCCGGAACACCGTCCGCCAAATAAGAACAGACAAAGGAACTGAATTTGTTAACTAAACCCTTCGTGCATTTTATGAGAAAGTGGGAATTCAGCATCAGACATCTATTGCACGTACACCAGAACAAAACGGAGTTGTTGAAAGACGAAACCGAATGTTAGTGGAAGCTGCAAGAACAATGTTAATCAATGCTAAACTTCCAGATTACTTATGGGCAGAAGCTGTATCTACTGCATGCTATACTCAAAACCGTTCTATAATTACTAAACGCCACAACAAAACACCGTTTGAGCTTCTCCACAACCATAAACCGAATCTCAAACACTTTCATGTATTTGGATCCCTTTGCTATCCGAATAATGATCGTGATGATTTTGGAAAGCTCAAAGCCAAAGCTGACATTGGAGTCTTCATTGGATATTGTGAGAATTCTAAAGGTTACCGGATCTGGAATCGTCGTACAAAACAGGTTATGGAAACGATTCATGCTCATTTTGATGAACTTACGGAAATGGCTTCTGAGTATAACAGCTTAGAACCCGGTCACAACCGCTTAAACTTCCCTCAAACCCCATCATCAGCTGAACAAAGCCCCCAGCTTACTCGTCAACAAATGGAAAGGTTATTTGCTCCACTGTTCAGTGACGATATTGATGAACGTGCTCAAGGTGTATCCGCTGCTCAACCTGATACTACTCTTATACCTGATACACCTGCTACAACAACTACTGTTGAAGAAGCACCACCAGTTGACTCCACCACAACAGTTGAACAAACCGCTTCCAACAATGATGAACCGGCTGATGATATTCTTAATGAAGTACCCCCACCTGCAGATTTTGATCCAAATGCGTTCTTTAACCCGTTTGCTAATGAGACTGCTGCACCTGATGTCGCGGAATCATCTACAAACCATTTGAATCCTCAAAATCTGCACAATGAATACCAACATCAACCCTCCACACATAGATGGACAAAAGACCATCCTCTGGAAAATATTATTGGCAACCCAAATCAACCAGTCGTCACGAGACAACGTCTTCACTCAGACGGTGAACATTGCATATATGCACTCACTGTCTGCCAATCTGAGCCTAAAAACTTTAAAGACGCAATGACAAAAGATACCTGGATTGAATCCATGCAAGAAGAACTCAACCAATTCAAACGTCTTGAAGTATGGGAACTGGTTGAAAGACCAACAGGGGTCTACGTCATTGGTCTCAAATGGATTTGGAAGAACAAATTGGATGCTGAAGGGAATGTTATTGGAAACAAGTCACGTCTAGTTGCTAAGGGTTATCGTCAGGAAGAGGGTATAGACTTTGAAGAATCTTTTGCTCCGGTTGCTCGTCTTGAGGCTGTTCAGATATTTCTCGCGTTCGCGGCTCATATGAATATGACGATCTATCAGATGGATGTCAAAACTGCGTTTCTCAATGGACAACTTAAAGAAACGGTTTATGTCAGCCAACCAGATGGATTCGTTGATCCTGAGTTTCCGAACCATGTCTACAAACTGAACAAAGCTCTGTATGGTCTCAAACAAGCTCCTCGGGCATGGTACGACAAGCTATCATCTTTTCTCATTGCCAATAATTTCACCAAAGGTTCGGTTGACCCTACTCTTTTTATACAATATCACGGGGCACATATCTTAATTGTTTAAATTTACGTGGATGACATCATTTTTGGGTCAACACATAAAAAGTACTCAATAGCTTTTGCAAAACTAATGAAGAAAATTTTTGAAATTTCCATGATGGGTGAACTTACGTTCTTTCTAGGACTACAAGTTCATCAATCACCCCGTGGTATATTCTTGAGTCAGTCCAAATATGCCGTTGAATTGTTAAACAAATTTGGAATGAAAACCTGTGACACTTATGCCACACCAATGACTCATACCAAGAAGCTAGATGCTGACTTAAATGGGAAATTAGTGGACCCTACAAAATACCGTAGTATTATTGGGTCTCTAATGTACCTAACAGCTAGCAGGCCTGATATTGTCTTTGCCGTTTATCTATGCTCCCGTTATCAGTCAAGACCAAGTGAAACCCACCTCTCTGAGGCAAAAAGAATCCTCCGATACATCAAGGGAACCATTAACTTGGGGATCTGGTATCCGAAGGATTCTGGTTTTGAACTAATCGCTATTTCAGATGCTGATCACGCAGGATGTTTAGACTCACGGAAAAGTACTTCAGGAGCACTACAATTTCTTGGTGATAAACTGGTGTCCTGGCAATCGAAGAAGCAGGATTGTACATCGCTGTCATCAACCGAAGCAGAATATGTAGCCATGTCCACATGTTGTACTCAAGTCATCTGGATGAGAACACAACTCAAAGACTATGGTTACGTATTTGACAGAATTCCGATGTACTGCGACAATCGGAATGTCATTGCGATCTCGTGCAACTCAGTTCAGCACTCGAAATCAAAACACATCGATCTTCGCTATCATTTCATCAAGGACCATGTGGAACAGGGTACAGTTGAATTATACTTCGTGGGTACTGATGAGTGTCTAAATACTCATCATTTTTGTACAATCTAAACTGCAAAATCATCTGAAAACACTCAAAAATGCATCAAAATGATGAAAATATCACAAATCAGTGTTTTATGTGTTTTAAATGCAAAAAGATCAAAATCAGATGAAAAATGTATCAAGTTTGCAAAATTGGCAGTTTTAGTCCCCCAAGTTTTAAAAGTTGTCAAAAACAGTCCCTGGTAAATCAAAATGTGGAATTTTATCATTCAAGGTCCCTGAAATATTCTAAGTTGTTAAAAATGGTCCTTGAATGATTCTTTGGTCAAATGACAGAAAAGGTCCCTAAAGTTTGAAAAATTGCAAAATTAGTCCTTGGATATTTTAAAATGGAATTTTATGCAAAAAGGGTCCTTGTACTATCAAAGTTTGTCAAGTTTAGTCCTTGTGATAACATTGGAAAAAGTTCAGTTTCAGTCCTAGAAGTTTGGATAAATTGCAAAATTGGTCCTTGTGCTTATTCTATACCAAACGGATCATATATCAATATCAAACCCAAATCCAATCCAACAGCAGCTGGCCCAAACCTTAGCCCAATACCACCTTGACCCCTTGGACTTGAGCCATGAACCCTTGACCCTTGACCCCCCTAATGTATTAATACCACACGGTCAAAGAAGTCAAACACCAGGTACTGTTCCTCTCTCTCACAAAACCCCGCCAAAACCAGTGACTCCTCAAACCAGAGCTGTTTTCATCCCACTTGCTCCTATCACTTCACCACTACCTTACCTTGTCCTCCTCCACTTCCAATAACACCCAAACTTCATTTATTGACTAAAACCTGCTCAAACCTGCTCAAGAGAAAATTGGCGCCAAAATTACACTTGTATGGTTATGATGATTTTGGCCAATCCAATGGCTCAGATGAGGTGGGATTCATTCAGAGGTCAGCATAGAGTCCAAAAAGTCTATAAAGAGGAGGAGGGAAGCATTGTATCAAGATATCTAGAATTTTTTAGTTTACTTAATGTCGTTTTAGCTTAAACTCAATTTTCAGTGTATGTTTTAACTTAAAAGCTTTGTATTTCAAGTATTTAGTGTGTAATAAATCTTTTGAAGTCATCAATTTCAGTTTCAATTCAAGTTTCCAGTTTATGCATATTTTCAAATTTCAAAAATCTCATGAGTGTTCTAATGTTGTTAGTTGATTGTTATTAAGGACTAAATAAGCCACATAAGCTCCTACATAGCTTATAAAAGCTATTAGATACCTTAATATTCAGTTTAGAATCAAAAAGGAAAAATCACCAAAAATTACAAATAATTAGTTGAAAAATCAAAAATCCCATGGAAATGGTGTTCACAGCTGGAGCAGGGTGAATTTTGGATGGCCTTGGGTTAGTGGCTTAGTGGTAAGCCTATAGGAGTGATCTTGATCTTTGGTTCTCAGTTTGTGCTTGGACTCATTTTGTAAGCCTTTTGCTCAACTTGGGTACTTCACTGTTTTGTGTTGTTATTGTTCTTATTTAATGCTTATTCAGTCTCATGTAATGATATTATAAGGTCTATAATCAGTTTCATGGTTTTAATTTGTGTTTAGCTTTGAAAATCATCAAAACAGTTATATCAAGTCTTGTTTGGATTTGTGAGTTAAACTGTGTTAGAGGTTGTTTGAGTGGCTTCTTGTTATTGTTTTATATCACACTTGGTTCTAATAACTCAAGCAAGTCATAAAAACCAGTCCTTGTTTCATCCAAAGTCAAAATACCTTTTGATCCTATCTTGTGCACTAACTGTTGGATTTTAATGATTCATGGTCATGATTTTGTGTTCATAAGTTGTTAAAATTACTCAAATCAGTCTTAGTTCATCTTAAAACAACATAATCAGTGATTAGGATCAGTTCAAAGTTCATATAAGTCAACTCTTTTGGTTTTCATAAAAAGTCAAAATTTTCAATTTGGTCGTTTTTTTATTAAAACAAATATTTTTAGTGTGTGTTTAATATTAAGATTTAGGATATAAGCTCTTGGAATATCAAAGTTTAGTTGCTAAACTTAATTAGAAAAATACTAGTTTACTTTTAATCAGCTTGTTAAGTGCTTTTTATCTAGCTTATTTTGAGTACCTGTTCTGAAATAGTGTCCTGTGCACCAGTTTTACAAGCTCAATCAAAAGCTCACACAGAGCTTAATTGTTGGTCTAAGCTTGTGATTCTTGGTTCTTTGGATAGCTGACCTAGCCATCTAGAGGTCCCAAGCTTCATATTTCATTTTCTAGCTTGTTTGATAGGGCTGCAAGTGGCCTTTTGTTCTGTCCATTTCTCAGTTTAAGCCAAGTGCTTATTATCTTTTTAGTAGCTTATCAGTATGCTTGTTTGTGTCTTTTAGCTTCATTTGAGTAGTTTTTAGCTTGTTGCATCTTATTCTACCCTGGGTTCCAGTTTGTGAGCTTCTTTGAGCTTAATTCTCCAAAATAAGCTAAAACATCCACTGTTAGCTCATAAGCTTATCAAATAGCTTATTTTTAGTTTGTAAAATTTTTGTCTTTGTAAAAGTTTCATATTTTAAGTAGTATAGTAGTTTTCAAAAAGAAA
>BPTQ01000001.1:108278566-108444137 GCA_019973895.1 Chrysanthemum seticuspe
GATTTGATCCAGACGACGTCAGAGACTAAAGGGGACGGCGTCACAATCATAAGGTGACGCCGTCGCAAGACTAACGTGGCCAAGACGAAACCCTAATGACGGCGACCCGACGGCGCCACAAATCAAAGGGTGACGCCGTCGCATATGTAATCTTATATATAGAATCCGAATTTTTTAGTTTTCAGTGTGTAGTCTTTTGGAGTAAAAACCTAAACCGAACCAAGGCTGTCTTGTACAGTATTTTAGGGTTCCAAACCCTATCTTACATCAAGATAAGTGTTTTACTTCATTAATTCAATTATGTCTTCAATTACTTGTGTGTATGCTTGCATGTTCTCCATGTCCGACTAATTTACTTGTGTGTTTGCTTAGGGAATATGAAACTTAATTATTGAATATTGATTGGTTGTCTCTTATCTTAATTGTTAATGATCTAGTATTGCGATAGGTCATTCGTTGTGTAGTTAATGCTTGATTAATCTTTGTGAACCTTAGCTTATAATACCTAGAGTCATTGTAGGCTAAACCATCCGAAGAGTACCTTAGAGTTGAGTTTATAAATCCTAGAGATTTTATAGGCGATAACCTTTGGTAGTTTCAAAGAGTTAGGGATAAACGCATACCCTACGACCTTAGACACACAACGCGATTAAGAATAAGGACGTGACAATTCAACCATCAATAGGAGATAATTAAGGAGTAATAAAACCTAAGTAAACACATCTTTAAATCATCATACGAGCACACAAATAATTAGACATAGACTACATACACCTTAGTTTAGATAATTAGATAAGTAGAAGTAATCGGTAGAAATACCAACCCCCAAATTCAAACCCCGAGATTCGTACCTTTCCATTTCCTAAAAAAAACATAAAAAAGATAAAAAATAATCTTCCTCAACCCCAACCTTAGCGTAGTAACTTCTCACTAGCATTCCTATTCCCCTAGAGAACGATATCAATTCCCGTGGCTTACCCTAATACTACACTACAACGATTAGGTTCACTGCCTAGGGTGTTGAAAAACTTGCTCGACGAAAAGGAAGTTCCTTTGACCCCGAACGACGCGTGTAGCGTTATCAGTAATGCCAACTGTCCCTTAAGGGATTCGGACGGTTGATTCGCCCGAACAAGGTGAATGGAATCAAGACATTCATCAGTAGAACAATTGTAGTAATCAATTCTTTAAGAAAATATTACAATGATCAATTGGTGTTCGTGACTGTACCTGGGAAGCTGCTGCTGATGGATGCTCGCGGGAGGAAGAGATCGTGCAGATTCTCCACATGCTTATACCAACAACATCTCAAATGAAATTCTCATCAAATTTAAAGGCAACACAAAGTTAAAATTGATTCTTCGTCAATGTCAAAGAATCTACAAAGTTTAAAGAGTCGAGAACTTCATCATGGAAATCTCAAAGTAAAAAAGAAGTGTGAGCATGGTGGAGAAAGACATGGAGACACCTAACCAAAGAAGTTGACAAACGGCAGACAACACCATTAACTGATCACAAAGCATGAAGGAACAAAAATCAAGACTATTCTATATCAACACACAAAGTTCAAGCTCAAGGAAAGTAAAGACCTAATCAAGTTGAGCATCATTTGAATGACCACCCCTTAGGGGGAGATTGTTAGCCTTAATAGTAATTAATAGAAGTGATGGTCATTCACGTTTAGGAACTTTGTAATGTGTGTTAGATGACTATTAGTTAAGTTAAGCTAGCCTTTTACCATTTGTAATCCAATCCAAGTTCAACCCATATCCACGAAGCCCATGGCCAAGCCCATTAGGGCGTTTTGTCTTGTAGTATAAATACCCCTCAAATGGTCATTTGAGGGGTGTGCTTTGAGTGTGTGTGTGTGTGTTTTCTCTTTTATATACAAGTTTCCTTTCATCTTATTTCTCTCTTCACATACACGATTCATATACATATTCAAGTCACCATCTTTCTTTCTTCATATTTACGCACAAGTCTTAACGTGGTATAAGTGTTTTACGTGGTATACTTGTAAGATAAGGTTGGTATTCGTGATAAGGTTGATATATTTAAGGTTCTACAACAAACGAAAATGAATAAAAACTGACAAAGACGTAAAAAACGGGCGAAAACGTAAAAAATTAGACGAAAACGGATAAAAACGGACAAAACATAAAAAAAAAAGGAAGAAAACATATAAAAACATAAAAAACGTTCGAAAACGGATAAAAAAAAGAATGAAAACAGAGAAAAACGGACAAAAACGTAAAAATATGGGCGAAAACGGATAAAAAAAACGAACGA
The DNA here is from genome assembly GCA_019973895.1 of Chrysanthemum seticuspe. NCBI lineage: Eukaryota > Viridiplantae > Streptophyta > Magnoliopsida > Asterales > Asteraceae > Chrysanthemum > Chrysanthemum seticuspe. The sequence goes on from BPTQ01000001.1 coordinate 108,280,856, forward strand.
AAACGAATAAAAAACGGACAAAAACGTAAAAAAATGACAAAAACGGATAAAAACCTACAAAAACGTAAAAACGGGTGAAAACGGTTGAAAACGGATAAAAATGGACAAAAACATAAAAATAACGGACGGAAACATAAAAATAACGGACGAAAACATATAAAAACGTTAAAAACGGATAAAAAACGAATGAAAAGCGGAAAAAAACGTACAAAATGTGCGAAAACGGATAAAAAACAAACGAAAACAGATAAAATCTGACAAAAACATAAAAATAAACGATTGAAAACAGATAAAAAACATACGAAAACAAATAAAAACCTACAAAAATGGACGAAAAATATAACACAACAGACGGAAACGGATTAAAACGTAAAAAACGAACGAAAAACGTAAAAAAACGGGGGAAAACGGATAAAAAAACGACCGAAAACGGACTAAAACGTAAAAAAACGAGCGAAAACTATTGTTAACGGAGGGACTAACTGACGAAACTTTTATTTGAAAAAATAGGACTAACGGTGCAAAAACTATTATTCTAATAACCAATGTTGCAAAAATCGGTCAACTCGGCCGATTAATCGTTAATCGGCCGAGTACTCTGTCGATTTTTGAAAATCGGTCGAAAAATCGGCCTAGGAAAAAAATCAACACTAAGCAGTCAAAAAATGGGTTGAATTAGCCGATTAATCTGCCGAATCGGTCAAAAATCGGCCGAATCAATAAAAAATCGGCCAAAATCGGTCATTTTGAAAAAAATAATAATTTAGGCATTCTACTTAATTTGAGGATGTATATTTCATTTATAACGCACAATGGGCATCATAATCAAAATTTGAGCCTTTTATTGAGGTTTGGAAACATAGCAGGCTTGAAATCAGTTAAGATTTTTAGTTTGGTCTTCAGAAATACCAAAAAATGCAGGAAATACCAATCCGATTAATCCTGATTTGACTGATTACTCGCTACAGGGTGGTCGACCGCCCAACTACCGATTCACGATTCTTGCAACATTGCTAATAACTCTCAGCATTTCAAGAAAAAAAACTTGTCATTATAGATTTAAATGGAGAACTTATTTGAGTAATAAGTATGCAATAGATGAAGGGTGATGTTGCAAATAACAAATATTCTAAACAGGTGGTGTTGTTGGCATCACGTGAGGTTTAAGATGGGGCATTGAAACAAGGGGAATGTTCACGTGCAATGAGGAGTACGTCCGTGCTAAGCACGTGCATTGAATAATAATTCGTTGGGTAAAATGACATAGATATCCTCATTACCCAATCTTCTCTAATCATTGGTTTCAACATTGGATACTTCCTCCATTTTCCCAATGTTCTTTTTGGGGTATTTTTTGTTGTGTCAATTTACACTTTTACCTCTCCACAAACTTTCTATACAACATGCTCTATCTCATGGTTCTTTTACTAATAACCACGAGTAGTTTCAAATAGAGAGGTGATTTGTACATTTTATGAATTGATTGGAACACTTAAAAGTATTACTCTTTTCATCTTAAAATTATTGTCATGAGAAAGAAATCACCATGTTTAATAAAAATAAGGTCACTATAAATCTCAACCACTCAAAAAGAATATTCCTCTAATATATTCTTTATTTTTTACTAAAAGTGGAAAGTGGACAATCTTTTTGAGACATCTCAAAATAGAAATATGGACAATTATATTGAGACGGAGGGAGTACATCTTGACATTTATATCTTTGTAGGAGTGAACATGGGTAAGTGATCTAAGGGTATATATGTTAGTATACAATACTTTTGAGTGTTCAAATCAATTAATGAAGTATGCAAATCACCTCATATTGAAAAAAAAAATAGTTATTTAAAAATTTATTTAACTTGACAATTTTTAAATGTTGTGTATTATTATTATTATTATTATTATTATTATTATATTATTATTATTATTATTATTATTATTATTATTATTATTATTATTTATTTATTTATTTTTTTTTTTATTTGCTATTGTATATTTACATTTTCGAATTTCAACCTTTATATATAATTTTTCATGTACAATGACAATTTTATCATTTACTTAAAGGTAAAAAAAATATATAAAAGCCTGTGAATTTGATAAAGTTGTTTTGAACTGAATTATTTTGAAGGAAGAAGATAAAGTTATAAAATTTGACAAGACTTAAAAGAAAAAAATACAAAAATTTAGCTTATCAGTAGAGGATAAAAAAATCACGTACATTACAAGTTCAGAGAGTATCAATAGCAACACCATATTTTTTACTATCAAGTGTCAATCATATAAGAATGTGTGAGAAAGAGAGTCGTTTCTCCAAATCAGTGAATGATTGATGTATGTGTATAGGAGGATAATTAATAAATCATATAAGTATGTGCGATAAGGTGATATACTTTCAAAATGATGGAAGCAAATATTGTTCAACTATAGATAGTCAAGCAATGCATTGACATGGTAAACGCAAGAATTTACCTACAATCATAGAGATAGACTAAGATAGATGTTACGCGTTTTCTACTACTAAATGCCTTACGAGCTCTGGACAATATGCATTGTAATGGACGATTAGATGAAGTCTTACTTCATTTCCTCTCTAGGGAGTTTGTTTTTTGAGTTCTTGAAAGGATGACCAAAAAGATACACTATCATCACTACGGGATGGGCAAGCATACATCATAATTATTTGCGATTGTTCAAGATCTTCTAATTATGGCCTTGCTTTCTCAAAGTAAGTACACTATGCTTTAAATACTTAACAATCGAGTACAAGTACTAAAGACCATTTTGTTGATTATGTTCGTCATTATAGAATTCTCGACAAATTAGTAATGCCATCATCACTAATCAACGTTATGTTTAAAGCATCGTTGGTGATGACGTATTTACACGTAGAATCCACATATTACTTTGAATGATTACAGTTTCACCTTCTTTCAAACACATATATAAAGTATCAACTTTTCTTTCGGCACCTTTTCTATCCACCAAAAACATTCTTAATCTTTCATGATTTCAAAGTGAAAAAAACAGGCCATGTTAGGATTGGAAGTCATTCTCATTTCTTTATATCCAAAACCCTTTTCTCTTTTTGTATTAGTGATGTCAATAGGCTAATGCAAATGCAAAGAGACACAATGTCAAAGCATATATGTAAGCCTTGTCATGTACACTTTTGTGTGGTTGTTCTATGGTGTCTATTTGACTCCATACCTTTAAAATATCTTATGTGAAGACCCTACTCAAAAGGAAACATCCCAATAGGGGTTATTCTATCAAACACAATTATACAATATTCTAATTGTTTTATCGTAAAAGTTTATCTATACTATATAAAATGAAAAAATGGTCAAAGTAGAAAAAGTGAAAAATGTTGAAAGTTGAATGTTGAAAACATGGTCAATGGAGAGAGAAATAAATAATATAATTAATACTCTTATTAAAACACCCCATTACTTAAAAGTACAATAATTTATTCACATTGTACACCCAATTAAAAGCACAACTACCAAATTAAAAACAATCAATTGAAACCGATACCGGGTTGACCCGTTGAAACCGATACCGGGTTGACCCGGGACGCTTCAAACCCGGCGGGCTGACCCGGTTTAATTTGACATTTTTTTGACCCAACCTATCAGTTTGACTCGGTTTAAATCGATCTGTTTTTTTATCGGAACGGTTCAACCAGTTGAACCACCCGGGTGAAATCAGGTTTCAAATTTGACAAAATTATATGAGAAATGATGAAGTAGTTGTGGAACCCATGACAATTTTTTTTAAAGGAGAGACCAAGTAATTGTAGTTTTTGGTTTATTTTGCTTTGACACATATAATTTAGTTTAAAAAATGTTGCTCTTGCACCATTTAAGGGACTAACATATATGAATCGTCGTTTAAAAGTTAATATATATTGTATAGCCCTTTGTCCAGTGTATCAATAATGTTATGTAAGTTTATTATAATCACAAAAAATAAATAGTATTGTTGTCTTTGGCGATAATTATTTGTACCTCAAACAAATAGCTTTGAACAATGCATAAATATCTATACAAATTAATAGTACAAAATAATCTTATATGGTGATATCCAATTTGCAAAGTTACAATTTTAAAAGTCACACCAAATGATAAACGCTACACATGCAAAAAAAAATAGTTATCACTGTCTAAATTACTGGCAAAACAAGAAAAAGCGGTCACACATGTTGGCTATACCTCTAAACTACAATATAATATTGCCAACTACATAATACCGTTGCTTTTTGTAATGCTTGAATCTATTATTTCTAAAAATCTTAATAACTTAAAACAATCCTGTTAGAAAATATACTCACACACTTAGATCGACTCCACATAATTTTTTAAAAAACTATATATTTATGCTGCTATGCAACCACGCATCAGAATTGTAGTTATTCGAAAACGATTCTCTAATGCTACAAATACAGTTTGTTGAAAGAAACTTATGGGTCGTCGGAACTTTGCAGAAAACTAGACATCGCTGCCGCTAGGCGCGGGTACTCGTCTAGTTTCAAAAAAGAGAAATATAAAGACGATCTAAATCATCAATTATGATTGATTAGTCAATCTTGTCGGAACAAATCATGATCAAGGTAGTTGTGAATGCATTTTTCACAAAATGTAGGTCTTGTTTGATAGCTTCTTTAGGCATGTGGGAGTGGTACCCTAGTACCCTAATATTCTGGTAGTGCCACATCACCTATATCCAATAAAAACCTTCCAACTCAAAACTACCCCAATACAACCCTAACACTACCCTACGTGGAGGGAGTGGTACCCTAGTACCCGAATTTCATTTATTTTTATTTATTTATTTATTTATTTTTTTAATGCATAAAATCACATACAATATTTAAAATAAAAACATACCATTTCATTAAAAATAAAAAATACATATTAAAAATAAAAACAAATTAGAAAAAGTAAAATATAAATATGTATATACTATAAGGTTTGAAATGTAAACATGTATATACTATAAGGTATAATATATAAATTACTTATATATTAAAAAGTAAAATATAAAATACATGTACCACTTCTTCTCCATGTTCTTTTTCAATTTACCACTTCTTCTCCATGTTCTTAGCTGCTACCTGCAAATAGGAATTTTTTTTTTTTTTTTTTTTTTTTTTTTTTTTTTTTTTTTTGCTAAACTAGCCGTTTGAAACCTTTCCCACGCTACCCAACGGATACATTTCTAACGTATACATGCGGGTTCCGAGCTCGATTTTGGTACTCGATTAAGGTACCCGATCAAGACGGGGCGGTGTACCCGCTCGAGCTCAACTACTCAATTGGGTACCCGCTGCCCACTCCGTCCTCCCTTACTGTATCTTTTTTAGCATTGGCGTTTTTAACATGATATTATTTTAATATCTTGGTGAAGCTTTACCTTTTTTTTGGGTACGATCTCAAAAATGTTCTTTTCAAAAGTACGATCATCTAGTAAAATAATACCGCGATAATAAGAGAGATGGGTGCAGTTGGATCATATAATATGTTATACACTCACCATCTCAATATATACCCTATAACATAAACAACTATCCCAATAAAATTATTATAAAACACCACCAAAAATACCTTTCTCGCCTGAAGAAAAAGAAAAAAAAAAAAAAAAAAAAAAAAAAAAAAAGACTCGCCAACCGGATAACATTTGGCGTGACTAATTTTATGCCTAATCCACTCAACATATGACAAGTGGAGTATGATATTTCTCTCTCTTCATGATAACCTTTGATTAGTACAAGTGTTGTAATCTAATTGTTAGGCATGAAATTAGTCATACCATTTAGGCATGCCAATCACTGCTCTAACATTTGTACATATAACATGGCTATCGCATTTTCACCAGTGCAGTTGGCTATGCCATAAGGTAAAAAGGTTGCCTAGGTGCCATAAGCGCTACACCTTTTCAGTCTGGAAACATAGTAAATCAATGTCTGTACATGGAAATTAAAATATGTTGTTATTTAATATAAGAAAAGTAAATATGGCAAAATGCAAATCACCCCGACCCACTTCATTAACCCAAGTAAAAAGCTTCTTGTTTTCGAAGTTAAGAAAATATATGTAGTGTACGAAGAAGTCCAGAATTTTAAGTTCTTTCGTGCAACAAAACAATAAAACACAAACTCACATGCGTGAAGAAATAAACAAAACTCCTTGTTTTATTTAAACAATTCCTTCAAGCTAGCATAAGTGTTGTTTTTTTAAATAAATCATGTGAAAATGTCATCTTTAATAACAACAACAAGTTTCAATTTACTTATTAGCTAATAAAAGATTATAAGCTGTTCCAATCTATTACTTATTTTTCTGCTTGTTAATGAGCATAATCTCTTAGTTTGTGTTTGAAGTTTATAAAAATTACATATTAAATTGATGGGCTGATTAACGTTTCTGGGCTTTGTACTATATGAGCTTGGGCTCCAGCAAAGCATGTCACAAGTTGGTGAAGTAGTGGTGTTCATTAGTTCGGTTATCCGATATTTAGGCTGGCTCCAGTAAGGGGTTTCGATCGATTGAGAAGATCGATTCACACTCGATCCCCTTACTGTAGGGAATAATCAATCTCTCCTTTTTTTATGGATGAGGGTCGCATACACGATCGATATCCACCTTGGTTCCTATTTTTTTTTTTTTTTTTTTTTAGAAAAGTATTTTTGTAGGGTATGTTTTTTTGTAGTGTAGGTCGCCTTACTGGGACACCCAATCGCCTGAAGGTCGCTGGAGAGAGAAAGCTGACGTGACAGGGAAAATGAGGATGATTGAGTGCCCTTACTGGGGGGCAGCCTTAGGGTTGTTTAGGTCGGGTTATTTGGTTTTTAAATTTTCATATGTCAAACTAAACCCAAACCAGTGAAGAGTTGGGATCTTCTACAAAGCAACAAAAAATTAAAAAGTTTAAAAAGTATTCTTAATCGTTAGATCACTCCTATCTATCATTCAAAACAATACTGGGATCTAAAATAAGAATTAAAAGATGCATCTTTTATACATAAGAGGGGCAAGATAGTAATTAAAAAAAAAAAAAAAAAAAAAAAAAAAAAAAAAAACATCTAATCAACCTTTCCTCTCACCACTTCACATTTCATTATTTCACTGTCAAAAAACTCACACATTGTGACAACTCGTAATTTCAAGTCATTTTACAAACTTTGAAAATTTTACTATTCATCTCGGGAATTTACTATTCATGATTCACTATTCATCATTTTTCGTAAGCTAGGTTTACGAGTATCAAATACGCGAAACCGTAAGGGTTTAGCTGCGTATTCATGAGACATCATTGAGGTCATTTCATATAGACTAGATTTAGTCTACATATCATTAGTAACGTCATCATCATATTAGTTCATGCACGATTTTGCATATTTCATTAAACGTATAATTTCCTATTAAATAAACGCTATCGCGTAATCATTTATTTTGAACATTTGATCCGACACTTCCAAAAATTGTCCAGATATATTTTTATACTCATGTTAAGATTATAAAAATTATAATATTAGTTTACCCGGTGTTTTAAGTTTATTTTGTATATAAATTGTTATATTTATATAATTACGACGGTTTTCGTAAATACTACTTGATAATTATTATTTCACTAAATTTTTGTAAGAAATGTATTTTTATAATTTTTATGACTTCGAAATATTTTATTTTGTTCCGTTAGAATTTATTTATATCTAACGCTACCTCAAATATCTATTTTAATTTACAAGTTACCAACTATACATATACATTTATACATTTGCTTATACAAAATACACTACTTATGTTTTTGTCCTACTCTTGTCGACAAAACAACATGACACAATAAATATTTGATACAAAAATCTTAACTAGCTATGCCTAGACTTGCCTTGTATTGTTTTATTTTAATTATATACTAATAACATACACATACTAGCACTTATCATTAAGTGTAAAAAAAAAAAAAAAAAAAAAAAAAAAAAAAAAAAAAAAAAAAAAAAAACTATCACCCTCCCATTCTCATCACATGAACCGGCCAAGGAGATAGAGCAAGAAGAAACCAAAATTTTTCAAGGATCAAGCTTAATTATCAACACTAGTATACTCTTAATCAAGGTTTTGAAATAAAAACCTAGAGTAATTAGGAAAAACCTTGTTCTTTAAACCTCATCACTACACTAGTTGCAGTTAGAGATTGCACCTCATTTCAATGTATCCACTTTTGTCATCATAATCATTGCATCAGGTGAGTTTCGTAGCCCCTACTTTTGTATGTTTTGAACTATTTTGGGGGAGATACATGCTTAACTATTTTTCACAAGTACTTTAGATTTTTAAGGATAACTTCTATCATGATCACCATCGTTTCAAAACCGAATGTTGTACTATATCAATTGTTCTTGTTTGCGTGCTATATTTCTACGTCGAATTATGTGCTATATCAGTTGACTACTGATACATTGAGTCATGTACTATTGATTATGTGCTATGGTTCTACGTCGAGTTATGTACTATTGTGAATTCATTTGACATCATGTGCTTGAACATAAACTATACACATTTTGGCAGTGGGTTGTAAACACACAAGTTGCAAGTTTTGTATGGGCGGAACTTGGAACTGAGTGGATTTGCAATGCCTTTGCTGCATGAACATTCTTTAAAGGTTTTCTTCATGGCAACACAAACTCTATGAACTCACTCAACCTTTGTGTTGACACTTTTAGCATGTTTTATCTCAGGTATCTAAGGCATACACTTCATGGCATGCATGTGGACTTTTGATAGAGTCGTGGTGACGACGCGTCTCACATGGGAATTTATGCACTTTAAAAACATCGTTTGGCTTGTATCAAACTTATTTCCGCACAAGATGATTTTCATTTGGGACCTATATTTTGTAAACTCTGAATGTTTTATTAAATTAAACGATGTGTTTTTCAAACGACACTTTAGGTCGTTCAATATAACTGTAACTGTGATGCTATGACAGTCAACCCCCAGGAATTCCATTCCGCTGCAAAACAGGTAATTTGGGGGTGTGACAGACTGGTATCAGAGCATCGGTTATAGAGAACTAGGTTGCATCATTGACCCTAGACTATAACTACATCATCATAGCATCTCATCATATCATTATAAGTGCATACTCATTATACATGCGGGTTTATGACTCAACACTAAACATCATATGAGTCGATTAGTCCAAGCATTGCATAGTTACTCCTAAATTATACATAGCCTGATAACCTATGTCTAATTCAGGAAGAATCATGCAATGAAGGGAGTAGTAGTCTCATATGTGTAAGCAATTCCATAATCGAGCCAAATTTTCAAAAGACCTCCTTCAAACCAATTTAGCCTAATCTCATGACAGTTCTCATTTGATGAGTTGTGAGATTAAGTAAAAATTGGTTACCTAAAAGTCTTTTGAGGGTTTTGCTTGAGAATGGGAAAGTTTGCCACATCAAACCCTAAACCGGAGAGACCAACACGAACTGAATTCAGGGACTGAATTCCTTTTTGGGTGGGCGAATGTGACAACTCGTAATTTCATGTCATTTTACAAACTTTGAAAATTTTACTATTCATCTCAGGAATTTACTATTCATGATTCACTATTCATCATTTTCGTAAACTAGGTTTACGAGTATCAAATACGCGAAACCGTAAGGGTTTAGCTGCGTATTCATGAGACATCATTGAGGTCATTTCATATAGACTAGATTTAGTCTACATATCATTAGTAACGTCATCATCATATTAGTTCATGCATGGTTTTGCATATTTCATTAAACGTATAATTTCCTGTTAAATAAACGCTATCGCGTAATCATTTATTTTGAACATTTGATCCGACACTTCCAAAAATTGTCCAGATATATTTTTATACTCATATTAAGATTATAAAAATTATAATATTAGTTTACCCGGTGTTTTAAATTTATTTTGTATATAAATTGTTATATTTATATAATTACGACGGTTTTTGTAAATACTACTTGATAATTATTATTTCACTAAAATTTTGTAAGAAATGTATTTTTATAATTTTTATGACTTCGAAATATTTTATTTTGTCCCGTTAAAATTTATTTTTAGCTAACGCTACCTCAAATATTTATTTTAATTTACAAGTTACCAACTATACATATACATTTATACATTTTCTTATACAAAATACACTACTTTTGTTTTTGTCCTACTCTTGTCGACAAAACAACATGACACAACAAATATTTGATACAAAAATCTTAACTAGCTATGCCTAGACTTGCCTTGTATTGTTTTATTTTAATTATATACTAATAACATACACATACTAGCACTTATCATTAAGTGTAAAAAAAAAAAAACTATCACCCTCCCATTCTCATCACATGAACCGGCCAAGGAGATGGAGCAAGAAGAAACCAAATTTTTTCAAGGATCAAGCTTAATTATCAACACTAGTATACTCTTAATCAAGGTTTTGAAATAAAAACCTATGGTAATTAGGAAAAACCTTGTTCTTTAAACCTCATCACTACACTAGTTGCAGTTAGAGATTGCACCTCATTTCAGTGTATCCACTTTTGTCATCATAATCATTGCATCAGGTGAGTTTCGTAGCCCCTACTTTTGTATGTTTTGAACTATTTTGGGGGAGATACATGCTTAACTATTTTTCACAAGTACTTTAGATTTTTAAGGATAACTTCTATCATGATCACCATCGTTTCAAAACCGAATGTTGTACTATATCAATTGTTCTTGTTTGCGTTCTATAGTTCTACGTCGAATTATGTGCTATATCAGTTGACTACTGATACATTGAGTCATGTACTATTGATTATGTGCTATGGTTCTACGTCGAGTTATGTACTATTGTGAATTCATTTGACATCATGTGCTTTAACATAAACTATACACATTTTGGCAGTGGGTTGTAAACACACAAGTTGCAAGTTTTGTATGGGCGAAACTTGGAACTGAGTGGATTTGCAATGCCTTTGCTGCATGAACATTCTTTAAAGGTTTTCTTCATGGCAACACAAACTCTATGAACTCACTCAACCTTTGTGTTGACACTTTTAGCATGTTTTATCTCAGGTATCTAAGGCATACACTTCATGGCATGCATGTGGACTTTTGATAGAGTCGTGGTGACGACGCGTCTCACATGGGAATTTATGCACTTTAAAAACATCGTTTGGCTTGTATCAAACTTATTTCCGCACAAGATGATTTTCATTTGGGACCTATATTTTGTAAACTCTGAATGTTTTATTAAATTAAACGATGTGTTTTCCAAACGACACTTTAGGTCGTTCAATATAACTGTAACTGTGATGCTATGACATTCAACCCCCAGGAATTCCATTCCGCTGCAAAACAGGTAATTTGGGGGTGTGACACACATAACCTCTAAAGTCTCTCTCTATATTTGGGGATCTTATTAGGATTTTATTAGATCAAAATCTATAAATTTCAATCGTTTTAAGGTTAAAACATAAAGATTTGTTCTCGAAAAGATGAATCCAACTGGTAAGTTCAACATTTATGTTTTAATTTTGTTTTTTGTTCATGTATATATGTAATTAACTAGCGAAAAAATCTGATTTTTTTAAAGTTGATAAAAAGTTTTGATTTTTATTAAAATTGTTTTAATTTTCATTGTTTTTTTGTCAAATTGATAAAAAAATTATGATTTTTATTAATATTTTATTAGTTTTTTTTTGTTTTTTGTTTTTTTTTTGTCAAATTGATAAAAAGTTTGATTGTTAACTAGTTTTTACTTTTATTAAAAATTATTTATAAATTTATGATGAATCCAGGTGAATTGATTGATTTGTTATTGTTTAGTATAATGTTGTTTTGTTCATCAATTATTGATTTACTATAAGGTGGTTTTGTTCATCAATTATTAATTGAGAATTAGGTTGTTTTATTCATCACTTATTGATTTAGTATTAGGTTGTTTTGTTCATCGGTTATTGATTTGTTCATTTGTTATTGATTTAGTATTAGGTGTTTTGTTCATCAGTTATTGATTTAGTATTATATGGTTTTGTTCATCAGTTTTTGATTTAGTATTGTGTGGTTTTGTTTATCAGAATTATGTTCATCAGTTATTGATTTGTTATTGCTTAGTATTAGGTTGTTTGTCCATTAGTTATTGATTTGTTCATCAGTTATTGATTTAGTATTAAGTGGTTTTGTTCATCAGTTATTGATTTGTTCATCAATTAGTGATTTAGTATTAGATTGTTTTGTTTATTAGTTATTGATTTGTTAATCAGTTATTGATTTAGTATTAGGTGGTTTTGTTCATCAGTTATCGATTTAGTATTATGTGGTTTTGTTCATCAATTTAGTATTAGGTTGGCTTTTTTCATCATTTAGTCAGTTATTGATCATCATATTCTTCTCTATCAATTATTTTCGAGTGTTAGGTTACTTTATTTATCAATCATAGTTTTATTCATCAGATATTGTTACTCAAATATTTTGTTTATCTCAGTATGTTCATCGGTACTTTTTTTGTTCATCAGTAATTTTGCTCAGTATAATAGTTTAAAATATATATACTCATCAGTATTTTTGTTTTATGATAGGTAAAGCTGCAAAAACAACGGCAAAATCATATTCATTCACCCAATGGTGATGATTTTGTGAAGGATGCATTTACAGTCAAACCGACTGCAGTTTCTAATGTTGAAAAACCGAAAACTAATAAATCTGTTGCCGAAACCAAAAAAACAACTGCAACTGATATTACTTCAAAAGCTTTTAGTTCAAAAAAACAACTGCAACTGCCTGTTCATCAGATATTGTTACTCAAATATTTTGTTTATCTAAGTATGTTCATCAGTAATTTTTTTGTTCATCAGTAATTTTGCTCAGTATAATAGTTTAAAATATATATACTCATCAGTATTTTTGTTTTATATGATAGGTAAAGCTGCAAAAACAATGGCAAAATCATATTCATTCACCCAATGGTGATGATTTTGTGAAGGATGCATTTACAGTCAAATCGACTGCAGTTTCTAATGTTGAAAAACCGAAAACTAATAAATCTGTTGCCAAAACCAAAAAAACAACCGCAACTGATACTACTTCAAAAGCTTCTAGTTCAAAAAAACAACTGCAACTGCCTGTTCATCAGATATTGTTACTCAAATATTTTGTTTATCTAAGTATGTTCATCAGTACTTTTTTTGTTCATCAGTAATTTTGCTCAGTATAATAGTTTAAAATATATATATACTCATCAGTATTTTTGTTTTATATGATAGGTAAAGCTGCAAAAACAACGGCAAAATCATATTCATTCACCCAATGGTGATGATTTTGTGAAGGATGCATTTACAGTCAAACCGACTGCAGTTTCTAATGTTGAAAAACCGAAAACTAGTAAATCTGTTGCTGAAACCAAAAAAACAACTGCAACTGATACTACTTCAAAAGCTTCTAGTTCAAAAAAACAACTGCAACTGCCTGTTCTTTCCGATGACATTGATCCTGATCTGAATCTTCTTTAACCTAGGACAATATATAAAAGGGTTTTAATAAAGTCATCCCCAGTTCAACTTTGTCAAGTTTGTAAATGGTTATAGTCTACTGTTTGTTGGGTTTGTCTGATCGTTTGGTAATCTACTGTCATTTTGTTCGATGTATTGAAGTTGGTTCTGATCAATTGTACCTAATAGTGGGTAGGTGAGATTAATAGTATGTGTAACTCGTAGATAGTACATGTAATCGTAACTCCGTTACTTAATATCATAATGTAAAGTGAACATATGATTTTATTATATGTTCATCAGTAATATAATATGAATTTTTATTCATCAAAAACAATTTACCAAGTATGTTCATCAATGATTTGTTTATTCATCATCATAATATAAAAATGATCATCAATTGACGAACTGTAAACTATTAAAATGATCATTAATTGATAACTAATTTATTGATGAATTGATGAACTAAACCTTAAACCAAACACCCAAAACATGAGTAACTGATGTACTGATGAACTAATGTCCATGAACAAAAATTGATGAACCAGAGTAACTGATGAACAAAATGTCATCTTTAACGTGTGATATCTCACTCATATGACAACGGATTTGAGTGAATAAAAAACATGAGTAAAGATTGACCTAAAATCCACAACTTTTATGTTTTACAATATGTCTATTTCGAATTTAATATTGCTCCAATCTATGGTAAAAAACGCAATAATATACAATACGTACATTTAAAAAAATAATAACGATTAAAAAATATCACTTTTTGAATCTTACATTGATAAAATGATTAATAATGCGTTGTGGTACAAAAGTTAGAGCATATAACGCAATTTTGACACTAAAAATCCAAGTTAGATATTTTATCAAACACCTTGTGTGCAACAAATATGATTAAAACTTCATCTTTAACGGGTGATATCTTACTCATATGACATCGGATTCGAGTGATTCAAAAACCTGTGTAAAGAGTGAACCAAAGTCTACAACTTTCATGCTTAAAGTCTTTCACGAACCGAATTTTATAAGGGTAAAAAATATGGCCGAAAAATGTCTAAAATATCAAGAATATTAACACCCATTTGATATTTAAACAAAAAGTTTTAAAATTTTTAACAAAATTTATACCAAATTAAAGAGGATAAAATTCTAGAAATTATGATTAAATCGGTTTTTTTCTAAAAGTTTATCGTTTAAGAGATATGTGCGTTTAAAATTTGAAGTGGAAAAAAAAGAAAAACTTGTAAAATTACGAGTTTGCCTCAAAACGGATTTTGTGAATAAAATAAATGAGGACACGTGTCAATTGCTGATTACGTTTTACACTTTTTAAATTTCTCTCACTTTCTAATAGATCCGCTACCAACCAGTGAAACCACACCATATTCAAATTTCAGTTTCGGTTTGGCGGTTTAAACTGAATTCAGTTTGGTTCGGGTTCAAACCATGTGTATCCAAGAAAAAAAGACGTAGAAAACTAGAAACCAAAAATGGAGTATATTTTTTTTGTAATATAATTAAATTATATGACATGCTAATAACAACACACACACACACACACACACATATCTATACATTATATATAAGAGGAGGCATGCCACATAAAATGCCACTTGGCATCCCATAATGCCATGTCATATTTCCATGTCATCATTATATTTACGTGGCATTTTTTTAATTGACATGTGGCGTTTCAATTAATATATGTATATTTTTTTTATAAATTTTAAAATTCGTTTTTGTTTTTGTTAAATTCGTTTTTTTTTTTGTTAATTTTTAATTTTAAAAGTCTTTTATTAAAAAGAAGACATTTGTTGGAGTTGAACTTGGGTCATTCATGATTTTTGTAAACAACTTACCACTAGAGTAAATTGTTTTTTGATTTATATCTTTCAAATCAATACAAATAAGGAGATGATAAAAAAATCCTGCAATTTGTATTTTAAGAATGTATATTATGAAGATAACAATTAAAAAAAATTATGATATATATTACTTACAAGATAATTATACCATATATATTTTTAACCTATTGTTTTGTGTGTATAAATACACCCTATTATATTATTCCTAAACATAAGAATCCCTAAATAGTTTAATCGACTTCTTAGTTTTATAGGTGAGTAATCCCTAACTTTTTTTTCGATTTATCAGTTGAACAAGTTTTTTTTATCTTATAACTGTAAAAAGTTTTGTAGTTTTTTTAGTTTTATAGTGTTATCAGATATCAAATATTGCTTATCTGTGTTAACAGATATCTGATAGAAGGATGGAGTCCCAAAAAGAGCAAGGCAGATTTAGACAAAGTGCAAGGATTTCAAAAGCAAACAAAGATAATAATCTTCAAGACAATGGTATGATTTTTGTTATGTCATCAACTGGTGTTATTGTTTTAAAAATTATTATGTTATCTGTGAGTTTTATTCATGTAATTAAAGTTTATTATGTTTTATAATATTCAGGAACTGTAAGTAAACTGGTGGTTTGTGTATCTGAAATATTTTTGTGTTTTACTTTCTTGCTTCTGGCGTAGATATCAAATACCGAGGTAGGAGCTACAACAAACAACATTGCGCAACGTAAAGTGTAGATATCATTGGTTGGTTAGATGCAACTGTAGATATCATAAATGGTTTGAAAAATATGGTCATTTGTTGAGGTATTATGGACAACCTTTATCACAAATGGTGCTTACTTCGATCTGTATTATGGTGGTTTGTTATACTTGAGCTGTTAAGGGGGTGTTTGGGATTGGTTGGTTATAGTTTTTTATAAAAAAAATTCGGTTCGATGTGTAATATGCAGGTTGCAGTTGTGAGTCTTACTTTGTTGAACATCATCTATGGAGGTTCTTGTGTGTCTAAAGCCGTTGCAAGGAATTGGCAGGAAAACTCAGGTAATGACTAGCTTACAGCTGGAGAACGTGCGCATGGAACTTAAGAGGTTTGGCATGAAGCTGGCACAAGGGAGGCTATTGAAAATAGGTTTCAAGGGCCTACTGCTCGACTAATAATGTTGCATGATGTACTAGCATGATACAGGTTGCACCATTTGACCCAACGAAAAAGAAGAAGGAAAAGGTCGTCATTCAAGATCCCGAAGATGCTGCTGTTGAACAATTGGCCGACAAAACTGGAAGCTTATCTGGTAAGTGAATCAACTTTAAGGATTTCCAGAATTTTCGTTATGTGTTCTATTTTATAGGATTTTTTCATCACTAACTTTTACTGAAATACAAATTTGTCCTGCAGTCTCCGAAGGTCTTAAACCCATATTTACCGGAGTGAAAGAGAAGAAGAAGAAACATGTAGTTACTATACTCCACATTTTACTACATAAAATCTGCAAATGAAGATAGTGTTGCATAAAAATCTGTTACATTTAGTAGCCTAAAACTGTATCATGAGTGATAATTGATACCGTAAAATTAGCGTTACAATTTGGATGCTTCTTTTGGTAGCGCTAAAAAAGCAGCGCATAAAAAATATGTACAAATGCTAATTGTGTTTTCACGTGGCCATTTCCGACTTTTCATTAGTTATCCTGAGAAAACACAGTCATAAGTTAACTTAAAACCACAATTGTTGGGACATTATTTAGTATAGTTAGTGGTCAAAATTTGTAAGAAAAAACTCCATATATGTTATGTATTAGTTAGTTACCTAATATCCTAAAGGGTTCTCAAGAGTGTAATTACATCAGAGGTCATTTAAGTACACTTATTTAAAGTAACTGATTACTTATTGAGATACTCTACAACAGCTACCGAAAAAACTTCTTATGTATTATAAAATTAACCTCAATCAAATATCCCCTATGTCTAAACTTGAGAGGATCAATTCTAGATTTTCCGAATAAGTAAACACATTTTGATTACTACTATGCTTACTTATTGCTATGGCTACTCAATTCCTATTTATAGTACTTCCAGGTTTCTTGCACGGCTCAATGCAAACCTGGTTTGAACCATTATTCAATATTACTATCTTGCAAACTGTATCCTTATGTATAAAAAAGGAAATCTTCGTGTGATGGCAGTAGTGACCATTATGTTAGTAGCCTACTATTTGTTTCAGTGAGTTGTATGTGTTGGTAGTTAGCTTAAATTTCTTAGTATAGATTTATGGACTTGGTTCTAAAGATGTATTGTTGTTCAACAACTCCATGTGTTTTAGTTCTAATTTTCGTTGGTTTAAATTACATATCTACCATATAGGCATCACTATTATTTGTTTCTACTCTTCTATATAACTATCAGTGTCGACCTGATATTAATTGTATCCGCTGTTTTGATGATATTAGGCTTACATATACCGTACAAATGACTGATTAAATATTTATTTTCCCGATTACTGTTTCTGTTTCAGTGGATTATCCCTTTTTGCGTATTAGTGTTTTCCCGGTTACGGTTTAGTTTTACCTTGAATCATCCTTATTTTGCAGATAATGGTATGGACCCTGGTTGAGTTTTTGGTGCAAAGGAATTACACTCACGAAAGATAAGTTGCCTAACTACACATGGTAGGTATATAGCAACTTCTTTGTAAGAAATATACAATGTCAATATTGAATTGGTATGGTTGTTTGGGACGAACATGTAATCTGAATATTCATTGATTACCTTTTGGTTAACAAAATTTGAAATCTGGGACTGATGTACCTTCAGTCGGGGCGTGGGGCGTGGGGCTTGGGGAGGTCATAACCAGTTATGTGCAGGTACCTTTTGTATGGCGACATATCTTCACAAGTATGCCAGATGCTTTCATGGTTAGTACAACACTTATGTTAACAAAACAAATTACAAAGACATTTTTTTATTCAACTTTAGACCATCTGACTTACAAAACACGTCATTAGTTTTATAGTGACCAAAAGATTGTGATGCATGTATATGACCCAAAGATTGCTTATTAAAGTGCTTTTCTGCTTGCTTATCAGATGTAGTGTGTTTGGATAGAACTATTTCTGCACTTGAAAATAAACACGTTGTACAATAAACCTTCTAAATTAATTTAAAGTTTATCTATGTGTACAACTTTAGGTAAGAAAGGGCAAAGAAGTCGGCATGAGTCCTAATATACCCATTTTGACCTGTTAACCATCCCATCTAGGAGGGTACAGAACTTGGGGTCTAAGCCGCCTTCAAACTGAA
This sequence comes from Chrysanthemum seticuspe, assembly GCA_019973895.1. Classification (NCBI taxonomy): domain Eukaryota; kingdom Viridiplantae; phylum Streptophyta; class Magnoliopsida; order Asterales; family Asteraceae; genus Chrysanthemum; species Chrysanthemum seticuspe. The sequence goes on from BPTQ01000001.1 coordinate 108,299,523, forward strand.
TCACAGTCATTCTTTAAGAGACCAACATACTCGATCATGTCCGGCACTCGGTCCTAATATTTTCAATTTAGCAGTTTTAGTTCAGTCCCGGTCCCACCTCTAACTCAAATTGCTTTTATTTTCAGCCTGTAATTCACAATATTAGGTTGGCCAAACAGAATCACATCCGGCCACCGTCTTATGTGGCCTATCTAATTCTGATTAACACGTTATATTTCTACTAAGTTAATGATTAAAACACGTTATATTTCTATTAAGTTAATGATTAATTTCAGATTTACCACCGGAGAGTGAAGCATTAGATTGGAACACGCGAATGAAGATAGCTGCTGGTGCAACTAGAGGTTTGGAGTTTCTTCACGATAAGGCTAACGCTCCTGTTATTTATAGATACTTCAAATCATCCAATATTTTATTGGGTGAAGGATTTTAGCCAAAGCTCTCTGACTTTGGACTTGCAAAGTTGAGACCCACTGGTGACAAATCTCATGTTTCCACAAGAGTCATGGGCACATACGGTTATTGTGCTTCTGAATATTCCATGACTGGTCAACTCACGGTCAAATATGACATGTTCAGTTTTGGTGTCGTCTTTTTAGAGCTTATTACTGGTCGCAAAGCCATCTACAGCACTGCACCACAAGGACAGCAAAACTTCATCACTTGGGTAACTAACCCCTTTGTTTTTTCAATTCCGTGACATTGGTTATAGGGTTTATTTTTGCAAAACTCCCCAAGTTACTTTTTTTTCTTTGTCCCAGTTGAGTCATTATACTTTATTTTGGACATTTGAGTAATCAAATGTTGTCTTTGAGTCCTATTCAAGTCATCAAGTTTTTTGTTTTTTTTTTGAACACAAGTCATGAAGTGACTTGATGACCTGTATGTGCCATTTTTTTTGTTTCAAGTCGTCGAAAGTTGGCTTTTGTGTCCCATTTGGGTGTACGGGTTTAACAGGTCAAGTCACTGGATGAATCAAATGAGACAGAAAGCCAATTTTTTTTATTACTTGTATGGTCAAAAGAGAAAATGAATATAATGACTCAGAATGGTACAATTTAAGTAACTTGCTATTCTATGCAAAAAAATCTTATGTTATATACTCTTAAAGTAGTGAATAAACTCAATACATTATGTGTGATTGCAGGCACAACCACTTTTCAATGATAGAAGGAAATTTGCATCATTGGCAGACCCAGGCTTGAAGGTCATTACCCAATTAGGGGTCTCTACCAAGCTCTTGTAGTAGTATCAATGTTGCTGAGGCTAAAATATGGGTAGAAAAAAGACGACAAAAAGTGCACAAGGAAGTTTTGATGGCAATAACAAAGGTTAGCAGACATTTTGTTTGTAAGTTATTCTGGAATTTTTGTTTTTTGTTGTTTTCCCGACACCCAATTTCGGAAAAACTCAGAGAATGAGTGTATAGTGAAAGATGAGGAGAATGACAAAACATGAACAGTATCTACATGCTATCGAGATATCAGGAATAAACTCTAAAAAAGCAACAAATTTAGAAGTTTTTTAACAAGCTAATGGGAAAGAGTTCCCAGAAGATATATATGTAATTACTTAAAACAAAATATAAAATCAAAGAAGATCATTAATAACTTTATTGGCAAGAGCATGCTTTAAACTTTGTATATAAAGTTGATCGTATCCATGAAAATACGACATATAAATCCTTACAAGGTACATTAAACATAACTATGAACTGAAATTAAAAACCGTAATTACAATGAAAAAACAAAAATTAAGCTATTTGTTTTTAATAAATAAAAATACATTATAAAAAAAATTTGAAAAAACTCAGTGCTTGCATGGGTATTATAACTATACATATCGTAACTAATCGATGTGTTTTGGTTTGAAATTATCGTGTATAAGAAGCAAAAAACCATGGTACAACTATTGACCTTTTAGTACAATCCTTAGTTCATAACTTCATATACATGTTTCTCTACTGATTTTTCCTGAATAAATTATGTAGATAGTAGATGATGGCCATCGTCTTAAAAATAAAAATTCAAAGTTGTTTTCATCACTAAAGCGGTTCAACCCCGACATTTTACACTATTGACTAGAACGCTGTTTAACTTTTCTTTGTTACTTCCAAAGAGTACCATGTAAACTGTTCCAAATGCTTTGATACTTAATTTTTGGATACAGGATGGAGATATGGGAACTATTACACTTGGGAATGTCATCCGTGTTTGTGAGTACCATCTAGCTCTCTCTCTATCTCTCTCTCTCTCTCTCTCTCACACTCTCATACATCGATGCATTCTTAGAACCATTTGCGTGTAGTGCTCCTAAACATGTGACTTTGTCCTTCGAGGACTGAAAGCTAATACACTATGCACAAAAAATATCCAAAGCTGAGAGTGTCTAAGACTGATAACCCAAATATTCAGTTTACCATTATGCTACGAACCATAGAAAAGGCAGACTACATCACGCAAACATGTCTGAGCTTTTCATTTGGCCACCTAATGGTGAAAGCAGTAGCCGGAGCAAAAGCTAAGTTCAGTCACTTATACTACATATTTCAATCGAATGTGATGTTCACTCATGGTTAAACACAGTACCGACATCTATTGTATTCATGTGGTATTCATTCGATATTATTCTGATTTCAGGAGCAATTTTCAGAAAAGCAGATAAGTCATGGTGAGAGTTAAGCACTATGATCACTTCAATCATATCCGCAAGTCGTACTGGTAGTGCATTTGCTGCAGAATTAGGAACAATGCAAGTTTCTGAGAAAACTAACACTTTACGCCTTCTGGGTATAGTCCATGTTGACTATTTGGTAACGTCACGAGTCATTGCTTCTTTTGCTTTACCATTCCTAACTCTTTATCTGTTTCACTGTCGTAATGGGGTCCAGTGCTATTTTGGCTGAAGGCATACTCTCCGGGAGAAACCCAGGTACTCAAAGAACCATAGAGGATATAGCATCTGAACTCTGGTCAAGATATTCAAATTTCATCGAATCTTTGAAGAAGGGAGCCAATGTCGTCATCCATGTGATGATGAGTCACCAGTAAATAGAAACTGGCTAAAATGTGTCTGATATGAACACTGCGAGAAAGTAAAAAGCAAGTGCCCAGACTACAGAAACATAGTAACTGATCTCCAAGGCAAACGTTGGTGTGTTTCTGCAAGTAAGTACATAATGGTGACCAAAATTGCTGTGAGGGAAAGGTATCCAAGTAAGATGGATCCACTAAGCAATAGGTAGTTATGAGTTGCTTTGTCTTGGGATATCACACAAATATCAGCCTGAACCGCCAGCTTGGCAACAAGTGGTGAAAAATCCCCTACAATTATGAACTTGGATTTTTTTACCCATTTAATGAATATTTATTTTGACTCGCCCATTCTTACTTTAAGTTTTCGCGGTTGTGCAGACACGAAGAAACAGTTAGAGTTAGCAGTGAACACAGTTTTTGATTCTTGGGACAGTCCAAGGGCCAATCACGAGTGAGAACAAGCTATACGGGGAGTTCCTAATCAATGCTCAGGTAAAATTGTAAATCTTTGAATAGCACTATTTATAAGGTTTTATAAGTTGAATATAAACTTTGGCTTCTTTCAACGCATTTTATCAGTTTCCCTTATAACTATAAGTTTTACTTGACCCCATTGAGGTAAAAACATAACCTATATGGACTGATTTCATTAATAAATGGATAGAAAGTGCCACTTATAACACAGATTACCAAAAGTTGGCCAAAAAGTAATTTTGAACAGGGGAAGACGTTGTTGCTGGAATTAGAACGCCACAAGATATTGTCACCATGAAGAAAATTCATAGTTGTAGTTTATAATAACCTTTGTCGTGGATGATTGGAAACTAATCTTTTGACTTTTATATGATAAACGATAATCACAGGTACAATATAGAGTAAAATTTTATTTAACTTAAGCTTTATAGTCAAAACAATAGGATAGTTAGTTGTTGTTTACAAATACAAACACCTTGTGGAAAAATTAGTCGTTTTTATGTTGCGACAATGAAACATCATGTTAGAAACGCGCTTCTTCAACAATGATTTCATGTAATTTTGCTCGGAACTTCCTTTTTGTTCGTTTAATATATTATTTGGACTTATGCTAAATGCATATTAAATGTAGTTTGTTGCCGTTTAAAATAAATAAAACAACTATAAGTTATTTTGTTTCTTTCTACAAGAAAGTCGTGGTTTATTAATGAATTTGAGCTTTTTGTATTGTGTAGGAGAAAATACCATTCGAGTGATTTTGACCAAGCATTTCTCTTCTTAGTAGACGTCCCAACACTTCAGTTGATCCCTCTGCATCCTTCGTATGTAATCATCAAAGACATGAACCTTCAAATATCATTTCTCGTCCGTTAAAGGGTTTTGTTTCTATATATCTTGTGACACACACTATTCAGATTACATGTTACATTGAATCTATGTTGACCATATATATATTTGATAATCTAAAATGTTATAGGGGTTCATGTTTGGTCACCATAAGTTTCTCGAATAATCAGATCCATATGTGAAACAACCCACTATTTAATCTCTTTATATGTTTTCTGTTTACATACACGTCTACATAGACAAAAAATATTAATGAATTATCAATTATTTTCTGTTTTCTCTTTAAACCTTTTAGTTTTAAATGGAAAATTTATTCATCCAAATGTTTACCCATGTTTACTGTAAAAGATAACTGAAATTTATATGTGCAGCGAGTTTAGTAGCGGCAGGAAGAGACTTGCAACTATGAATATCTTCCCACTCGCAGCCGATACATACCAGGAATTCTACATCTACATCTACAACCAAGGTATCCTCTATCTTGATCAGAAGATTTTCTTATTATTAGTTAATACTCTCTTTGTTATCCATTTAACACCCAATCCCCTAATTCCCACGTTCCTTTTATATGAAAATGGAATCAAAGTTATTGATAGACTTGAAATTGGATTTCTATTATATGTTTGGTAGGTTACTACTAATACTACAATACTTTCTTCATCAAGCAATTGTTCCCATAGACCATTAGAATTGTCCAACGAAGATATCAAAAGTAGTTATATTAATTAAAACTATTTATGTGCCTAAAAACAAGCAGATTTACACTTAAATATGCAGTCCCAAACATTATGTATGGCAAAGCCAATAGTTCTTGCTCGCATTCACAAAAGTTGTAGCCGTCGCTACGAGCTTGGCAGTGTCGATCAGTAGTGCCAATGTGCAAAAACCCAACAGATTCAAGGACAACAAGGTGGACTGCTCAGTGGGCAGACGATCCGAGAGTTGAGGGAGAAGGCTGAAAACCTTCCTAACAAATGGAGACCACTTTGTATCTTTTATCACTCATATTTGACAAACATATATGTCTTTTCGTTCTTAACGCATTTAATAAATATTTTGGTATGAAATCAAGTTCGGGTAAAGAGTTAAGACAACTTAGATTGACCCGAAATGCTTCAATATCGATGACAATGTGAATGAAGCATATTTTTGTTTTTCACTCAACTTAAAAGTGATGATACTGTTTACAATGTAATATATTGTTTGTCTAATTCATATCATATTAACATGTTAGTCTATTATTATGTAAAAGGAACACTATAAGATGAATATATATATATATATATATATATATATATATATATATATATATATATATATATATATATATATATATATATATATATATATATATATATATATATATATGAACACCTACAAACCCTTAGCGATCCTTAATTAGCAACAACAACCCTTTGCGAACCTTTATAAGCATCAAAACTCCATCAGAAAGATAAACCTTCATCAACAATACATTTGGGTCTATGCAATGTCAAACTATGAACCAAGATTAGATTTGAGATCTATTTTACCTTTTGTGTATGATGTAACAGACAGATACTGTGAGATGTGTTTTTACACATGTCATGTGTTATTCAAAAAAAATTACCCAAACAATTTAGCAAATAAGGAAAAAACTTTATTTATTATAATTTATGTTTTTTTTAAATGATTTAATTATTGCATAATAATTTCTTTGAATACATATTTCCTCACTAAATGTTGCGTGTTTAACCAAAAACCCCATTAAGGGTTTTGCTTCAATAACTCACCACAGCTAGGATTTAAAATTTTTATTAAAAAAAACATCGTAAGATTACGAGAATTCTAAAAACACATACTCGAGCAATCTTAATCGTGTATCTGGGTTATAAAATTTCGTTTAAAAACTTATTGAAAATAAAACCTTATATAAATACTAACTGCGTAATCAAAAAAATTATTAAAACACGTAACACACCAGAAGATAATTATAATGTAAACTAAGAAATTAATGATATCAAATTAGACAATGAAATTTAATAACTCTGAATAAAAACACTAACACTGTTCTAACTAAGTAAATGGTAGTTAGAGCATCCTTAAAGAAGCCGCCGTTTTAAATACCACCTCTGTAAAGATTATATAATCATTATCAAAACCATATAACCACAACATTTTCCCCTATTCCTGGTAAACACACAAACATCACCACTTAACAAACAAAGGGTATCAACAAAAAAACTCCACTTGTAACCCGACAATGCATACATTTTCTCATCAAAACAAACATCAAACAAAACTATAAATCCATTCACAGATAATTCAAATTCGTCAAAATCATCTAAATCTGGTAAAATAACAGCTCGAAGCACCTATATACAATAACTAAATAAACATAATTAACAAAAAAAAAGAATAATAATAAATATTAATAATATTATCAAATGTAAAAGATGTTCATGATTAATATTGTTTAGAACAAAATGTTAGAAAGTAGTTACATACTTTTAGCCGTTTTATAGATTATGATAACATCAATTATACTTCTTAACCGTTTAATTTAACTTTTAATAAACTTTTTACTATATATTTGTTCTACTAAATAATAAACATAAAAACCACAAATCAAAGTACTTACCTCCTTTTAGTCATTTAATGGATTATGGTAACATCAATTATAGATCTTAACCGTTTCATTTAACTTTTAATTTCTTTGTACTATATATTTGTTCCACAAAATCCTAAAAATAAAAACCACAAGTCATACCCGTCCATCAGACGGGTTTTGACACTAGTATATATATATATATATATATATATATATATATATATATATATATATATATAGAGTCCGGTTCTAGAAAAAAGTGTATTTAGATAGAAAAGTGAGAAAAAAAGTTACAGGGTAGATTATGAAAACATTACAAACTTTGAGGTAAAAAAAGAAAAAATACAAAAGAAAAGAAAGGTCCGATCTTTTTTATACACTTACCATCACCACTGAATCAAATCAGAAACACACACTCCAACTCACCGACTCAAACACACACACTCACAATCACTACCACCACCATCGCCAACTCGCACCGTCACCACCACCACCGTCGCCACCATCATAGTCACAACCACCACTGCCGCCACCATCACTGTCACACCGGCACGGGTCAAAAGTACATATTCTGATCATAAATCACACACAAATTCGATTAAAAAATACAATCCAATCACAAACACACACTCCAATCGAAAAACACACATTTCGATCATCAAATAATCAAAAATTTATGGATAGCAAGTGTCCTAATTTCGTTCATTATAAAAAAAAGTAAGTGTTTAATTATAGGTTTTATTAATTTATACAGTATGTTATTTTCGTGCATCATTGTGTCAATTATAAGATAGTTGTTGTTATTGTTGAATGAAATTACATATTAAAGCATTTCTATATATTAAATTACAATTTAGTGCATCTGCCTTAATAATATGTTACAACATTAGTTTGCATGAGTAAGTGCATCCTGATTCATGTTATTGCATCTCTTACAATGGTTAGGGCATCTGTTATTTGATTAGTGCATCAAAAAATGTGTTACAACGTCTATTAGATAAAATCATCATGTTATAAGTTAAGGCATCTGTTTGTTTAATTATTGCTTCTAAAATAAGCGTTAGTGCACCTGTTAGTATAATTAAGCATCAGTAGACTTGTTACGTCACTTGTTTGTATAATTAGTGCATCAAAGAAATGTGTTAGAGCATCTCTTAGTATATGATAAGAGCCTAATGTTAAATTAGGGCATTTGTTTGTGTGATTAGTGCATCAAAAAATGCATTAGGACATCTATTAGTATGATAAGAGCACCATGTTATAAGTTAGGGCATCAATTTGTATGTTTATTGCATCGTTGCAACTACTCGAGCATCTGCTTATATATTTAGTGCATCGATGAATAGATTAGCCGGAAGTTTATAAAATAAGCTACAAAAAGTAAGCTTACGAAACATAAGCTGAAAACCACATAAATCATAAGCCGGCTGTATAAGCTTAAACAAACACCCCCTCAGTATTCAAACATATTATGGCCAATCCTCATTCTCAATTACTTGTTATGCTAACATCTTTTCAAGTTTATCATTAACTGCTACTCGTAAATATATTATTGAGAATTTTAGTGGTAAAGCTAGTAGCTAAATATAGAAGAAGAGATGTTAGAAACTTTTGTTGCTGTAAAACGTAGTGAACATAGATCAGAGTCGTAGTGATTGATGAGACGTGATTGATGAGACGGGGTATTATGTTGATGTAGTTGTGATGGCATAGAAAATTCTTTTGGATTCTGAAGGTTTTGGGATTGAGTCATAAAATGCCAAGCACATAAATTGCAACTTTAGAGGTTTTGACATGGAAGCAAATGTGTCTAGAGTACGTGCATACATTTTGTGCCCACCTATACCTGTATGGCATTAGTGGGTCACTGTGTTGTCGTAATTTGTGGAGATTGTTAGATGGAAATGGGAATTAGGGAGCATCATGTCGTTTTGTGTTTGTTCTTTTTACTGCATTTACTTGTCTTGCGGGAATGAAACTCGTACAGCAAAAATGAAAAATGAATCTGTTTACATGGATGTAGGTGGTAATAAAAAGTAAGATGATTATGGTATTTGCTTTTAGAATCTGACATTGTATTTTGTGTGCTTTATCATTTGCAGCTTGTGAAGGGGCCGAGGTAGTTTTCCACATGGCTGCACCAGATTCATCCATTAATAACTACAAGCTGCATCATTCAGTTAATGTACAAGGTAAAAAGAACGATGATGATCATAGTTCAGTTAATATCTGAGGGAGGAATTCCCGGATGAGAGATGATTAACTTTTGACAGCTTTGGTAATACCGTTTCTTTTTCCAGCTTATGCAGTTTGATTTCAATTTGAACCTACAGGCATGAAGAATGTAATTGATGCTTGTACCAAGCTCAACGTGAAGAGGCTTATTTATACTAGTTCCCCCAGAGTGGTTTTTGATGGAATACATGGAATATATAATGGAGAGGAATCAATGCCATATCGTTCTAAGGTAATGTGTTTATGGGAGTTTTAGATGTATTTTTGGCACAGATTAATGTAAATGTATTTAGATACTTAACCGTGAGCCCTTACACCTTCAAAAATACTTTTGTGCATGCGTTTCCATCTTATTATTATTGGTTCCACAGAACTCAATGATTGCATTGTTCATATCTCGATGTCAAAGTAGTTTTTTTTTTTTTTTTTTTTTTTTTTTTTTTTTTTTTTTTTTTTTTTTTTTGTAATATCTGTAGTCAATAAACCAATTTACATAAGGGGGTGTTTGTTTTAGCTTTTATATAGCGCTTATTAGCTGGATAAGCTTAGACTTTTGAGTTTATAGGGGGGGGGGTAGATAATCATGCTTTTTGTGGCTAATGGGCTTATATTTATAAGCCTTTTTCCCACCTTTTTATCATAAGCTAATCCAAACACTCAACCATTAGCTTATGAGCTTATTCATCATAAGCCATAAGCTACTTATTGAGCATAAGCTTTAGCCCAAAAAATAAGCTTAGACAAACACCCCCAAATACAAAGAGCATCTCTGTTAACGCATAGTTCAGGGGACAAAGCTTCATTACGTAAATGATGGGTTGCAAAGTGAAACCTGAGGTCTGACCAATGGGGCTTTATTTTTATGGCTCAGTTTAGTTTACAGCTTGCAGTGGAGCAACATATTAATTCTGTTTAGATCCTTGTCACTGAAATGAAACCTTTTCTGGGTTCTTATTTAATATTTTGCTGTGTCAGCCTCATTTATTTGTTTATCCATTTCATTGTAGATGAGAGGTGCTATGTGAGTAATGTATATCAATGTGAAATATGTTCTTAGAATAACGAATTTATTGTTAGTCATCACTAATATCCATGAGGATACTTGATTTTCATTGCTAATGTATAATAATATTTAATGTTTCAGCACAACGATTCATATTCTGAAACAAAGGCTGAGGGAGAGGCACTAGTACTCGGGCATCTGCTTATATATTTAGTGCATCGATGAATAGATTAGGGCATCAATGAGTAAGATTAGGGCATCATTAAACATATTAAGGCATCTATATTTGTGTTTAGTGCATCCAGTGTATGTTTAGTGCATCTTTTAGTTTGATAAGAGCATCACATTATAGGGTATCGATGCAGTTTTAACCCAAGTATACTATATTATATTCAATTTTGTTGTTTTTCATTATGGGTAAAGTGGGTAAAATAAAAACTAGCTTATACTGAGACAGGTTCGAACACTAATATACTTTTTTGTTTGTCAAAAAATTAGTTATGATGAGTTGATGGATTAGTAAAAGAGTACAGTTGAAGCTATAAATAGTGACTTTGAGTTTCTTCTTTTCTGTCAAATCACATTAGCTTTTTTAATGTTTGAAATAGGTTAGGAGAAGATTTGTATTTCCTTAAAAATTCGGAAGGCGTTGGGCTGGCACCTTTTGATTGTTGGATCTGTTTATGGGGTATCACGACAATGCCACTGCGTGTGGAGAGGCAACAGGTTCCGTTTAAACTAATACTACTAGATTATACAATGTTTATTTACTATAATGTCTATACCCATGAATCAACTTAAAGTGTACATTCATCTAAAAGTTCATGGGGCGTTGAATTAATAGGAATACAAGTTAAATATTTTTGATTATATAAGGAGAAAAAGTGACCACAACGAATATTAGGGTATCTATGAGTATGATTAGTGCATCAAAAAAGTAGATATTAGGGCATCTATTGAGTATGATTAGTGCATCGAAAAGGTAGATATTAGGGCATCTATGATTATGATTAGTGCATCAAAAAGGTATATATTAGTGCATCGAAAAGGTAGATGATCGACCTAAAAAATGTTGTTTTTTTCGACAGTCGGTGATCTAAACCATCTGATCTCTGCCTTATTATAGTCACTTCAACATCATTTATTGACTTACGATAAGGTCTTCCATGCTTGAGATTTTTTGTTGAAGTCTGTAGTATCTAAGTTTTCAAAAACTGATGAGACAATTTGCCTCTTAAACTTAGAAAGTCAATTTTGCTCTGCTGAATGTTTGAGGATCTAATAAACTATAAACAATTATGATCAATTTTGCTCTGCTGAATGCCTGAGCTTTTATGTTTGTATGTTTGAAGAGCGACAAACAATTATTGATCTCCCTTAATTTTTCTAATCAAATTCTACTGCAACACTTAATAACTATGATGACTTATGATCATTATCTTATGCTCTTAATGAACTGTTTTGGTGTGGCTAGTTGTTAACATGGTTGTATGTAGACATGTGATTTATAAATTTAGAAGATTAGTTACTGTTATTATTATGTAACTTAGTAATTAAGAAATAAGAATCGTATTGTTGTGAAGCACAGGTGAGCCTTGAGCTTAGTAAACTGATTCTCTGATTGCCAGGTTTATAAATTTAATTGAAGCTCTACAAAGGCTGTTATTGGTGATGGATTTGAAGCTACTAACTGCATCAGACGACACACCTCCTCTGTACGTCCTTGTTGTCGCTAGTCTTGCTGTTGTTTCCCTTACTGTCAACCCAAGTCTCACGTCTGAGTCTCAACCAATTCTCGTCCTAACTGATGGGTATAACTCAACTTTCTTATTTTGTCTAGAAGAAACACGACAGTGCAAAGAAACTAATAATGACTATTACTCTGCATTGACTCGATTGTTTTCTTTTAGGAAAGAGTTACGTGGCACCAATGAAATGTTAATGTACCTTGGTCATACAACAACAACAATTCCTAGATTGTACGACGGGATGATATTGAAACTTCTCAGGTGAATCTGTTTTTTATTTTAATTTCCATAATTACATGATAATCCTGTTTTATGTATTTAAGGATTATAAATGTTTTTGATCGGTTGTGTTGTGTTTGTTGTAGATTGATTACTAGCTCGAGCATGCTCTTACTTTTTCTTCTGGCTTTACCTATGAAGGGGTCTGCAAGCATGTTGATAAATATCTGATGCAGCGCACTTTCCTCGTTGGCCATAGTTTGTTAGTTGTAGATAGATATCACTATCTGGTCGTATCTTGCAGGTAAATCTTTATACTAGCCCTTATGCTAACTTTTTCTATAGAGGTCCCAAGATATAGTGGGTTGAATTAGGCATTGTCGAGCGGGTTAGGAAAAACACGAAACACTTTTGTTCATATGTTTTGATTGTTTTTATAAATATTAACTAGTATGTTAAGTGTATGATTACATTTTTCATTTCAATTAAAAAGTAAGTTTTCTTATAGAACCCAACTTATCTGGTCACCTGATTAGAGGTGGAAAACTGGGCGGGTCAGGCATCTAGTGAATACTGGTAATCGTGGTACGGTTTGATCCAGAACACTCCATGTCCCCAAGTTTTGAAATTATATATGAATAGTTAGTATGTTAGTTATGATTAGAAAATAATATTTGTTATTACAATAATAAATATTATTTTGCATAAAATGTAATGAGGTTTTAACATTGAAAGTAAACTTTCGGGGACTTTCGAACCATTTGAACAACTTGACCCGTGTTCTTTTTGCTCTTTCTAGCTACTGGTTTTGCCAGTTTGACAATCTCGTGATGAAACATAACTAGAATTTTACTGCATCTGTGTACATTATGTGCAATTTTTCTTGCTTTAGCAGTTATGCATTATCTTCTTGTTCTTTGAATTATTATTGTGAATAATTGGTTTGTGGAAATTGATATAGATTTTACTGGTGTCGTCCCAGATATCATGTTGTTTTTCTTATAGTTTCTTCAAGTTTTAGAAAAGTCAGTTCATATGCTTATTTGATTAATGTAGGCTGATAAATTGTTCTACCCTCAACCTTCAATTGAACAACTAATTGGATTTCTTCCTGAGCAGCGACAAATTCTGATGTTTTCAGCTACTGTCAATGATTTCAAAGACCGATATCTGAAGAAGCCTTATGTTTCCGTATAAGAAGTTTTCAGTTACTGTCAACGTTTCCAGTTCTATTGAGAGCGACAACAATTTTTTTTATGTGTATATATATATATTTTGTTGCATGAAGGAAATGTTTCCGTACAAGAAGTTTTCAAGACTTATTGTTTAATATTCGAGGCTTTAGTTTCAGCGTTGTAAATGTTACTCAAGTATTTTAATAAATTTTTTTATTATTTAATTTTTTTTTATGTAATTTTCTTATTGATCTAGAAAAAAAATTTAACATATGAACACTATTGTTATTGTGTTTTGTTAGAAATTAAACAGCATGAACAACTTCATAGTAAATTAAATGATATACAAAATGAACCTTGGAAAATATAAAATGTTACAAAATGGTCCCTGTAGTTAGCTTGAAAAAAAGGGAGGAAGGGAGGTAGATCTAACGGATGAGATCACTTCTCTCACTTTTCTCTTGAGATCAACTTTTTAAATGATCCAATATATATATATATATATATATATATATATATATATATATATATATATATATATGAAAAGTTAATTAAAAATAAATTTAGAGTAAGTTGCAGAAATCGTCCCTGTGGTTTGCCAAGAATGCATAAATTATCCCTAGTCTTCTGAAAATGCAGGCGGCCTCCCTATAGCGAAACTTGTGGATCATTTTGGTCCCTGGTTTTAACCGGCGTTAAGTGGATTCCGTCAGCGGTTACACGTTAGCCCTTTTGGGCAACGACCGTTGCAACATTCATCCTTTAAACTAACGACCGTTTATAACTTAATGTTTTTGGTTTATTTAAAGTATTTTGAGTTTGTATATACATTTTTTATAAAAACATATACATTTTTATATAAGTTTTTGTACGCTTATATACATGTTTTTATATACGTTTGTTTTATATGTTTCTATATACATTTTTATATACGTTTCTATACACGTTCTTATATACGTTTTTCTATATATTATCATATACTTATTATATTTTTTATATATGTTCTTATATACTTTTTATACGTTTTTATATACCATTTTTTTGTACTTTTTACATATGTTTTTATACGGTTTCATATACGTTTTTATAGTATTTATAAAAACATATATGTTATTAAATACGTTTTTATACACATTTTTATATACTTTTTATACGTTCTTAAAAACGTTTTTACATACGCTTATATATAAGTTTGTGTATACATTTTTATATCGGTTTGTGTATAAATTTTATTTATGTTTTTGTATACCTATATATATACGTTTTTGTATATGTATATATACAAAAATGTATATATACGTATACAAAAACGTACATAAAAACGTATACACAAACGTATATAAGAACGTATATAAAAACCTATATAAAAACATATAAAAAGTATATAAAAACATATATAAAAATGTATATATTTTTATAAATACGTATATAAAAGCGTATAAAATGTATATAAGAATGTATACAAAAACGTATATAAAAACGTGTATAAAAACATATAAAAAAACATTTACAAAAACTTATATAAAAGCGTATACAAAAATATATATAAAAACGTATAGAAGGTATATAAAAACATATATAAAAAAGTATATAATAGCGTATATGTTGTTATACATATGTATATAAAATCTTATATAAAAACGTATATGTCTTTATAAAAATAAAAAAACTTTAAATAAACAGCAAAAAAAATTAAATTATAAACAGTCGTTAGTTTAAAGGATGAACGCTGCAACGGTCGTTAGCCAAAAGGGCTAACGTGTAACCGCTAACGGAATCCACTTAACGCCGGTTAAAACCAAGGATCAAAATGATCCAAAAGTTTCGCCACAGGGAGGCCGCCTGCACTTATGGAAGACCAGGGACGACTTCTGCAATCTTGGCAAATCACAAGGACGATTTCTGCATAACAAAAGATTTCTGCACTTATGTTAATTGTTTAAAACTTACTTTTTTAAAAGTGGGATCTTTTACATTAGATAACAAAAGTTTCTAACATACAACGGTCAAATTTTAGCCACTCATTTTTCTAGTTGAGAAAAAAAGAGATTAATTAATATTTAAATTAAAATTCAATTACACAAATTTTTTTCATAATTTAAAGACAAAAATACACCGTTGGTCCTAAACTTGTCCAAAACCATCGCGTTTGCCCAAAACTTGAGCTTTTCGTCGTCGGTAGTCCATTTTCAACTTTTTGTGGCCAAACTGGTCCCTTGACCCGTAATGCTCTGGTCTAACCCATTCCTTTCTGTTACATTTTTATTTAGTATGAGAGCATAATAGTCATTATGCAATTTTGCTACTCCACCATACCGTATGATTTCCACACGTCGTATCCCTCTTCTCGCCCCATAAACACCTAGACTGGCTCTTTTTCATTTCAAAACTTTCTTTAAACAAGAATTATCACAATTCACAAACCCTAATTGCATGTCATAAAACCAGTTCTATATTATTCGTAATTCCAAAACATGGATTTTACTTTATGAAAAGTTAGAAGAGATCCAGGTTATCCAGTTGATGATATCCATCTGTACAACTCTGCTAAGAAGAAACACGGTATGCTTTTTCTTTTAATCATTGAAATATCTAATATGGGTATAATTTCTTTTTTGCAGTTAAGGTTTGTTAATGTGCTTTGTTCTATTGATATGTTTTCAGGTGGTAGATCTAGTATGTTTAGCATGAGGGTTCATCACAATGGTGTTTTTAAATACTGGCCTGGTAGAATATACAATGGAGGTATGGAAACTTTAGTGGATTTTGGTTGATGTTGATAGTGTGTCAATTGAAGAGTTGGATGTTCTTATGTATGAATTGGGTTACGAGCTAGGTAAACAAAATTACTATTACTTTGTTAAGCCTAGTAGTAATTTAGATGATGGTTTGTATAGCTTAAGTGAGACTGCGAATTTACAAATATTGAAAGATCTTGTTGATGACCATAAGATGATAGAATTTTATTTTGAAAATGGTAAGACAAGATTGGATGTTGATGAAATGTCACCAAAGTCAATTAGGACAGTTATTGCTGATGTGTATGAAACAAAGAAGAAGGCAGCTCTTAGAAAACATTGTTCTTAGTTCCATATTGCTCAAAAAAATTGTTCTTAGAAAACATTGTTAATAATCCTGTGGTAGAGGATTTAAGTCAAGTTACACAACCACCTTTGGAAGTCAATACTTTGGGACAATCTAGTCAGTTGCAAGAAATTGAACCATTGTTTTCATCTGTAAAGGTCTGTCAAACTGAAGATGTTTTAGGTGATGGTAATGAGCAAATAGATAAACATGTTGACCATATCCAAATATAGTCCTGTAGAGATCTGTAAAACTGAACAAGAGTTAGATCATCATGAAGAGAGTTTAGATACACATATTGAGGATATGCAAAAAAGTAAATCTGTTGAGTTTTGTGAAATTGATGAAGAGTTAGGTGATGAAAGTGTGAGTGAAACAGATTGTTATGATACTGATGACGATGTTATTGAGAACATTCAAGATGGAAACACAGTTGTTGATGAGGAGAACACTATTGAGGAGCCTGATGTTAATGTTATTCTGTTCAAACTGACTGAGACTTTAGACTTACCCAATATAGGTAGCTCTAGCTAGATACCAGATGATTTTTTTTGATAAAAGTGAGCTAGATCTCTTAGATGATAATGGGTTTGTAAGTGGTTTTGAGAATGAGGATGAGTATCTAATTAGGAAGACAAATATAAGGGCATACAAGAAACAAAAGTTAACTAAGGCAGAACAAGTAGACGAGGAAGTATTCTTTTTCTTTGGTCAAACTTTTGTAATTGCAAAAGAAGTCAAAGATAAGATCAACCTGCATTCAATATAGACTAGGAGGAAATTGCAACTCATTATGAATGACAAACAAAGAATTAGAGCTAGATGTGTCAGAACAATACCAGTTTGTGCTACAAGTGACGGTGTTGGGTTGGGAATAGCCCCAAAGTGGAAAATTGGTCCGATAACTAGAGGGCTCGAAAGGTTTGTATATTTGCGATCACTTAAGAAGCAAGCAAAATATTGCACATGGTTGTTATATGTAGCAAAAGATACATCTAAAGATTTATGGATTGTTAGAACTTTCAAGGACGAACACAAATGTTTGAAATCAAGAAAGACCAAAGCTTGTGACTGCAAGTTTCTCTCAAAGCAAATACTCAACCAAGTTCATGTCAATCCTGATATTCCAATCAGGGTTGTCCAAGATCAACTCACTAAACAGTTTTGAAGTTCAAGTGTCTATGAAAAAGGCATTAAGGGCATAAAACAAGGCAGAAATTGATATTAGGGGTGATCATTAGCAGCAATACAACATTTTGAGAGATTGCGTTGTAGAATTACAGAGAACAAACCCTAATACAATAGTTAGGACAAGTGTACAAACTGCAACAGATCCAACAAGTCCAACTAGAGTTTCAAAGAGAATGTATGTATGCTTAGGTGTTTTGAAGGAAGGATATAAAGCGTGCCAACGAGAGTTGTTGGGCTTAGATGGTGCTTTTATGAGGGGTCCTTTTCTTGGTCAGGTTCTTACAATTGTTGGTATTGATAGAAACAATGGAATATAACCTTTAGCATATGGTGTTGTAGAAGCTGAAAGCAAAGATTCTTGGACTTGGTTTCTTGAATGTCTAGCAGATGATCTTGACTCGCAGCCAAATTCAAACTACACTTTTATCAGTGACAGACAAAAGGTGATGTTACTTTATAGTTGATTATATTCCCTTATATTATATATAAATGATACTTTTATTAATAATGAATTAATGTGCCTTTGTGCAAGGTATCATTCCAGCTTTAGCAGCATTATTCCCTAGTGCAGAACACATATTCTATTTGAGGTAATCCATGAGAATATGAAATTACAATGGAAATCTAGAGCATACAAGGAACATTTGTGGAGATGTGCAGCAGCAACTACCGTCCAACAATTTGAGGCAGCCATGCTTGCATTCAAGAGTTTTAGTGAACCTACCCATGCTTGGTTAAGTAAGATACCACCAGCCCATTGGGCAAGGTTGCATTTCTAAAATCTATGTCAGTGTACATATTTTGTTGTTCTACATTGTCGTCTGTATTACTAAAACATGTTCTATACATGTGTAGGGAGAGCTCATTCTAATGTGTTAGTTAATAACATGTGTGAAGTGTTTAATCATAAACTAGTGGGAGGTAGGCACCAACCCAACATTACTGCTTTAGAATACGTTAGAGAATATTGTATAAATAGAATAGTAAATGTAATTGACAAGTGTGTCAGACCATTAACATCAAAGGCAACACACATGTTAGACTTGATTAAGAAAGAGGCTTATAAGTACAGTATTTTACGGATAGAAGGAGATAACTATCAGGTTAGTGGATGGGGAGATAAGTGTTTTGTTGAAGCTAGGACTTGTACTTGTAGGTAAGTCATGTAAACATGTTATTGCTACCAATCGGTATATGAGCTTCAATGGAATGCAAGTAGGATCTGTAGAATCATGGATTCATCCATGTTACTTGCTTAAGACTTGGGAGGAAACTTACAGACACACCATCTAGCTCATAAATGGTTATCGACATTGGAAAAAGTCAAATGTGCCTACAATCATCCTTCCACCTAAACATCATAAACCATTGGGTAGGCCATGAAAGAAAAGAACTAGAGCTTTTACTAAAAATGATGATAACGTTAAAGATAGTAAGTTGTCACAGTCTAGTAGGAGTGTAGTTTGTGGTATTTGAGGCAATGATGGACACAAAAAGAAAACATGTCTTGGGCAAGGAGGTGTAACACGAAGTCAAGGAAGTACCTGTTGGATCGATGTACTCTAACCAAACTAACTTAAATAGCTTGTTAAGGTTTAATAACCTCGGATAAATCCTAAGTTATTAACAATGAAACACTGAGTAATCTTTATTAAGTACGCGGAATTTACTTAACAAATCTAAGAAGAATATAACTTTAACTTTTATTAATAACTCTAGATCTGCTTGTTATGCAGACTCTTCAACAACTCTAAAACACTAATAATAATCGTACTTTATGAATACTAAAACTCTTCTCTAAAACTCGTACTTCTAATGCCAATCTAGGGGTCCTTTTATAGGCTCAAGGATAACCCTAGTCGGTTTACAATTTGTATCCTTGTACGACAAGTAATCTAAACATAGAATAAACAAAGCTTTCCATAAACGAATATAACAGTTCTTTAGCTTTGCAGTACTTTGACTTTGACAGCAGTACTTTGACTTTATCTTTAGCAGTACTTTGATTTTTCCAGTACTTCGTCAATCTTCAGTACTTTAACATTCTTCAGCACTTTCATATCCCAACAATCCTCCCCTAACTTGAATTCTACTTGCTTGACTTCAAGTTCCTTTGTGAATTTATCTTTAACAACTCCATCTTCAAGGAAAGATTGTATCTTTGTCTTTGGATTGTATCTTTGTAAACTCTGTGCTTATATCATTATTATCAAAGTATTTTGTAAAATTTATTATTTTCAGCATCCTTGATCAGTAACCTCTTTTCAGCAACATTCAGCATGTTCCATCTTTTCAGCAACATAAGACAGTTTGTACATTAATTCAGTTTTAAGTTACAGTCTATTCTCATCACATCCAGGTGTGTAAACTCCTGTGAGAGGTGAATCATTGAAAATTTAATGGATTTAATGTCTCTTTACCAAAGCCATTAACTCTGGAGTAGCCAAATGTTTTGATGTGTAAGATCATGGTACATTGATAACCATATGATTTTTAGCAAATCATCAGCTATCAACATATTTGATTTGTCTTTACCAAAAGTTGTACCCTTTTGGACTAGTTAGTTCTTTCATCTATGGTGAACTAATTACCATATAATGGTTTTTCCACAGCCTACCACAAGCCATTTACTTGTGGGCTAGCCAACTCTTCACATTTACTGATATGGTGAGTTGATTACCATCCAACTTATTAGCAAGTTATCAACTAAAAACGGATTTGAGATATCTTTACCAGAGTCGTTTGCTCATGGATTAGCCAATCCTTTTGTAACCATGGTGGATTGATAACCTATTGATGTTACCATCTCAAAAACCATTTATTTCTTTTAACCTTTGTTTCAAAATATTTGTCACTTAACAAAAGTTTTTCAAAAATCATTAACTGGTTTAAAACTGCAAGCAGTACTTTGATGAAAGTACTGTTTCATCAGCAGTACTTTGAATAAAGTACTGATAATTCAAAAATTTGTTCAATTAAAATTCATACCAGTTATTCATCATCATCAGCCATAGTAGTCCATCTGATAAACAATTTTATGACCATTAGAGCAATTTCATTGTCTTCTTCAACTTCCATTCCATGCTCTAGCATTCTTCTCATAAGATCTGCTGTAAGAGGATATCTTCTATCTGCTAGCATGTGAATCATAGTTCCATCTTCTAATTCTAAGACATGTACTCCAGATTCTTCAAAGAATCTCCAACTAACAATCTCCCAAGCCTCTTGGTTCTTCCAAATCTCAGCGGTGCTTTGTTCTTCAGTTTCCCAAACAGTTGTGAGATCCCCAAGTAAGACTAAACCAACTCCTTCTGATGTATTATGTTCAAAATAATCTCGCACCAGATGATATAAATGAAATAAATTCCCCCTATCAATTATGTGCAATAGATCCCATAACATATTGAATGTTCTGAAACTTTCATCTTCTCTATGAAACATCAAATAACTTCTATCCTTTGACTCTACAACTTCAAAAGTGATTATTGGAGAGTTGTTCATCTTCATTTCATCATCATCTTTAGAATACTCAAATTCTACAATCCTTAAGTAATTCTTCAGTTCATCATCAATATCAGACCTTAACTCAACTTTCTTTAATGACTGTTGATCTTTAATTCCAGTTATTCTTTTTCTTTTTAAACTTCCTTTTCTTTCTTCTTCTTTGTAAGCATCATCATCTTTAAAATATTTAATATTATCAACTTGTTTCTGATAATCTTCTCTGACAGCATCATACAATTCTTTCATATTAACATAATTCAACTTGTTCAATCCAACATATCCTCGACCTTTTAAATAAGCCATCATTGCATTCCTTTCCTTAGCAAGATTTGGTCTTCTTGGTAGAGAAGAAATAGGAAGAGGTGATGGTATAACAGCTTCAGCATTCAATTCTTCTTGTAATTTCCTAGCTGCTTCTCCATTCATAGCTTCTTCATTATCAACTTCAGCATTCAACTCAGCTTGTATCTTTCTAGCTGCTTCCTCATTCATAGCTACTTGAGCAGCTCTTATCTGTGCTAAAGTAGGTTTCTTTTTCTTCTTAGTCTCTACCAAATTGCCCTTTCCTTTATCTTTTGGATTAATAACAGGTTAAGAAATTCTTGGTTGTTCCTCTTCTTGCACTCCTGGAATACTAACACCCCTTGACTTTGATAAATCATGTAAGATTTCAGCAATGGTTTCATCATCACTTGTTGTATGTATAGGTTTAGGTGTATCAGCTTCCTTTTCTGGTATAATTGTTGAAGGACCAGCTTCTTATTCTTCATGTAACACAGTTGAAGGACCAACTTCCTCTTCAAAATCTAATACCCTTGGAGTAATCAATTCATGCCTATAGGTTCCTTGTTGTTGAAAAGCAGTACTTTGATCTTCAGTACCTTGATCATCAGTACTTTGAACCTTAATTCTTTCTTCCTCAGTACTTTCAATGTTGACTTGTTCTTCAGTACCTTGAGGTTCATTCTCCTTTTCTTCATGAAATTCAGCATCTTCTTTCAAATTCTCTTCTTCCTGATTCCTCCCCAATTGGACAGAAGAATTTTGTTTAACCTTTTTGCCTTTGGTGGTCTTCTTTAAATTCCTTTGCTTCTTCTTTTCAACTCTGACCCATAATCTGTGATGAGTAACCAAAGGCCATACAAAGTTCTTCAATCTTCTAAACTTAAACTTCAACTTCTTAATCTGAGTAGCCTGTTTATCAAAAGATTTCTGCAATCGGACCATCGCCCTTGTCAGAGTATAATTATCTAACACTAATCTTGCAGGTGGTATAGGAACAGTATCTCCTCCAGAAGATGATGATAACATAGGAACATCTGGTGCTGGTGATGCCATAGGTAGAGTAGTATGATGGGATGAGGTGGGAGAAACTTCAGTACCTTCATTAATATCAGAATCATGCGAAGCAGTACCTTGTGTCGAAGTTTCTTGAGATGCAGCACTTTGAGAAGCAGTACCTTCTCTTTCATCACTTGCTGCAGCCGCATCTCTAATAGCTTGAACAATCTCCATCATAGAAGTAGTCAATGGAGTGTCCCTGCCAGTGAATAAATCACTCTTCCTTGCCATAAAAGTAAAGATCTTGGGCGGTTGCACCACAACAGGTAATAGATCAGTAGGCTTAGGTACATCAGCAAGTTGTTTGTTCAGAAACACTTGAATAAACCTTGGATACATCAACCATCTTGAACCATGAGAGATGTGTGAGAGCATTCCATCTAGAATCAGCTTTGAAAAGTTGAAAATTCGATCTGTAGCTAATCCCACTATAGCAGATGCTATGTTAGACCCAAATTGCTCCCATGCTGTACTTTTATCACTAATACAATGAAGTAGTACATGAACTAAATACTTCCATTGAGGACAAAATAAAGGTTTCCTGGATGTTTGTTCAGTTAAAGACCCTTCATAACCAATGTTGCTAAATGTATCCCAAATCAGTTGCTTATCAAAATGAATAGCCCCTTCTTCATCATCAAATAATAAGTCTTCTCGAATAGAGGCTTCAGTAACTTTCACAGTTCTCCCAACAACTGTTGCTTGAATATATGAATCATCATTCTCCATATGAACCCTAGCAGTGGCCCAAAATTGTTGAATCCAGGGCTCAATAATATCTGGTTCTACTAAAAGCGCATAACTAATCGGTGACCCAGTGAGAAAATCAATGACATCATGAAAGATAACATTAGCTTCAGTCTTGTCTAAATTCGCCACCATGTTGTGTTTTGAAACTGTATTACGATTTGCCATTTATGATATATGTTCACAGAAAGTGAGATAGCGAATAATATGGGTGAAAGAGAGAGAGATATGGAAAAGATTATAAGATATCAATATGAGAGGGAAATTCGGAGAGTAGTTATTTATAGGTGAGATTTAAAAAATCACAGCCCTTAATAACAAAGTTACCGTTAGTAGTAGTTACCCCTCAATATTACCGTTGGAACAGTACTTTAATACGACACGTGTGCAGTACTTCCAAAAAGCAGTACTTTCCAAGCAGTACTTTCATAAAATCAATAGGCAGTACTTTCCCATTCTCCTATTTTCAATAGCAAAATGTGAATATCCTCCCCTCAAACAATACATAGGACTATACTAACACTAAATAGTCCTCCCCTTAAATGTAGGTCAGTAGTTAATCACTCTAATGCTTACCACCAAGTGATTGAATCTTGAAACATCAAAGCATTTGGTGAGCAAGTCAGCTACATTAGCATCCGTGTGAACCTTGACCACATTAATAAGCATATGCTCATAACAATCTCTGATGAAGTGATGCCTAATCTAAATATGCTTGGTCTTGGAATGATACACTGGATTCTTCACAATGGAAATAGTACTCTCATTATCAATATTGATAGGAGTATTCTTGAAATTGAACCCATAGTCCAATAGTTGATTCTGCATCCACAAAACTTGTCCACAACAGCTTGCAGCGGCCACATATTCTGCTTCAGTAGAGGATGTTGCTGCAATAGTCTGTTTCTTGCATTGCCATGAGACTAATCTTCTTCCAAGATATTGGCATCCACCTGTTGTTGATCTTCTATCATAATTATCACCTGCATAATCACTATCTGAAAAAGCTTCCAAGTGAAAAGGTGAATCCTTTGGATACCACAACCCCAACTTAGGTTGTTGTTTCAAATAACTAAAAATTATCTTCACTGCATTCATATGAGAGACCTTGGGTGAGACTTGATATCTTGCACATAGACAAACAGCAAACATGATATCAGGCCTAGATGCAGTGAGATACATAAGACAACCATCTTCATCTTTTCCCAGTGAGTTGATAGACTTGATAGGTGTAGTTACTGGCTTCATAGCATCAAAGTTGAACTTCTTAAGTATGTCAGATACATACTTGTCTTGACTGATAAAAATACCCTCCTTTGACTGCTTAACTTGAAGTCCCAAAAAGAAAGTTAACTCACCCATTGAACTCATTTGAAATTCATTCTGCATCAGTTGCTCAAACTCCTTGACCATGGATTGTTTGGTAGCTCCAAATATGATATCATCTACATACACTTGAACTAACATGATATCCTTTTTGTCTCTCTTGATAAACAAAGTCTTGTCAATGGCTCCCCTTCTGTAACCATGTTGCAATAAGAAAGTAGAGAGCCTCTCATACCAAGCTCTAGGTGCTTGATGTAAGCCATAAAGAGCCTTAACTACCTTGTAGACTTTGTTAGGATGTATAGGATCTTCAAAACCAGGAGGTTGTTTGACATATACCTCCTCTGTAATCTTGCCATATAAAAAGGCACTCTTGACATCCATTTGATAAACCTGAAATCCCATATAGGATGCAAAAGCAAGAAAGATTCAAATTGCTTCAGTCCTTGCTACAGGAGCAAATACTTCATCATAATCCACTCCTTCTTCTTGTCTGTAGCCTTGTGCAACTAACCTTGCCTTGTTCTTGATGACATTCCCTCTTTCATCCCTCTTGACTCTGAACACCCATCTTGTACCAATGACCTTCTTACCCTCAGGAAGATCACATAATACCCAAACTTCTTGAAGTCTGAATTGTAGCAGTTCTTCTTGCATAGCTTCAACCCAACTTTCTTTAGTCAATGCTTGAGCAATATTCTTGGGTTCCTCTTGAGAGATAAAGCAAGTAAACAAGCATGTTTGATGGTCCTTATGATTCATCCTGTTTTGTTTATAGACAAAGCTAAGTAAAGCATTATGAGGTTTAGTAAAACTCTTAGCTTTGTGTCTTGTCATCACTCCAGAAGTAGAAGGACCAATGATTTGATCAGTAGGATGATTCTTATGAAATCTTAAGTTTAGAGACTGTGGAACTCCATAAGTATCATCCAAATTAGTGAAATCAGCATCTTCATTGGAATCTGAGAAAATACCTTCATCTTCAAACTCATTATCAGTATCTTCTAAGCCAGGCATAGTAGGATCATCCAAATCATCCAAAGTGCTGGTAACTGGTGCAACATTACTTTGGTCAAAAGTACTGTCCAAAGTACTGTGAGAGTATTCTGCAGTTTTGGTCTTTTTCTTTGCTTCTTCATAAGCTCTTCTTTGGTCATCAGTATAAGAATGTGCTAAGACATCTTGAAGAAGCATCTGATTTAGTTCATCTTGAATAGATTGATCCTCAGCAGACAATGAGGATTTTGGTGCATCAGTACTCTTCTTTGCTTCAACAGATATTGGTTCTTCATCAGGAAAAACATTAGGTCTAATATGGACTCCATGAACAACATACTGTAAATCGTCTCCATTGTATACAGGTTGATTTTCTTCTCTAACAGGTACATAGTTCATAGAAGGAGTCAAAACTTCAAGATCAAACATCCAATCAGGACCTTTACCCTTCTGATTGTCTTGATCTTCTAAAAATTCAACATGAAGACAATCTTGAACCTTCTTAGTGACTCTGTTGTACACTCTAAAGCCTTTGCTGTTGGTGCAGTACCCTAATAGATAACCTTCTTCTGACTTGCCATCAAACTTGCCCAAATTATCAATAGTATTTAGAATAGTAAGAGGACATCCAAAAGGCTTTAGAAATCGTATGTTGGGTTTAATTCCCATCAGCAACTCATAAGGTATCTTCATCTGGGGTTTTGTGACTGATACTCTGTTAAGCACATAGCAAGCAGTACTTACAACTTTAGCCCAGAATTGAATAGGTAAAAGTGAATCTGCAAGCATAGTTCTGGCTGCTTCAATCAAAGTCCTATTCTTTCTCTCTGCAACACCATTTTGTTGTGGTGTTCTTGCAATGCTGAACTCCCTCTTGATTCCTTTGTTAGCACAAAACTCATCCATAAGTTTGTTCTTGAATTCAGTTCCATTATCACATCTAATACCTCGAACCTTGAGTCTCAGTTGGTTTTCAAGTGCTATGATAAGATTATGGATAGCATCAAAAGTATCATCTTTAAATCCTAAGAAAAATACCCCACTGAATCTACTGCAATCATCTGTCATAACCAAGCAGTACTTTTTCTTGTTAAGGCTTGCAATTGCAACAGGTCCATATAAATCCATATGTAACAGCTCCAATGGTTCTCTAACAGTCCTTTCCTCAAGCTTCTTGCATGAAGCTTTGTGTTGTTTACCCTTCTTGCACGCCAAACAGGAGTGATCATTCTTGTAAGTCTTTGAAGGTAAACCTCTAACTAAATTTCCTTTGACCAGTTTGTTGATATTTTTGAAATTCACATGGCCCAATCTTCTATGCCATTGATGTGCTTCTTCAGATGTTGCTTTTGCCACTAAACATGTAGCTCTTCCAGAAGAGTGAATGATGAATCTGGACACTCTCCTTGTGTCAATGATATTTTGTATGATATTATCAAGCAAGCGGAATTTACTTAAGTAATACTTAGAAGACGTGTTAGGAATTAGAAATTCCATAGTGAAGTGTCGGTCACCCCATATATAATCTAGCATAAGTTAGCTCGTAGACATTACGTTATTTACTAGTTATTTAGTTAGTTATTCAGTTTAGTGCAACACCGTGGCGGACGGACGGGTCTTTACCCACTGTATGCCTGATCCACAGTCCGAAGGAGGACGTTTAGTTTGTAACTATAAATACCCTCTACCTCCCAAGGTAGAGGGTTGGACCTTTCATTCATCTTAATCTAACCTTCTATGTTTTCTTTCACTTTCTCTCTCTAGAAAGGATCCCACTTTCTCTCTCTAAACATACTCATAATTCGACCCATATTATTGTTTGTTATGTGTTTATGAAATCAAATATTTTACAATTGGTATCAAGAGCCATGGTTTGATCACTCATCTTTCATGTTCTTTGTTTTGGTGGATTTCATAAGGTTTTTGGGTATTAAGGGTTTAGGAGAGTTTGATTCATTTGGACAAATTCTAGTGTTAAAGTTTGAATTTTGCTAGTACTTTTGTGTTTAGGATCATCATATGTGTTTATGTTTTGAATTGGAAGGCTTAAATCATTGTGGTTTGGTTGTTTTTTATTGATAAAGTGGTTATTTTTTAAGTTGGTACAAAGCGAGTTGAGTCTCGTAGTGATTTTCTTGGAAGCGAGTTGCTTGGAAGAGAGTTGCTTGGAAGAGAGTTGACAGCTAAGTTTCTTGGATGCGAGTTGCTTCTTCATTAGAAGCGAGTTGGTATAAGCGACTTGGCTACTTAGCGAGTTGACTATTTATGCGAGTTGGTTATTAAGCGACTTGTTTATTTAAGCGAGTTGATTGTGTAGCGAGTTGATACTAAAGAGAGTTGCCTATGCGACTTGTCCAGATTCAACGTATCTAAAGAGAGTTGCCTATGCGAGTTGCTTAAGCGAGTTGCCTATGCGAGTTGTGTTTTATGCGACTTGTCTATTAAGCGAGTTGTCTGTTTATGCGAGTTGTGTTTCATGCGACTTGTCTATTAAGCGAGTTGTCATCTTATGCGAGTTGTGCCTTAAGCGAGTTGTCGTTTAAGCGAGTTGTCTTGGAAGCGAGTTGTCCTGGATGCGAGTTGATTGAAGCGGTTTGACCAAAAGTTGACTTTTTACGGCAAAACTTCAAACGGCCATAACTTTTGAACCGTAACTCCGTTTTCAGGGAAATACCAGTCAAAACGAGCGGAACAGGCTGAATATGGTGAGGTTTCACCGCAAAGCCGTGAAACGAATTTTTTGAGGCCCAAATCGCCTCCGGAAGGAAGTTATTGAGGTTTTTAAGTTTTTAGACCTAAATTTCTCCGTAAAATCTTGCATCAACCAGTCCAAATCTCAACCAAACAACATATCTGCTATTCCTACAAACAATCCTAAGTCCTAACACACAACTTTCTATCATTGTGACAATTCATCAGTCATCTTAACACGTTCCATTGGTCATTGCTTAATGGTTTGGTCTTGATTTTAGTAAAATCTCGCGAAAGATTCTATTTCTCGGTTTAAATCATAGACTTGTAAAATCCTGTGGATTCATCAACATCATGTCTTACACTCCTGATTCAATGATTTCAGAAGTACTCAAACTGTATGATGCTGTAGACAACCATGAGAATATTAGCTATACTGAACGGTTACAGATGATGGAATCAATCAATGATGATTTGAGTTCTTCATGCTCCGAGTCCAATGAGAAAGATTTGCACCTGTTCAGGCTACAGAATGCCATGCAAAAGGAAAGCAGCATTGAATCTTATCAACAACTTCACTCACACCTCATGTTACTCACTCCGTTAAGAATGGAACGAACATGCATTGCCATTTTCCGTCAAGACTTAACCACATTAACGGGAACGTTGCTATTGAACTTAGAACAACTAGAGCAACAACTTGATAAAGAAAAGGTTCAAAAGGATAGTTCCAGTGCTACACTTCATGTGATCCACAAACAATTTCAGCCATTCATCAATGGGGAATACTCATCAGATTATGATCAAGACTTGACTGAGAGATCTTTCAAGAGGCACACTGGAATGGAAATTAGCATGTTCATTGAGTCACTTATTCATCTCATGCATAATGTGGAGAAGTATATTGAGGAAGTTACTCAGAAAGATGAAAAAGTGGATGTGTGTCTGGTGCAGTTAAGAGATTGTTGTGATGAGTCGGGTAATGTATCTGAAAGGTCGGGTGTTGCTGAATGCAGAATATCAGAAACAACACAGAATGATGTAACCAGCTGCTCAGTAACTCCTGTCACACAAGAAGTAGATGATGTGATCAGAAAGGCGAATGAATCTCGGGTACAATCAATAAATTGTTGTGTTGAGACCGGTACGGCACCAGATGTTGGATCAATGGACACTGAATACAGAGGCTCAGAGATAGATAACCTTGACACAGCCAACGGTCCAGTGATTCTTGTTACACATGATGTGGATGCAGATAGCAGACCGACAATTGAACAAGTATCATGTGATGAGGTACCCTTAACTGTTCAACATAGTGCATCTGCTAATGTACTTATACATACTGGTCTTAATGCTGAACATGATTCTGATAAATGTTCCTTGGTTGAGGCTGAGTCTAATAACTTCAAAACAAATGATATGATTGATAAAAGGGCTTTTGATGAACTTTCAAACAAACTCTCAAATCTTGAAAAACATTGCATTTCACTAGAAATTGCGATACAAAGTAAAGAAGAAAGTTTCCAAATTAACAAACCAAGTGAAAATCCGGAACTTCCTGAATTCCGTGAACTTTTTGAAATAAACACTTTGAAAGCTCAGCTTCAAGACAAAGACTCAACCATCAACAATTTGAAGAAACATATTTCTGATATGCATGAGAAAAGTAATTTGGTTACAAGTAATTCTGATATTAATGCTATTGATGATACTCAAATGAGAAATGATGAATTAGCGGTTTGTGTGGCCAAATTACTAAAGGAAAATGAGTCTTTGAGAAAGCATCACATAGAACTAAGTGACTCTATCAAAGAAGATAGAACTACATCAATGGAACAAACAAACTCTTTGATAGCTAAAATTGATGATCTCAAAGCTCAACTTCAGGAAAAGAGTTTCGCCATTGTTGCTTTAAAAAATGAGCTCAGAAAAACAACAGGGAATAGTGTGAACACTAAGTTTTCAAAACCATCAAACTTGGGGAAACCAGTTATTAGACAACCGAATGCGTTTAGATCTGAACGACCAAAATTTTCAAAAACGCGGTTTGCCTCCCAAGTTGATGCGAAACAAGTTTTGACAAAACCAGTCACTTCACCTCACTTGCCTAGGAAAGTTGATATGAATGACTTGTATAAGAACTCTTATCTTGAAATGGCTAGAAAGAAGGCACAAAATCGTAAAGACAGAATTTTAGGTGCAAGACCTAGGATGATGAATTCTTCAAGACTTCAAGGCACTGCTAGTAGTTCTAAACCATTACCTAGGTACACTAATCTAAAGACTAGGGATTGGCGTACATCTAAGAGTAGTTGCATTTCGAGTAAAGCTATTCCCATAGTAGACCACTCTAAGAAATCTAGATCTATTTCTGAATCCAAACAAGCTGTCTGCTCAAAGTGTCTGAAATGTATCTTTAATGCTAATCATGATAAATGTTTCACAAAATCCCTGAAGAAAGTAAATGCTCATGCAATGGTACAACCTGTTAAGTCTAGGATTCACACTATGTCATCCACAGTGCATATGAAGCAAATGAAACCAAAAGCCTCACCTAGATGGTTACCAACTCCTAAATCTTTGGAAACTAGGAATAAGGATAAGTCTCTCACTATGCATAAGAAGCCTAACAATCCTAGACCTTGCCATAAGTGGATACCATCTGGTAGATTTTTTAAGGATGCTGGACTTAGGTGGATACCTACAGGAAAGATGTTTACCAATGGCATTCTCAATGTTGACCGTGAAACCACAAAGGGTTTGGATACTGATGTCACTAACCATAATATATGCAATCAAGTTTGTAATATTAGTGCAAGTAGTCCTTACTCAGTTGCAGATACTTCGATCCTTCAATACATGGACTGGCTTAAAGTATGGATAACAAAAGGATTGATATCTCATAATTCACGGGTTCAAGTTACTCAACATTGATATTCAATTGACAATGACGTTTGAATACTTCAGTTCAAACCTCGTTCTCTAAAGAAAAGAAAAGTGTACGTTTCAGTGCGCTTTATCTTCGAAAGAAGAGAAATCTTCTTATGACGTATGAACACTACAGTTCATGCCTCGTTCCTCAAAGAAAAGAAATGTGTACGCTTCAGTGCGCATTATCTTTGCAAGAAGAGAAATCTTCTTATTTATGACCATTCTCGTCAACATGCTTCATGCTTTTTCCACGCGCTTCAATTCTCAAGTGAACCGGGCTACTGTTGATTGTTTTTCTTATTCCACTTGCTCAACTAATATGATGATGGTGACATCATGTGCTAATTTTGCGGGGGAGAAGTGTGAATAGACTACATTTGTTGAAGATATTCACTTGTTTAGTCAAGAATGGCATCTACATATGCAATTCTTGAGGGGGAGAAGAAGTGTGAATTTTTTGCATGGTTGATTGATATTTGAGAATAAGTGGTCAAACGGCTCCAAACTCATGTAAGAACCGAGCTTCTTATTATCGGGTCATCTTCACATGATGTTTCTTTTAAGAGCCGTTGGTTGACATCTTCACTCGGATTGATGAGTTTATCGACAAAGTGCTTCCGATTAAAATGCTTCACGTATACATAAACATGATGATTCCGAACAATCTATATGTTCTTGTTTGATGTGATTGGTAGTTTGGTGTGACCATCTTGTGTGTTCGTTGCGGCCTGATTGCTGATTTCCTTGATGAACATCTTTCTGTTCTTGTTTGATTGGGAGGGATTTTAGTTAAGGGGATTTGCAATATGTAAGTTAATTGGGATACTTTTTGGTGGGATGCTTTTTGGTGTGAGTTGAAGATGTTAACTATCTATTCCCCAACTGCACAATCTTGAAGAAGGTCGAGTCTACAGTCTGTTCTACATTTTCTGCTACATATTAGAAGACTAAAGACGAGTTTCATTTAACGATCTAAAGACTTCTTCTTAATCTGGGCATCTATCAAACAGATTGTCGGTTTAGGGGAGAGCACTAATTGGGAGAGAGGTATAAGTCAGATTCAATCCCCAATTAGACTTGCTCACATTCTTTAGCAGTGACTCCTCGAGGCGTTGATATTGACTATTGTAATGTGTTGGACATTTGACACAAGTTGATTACTTTGGAGTTAATCATTTATCACTTATTTGAGATTGAAGTTGACTTTCACAAAGGCGTGTTCTTATTTGATAACTTGCTCGGGCTTAAGAATTTGAGTTGAAGACTTGGTTTATCTAGTTACCAGCAGTCGAGGTGGATGGTTGAAGACCTGGTTAACTATCACTATTAGGAGTTACTTTGTTTTACTCAGTGTCACACGCATATGACGGTGTGGATAATCTCAAGAGGTGTTAATGTCTCATACTTTGTTTGGGTAGTGAGTACTTAGAGATTTGCTTGAAGCATAAATTCTCGACACCGTTCTTCCATCATTAGGTGCAAGCTTAAGATACAAATGTGGGGAAGTTGACTTCAGTTTCAAGTATGGTATATCGGGTTTTCTTCTTCAGTGGTCACTTCAAATTGTCTACATATGGGTTGATAAAAATAGTCAGAGAGAGTCTTCAGCAAGTTGATTCTCACAAGAGTTCAAGTGTTCTTCTCAACAAATTTCTAGTATACGGGCTTATTATGTGTTGCTGATTCTGAATCATCAAAACCAGAAACGGGGAAGGAGACACACATCTAAACACAAAGCGAGTAAACTTGATGAACTTAATTCTTCTAAGTGATTGAATATATCCCGGGAAGACAAATGTTATTACCGCAGAGAAACTCAAGGTTTGACTCATGGCGAGTAAACTTGATGAATTTAACTCTTCTAAGTGATTGAAGATATCCCGGGAAGACATTTGTCATGACCGTAGAGAATCTCAAGGTTTTACTCATCAAGGCTTTTGGTGGTATTATTCCAACTACGTGAGGGAAGTGATGTAATAGAAAGTTTCTGAAGATAAAAGAGGTACACAAGTGTGTGATGATAGAGATTGTGTACATTGGGGATGCTCAGCTGTCTCACTTGAGGGCTTAATCTGTGATTCAGAGATATAATCACTTATTCTGGAGTGGACATCCGCAGAGATTGTCATCCGCAGAGATAATCAGTGATTCGGCCTGCTTCTTCAATGTTATCGGTTGTTCTCTCTTCGGGCATTCGGGTATTTCGGGTTCATGAGCTTCATAAACTTTCTTTAAGGGAGAGAAAAGTATACATCGGGGTTATTCTTTGGCTATTGGACTTAATCTGCTACTTCGATGGTATAAGTTTCCTTGTCTTCGGGTATATGTATTCGGATTCGTGAGCTCTAGTCTAAGAGACTGACTGCATCAATTCAACTATGTGGGGGAAGTGGTCTCTTGACACCTTTTGGAATGGATTGCTTCAGACGTCAGTAGAAAAGAAATTTGAGAAGATTATTTTATGTGTGGGATGATACGTTGCTGTTCTTCTTGATGATATAACCCCGAATGGAGATCCTCGATCATCATTCTTAAATGGAGCAGCGGGATTTATGATAATGGTGTGCTTCCTTGTGCACCTGGCTAAGAGAAACATGTAAGAAAGCTTTGAATCTGCTCAGCTAAAGGATTTTCGGTTTGGGGGGAAGCTGCCAAAGTCTCACTTTCAGTTGGTTCAATTTCTTTCTTCAATGCAATAGCCCTGGAAGCTTTGGTGGTGAATGTTTAAGAGTTGATGACTTCTATCTTCTACAACGGGGCTGCTCGATATCCTTATCTCGGTACTCGTATCATCATCTTCTAAATCTATATCATCTATTCTATCTATGTATATATTTATCCGAAAAACAAAATACAAAAATATAAAACCAACAAAAAGAAAATAAAAAAATATAAAACCAACAAAACCCATAAAAATCAGAAAATTTTAAAAAAAATACCAAAAATATGTTTTCTCATGACATGTCTTCTGGTATCGATAACATCTACGGTCTTAGAAATGTCATTCAATAATGGCACGGGACCATAGATGAAGTTCGAGCAGGAGGTGTAAATATTCTTTTTCAAAACATGTCTCAAAACATGGCTTACAGTTATTTCAGACTGTAACCCACGCTTCAAAAAAAATGGCTTGCAGTTACTTCAGACTGTGACCCGTGCTTAAACAATGGTTTGCTATTATTTCAGATAGCAACCCGTTTTTCAAGAAAGGAAAGTGCTACGCTTAAACCAATTTTCAAATATTTCGTGCACTTATCATAAAAACAATATGAGGAAAGTATGTCGAAGGACTGCTGTTCCTACACAAATGTTTTTCCGTCTATAATTCTTCAGAAAAATATTTGTTGTTTTCTAAAATGGTGGAAAATGAGTTGCATGAAAATAAATCAGTTTCAGAGTTTTTGTAAAATTGACAACTCAATCAATGACTTCAGCGCTTTTAAACTTTCTAGAAAATGAGTCATTGATTGAGGGGGATAATGTTTTCAAATCTATATCATCTAACGAGCTTTCTTAATTATCCTACGTGCTTAATTAAAAATGATACTTGCCTGTGTCGAAGGACTAGGAATTTAGGATATGATTGTTAGGTTTAGATGATTAGTGTTTGATTAACACATAAACCCCATGCCATATATGATCTGATTGATATGTTGCATTGACTTTTATTAGTCGATTGTTGTTTGGGTGATGTCGACCACCATATTTGTATGTGTGTTCACTAACGTATGCAGGTATATCGGTATAAAAGAATGTTCCCGATCCGGATCCTACAATTGAAGATGATTGGATCCCGAAAGGAAAGGGTAACTATATCTTGGGCTGAAAAATGAAGAAACGGAGCTTCATTGGACTTCTATGGAGAGTTGGCATAAATGCAACGTAAGAGGTCTCACTGCATCAGCAGATGGTTTTCTTCTAAGTGATTGAAGAAACAGAGCTTAATTTGACCTCAGTTGGCATTCAAAATGCAACGTAAGAAGAAGTCTCACTGCATCTGCAGATGGTTTTTCTTCCAAACCTTACAGCAACAAAAACGGAAGCTTCTCATCCACCTAACGTATCTTTGTGCAGGATACCATTTTTAAACAATTTTGATAATATTTGATTAAATTGTTTTGAAAATGGAAAAATATTGTTTTGAAAATAAATTGAACTAAAATTTTGAAAATCACCGGACTTCTTTTTATCAAAACCTTAGTCACTCAATTATTGACTTCTGTCATGGATTGAGGGGGAGAGTGATTTAAAATAAAATATTTTCAAACGATATTTCTTCATAAAAGGTCCGTCTGTACAACAATTAGTGGTGATCTAAAGATTTAATGTTATGTCATGGTATGATTTTCTTTAATACTCAAAGATCTTACAAAATGAAATTTTTTCTGTTCTTGTTTGATTGTGAAATTGTTTTATTTTACTTAAAGGTCTCTTAAAACAATCATACCTGACACTAACAATCTTTAATGTCTAAATCTGTTCCTATCTGTCATCTTTCAAAATTAAATCTTGCCACGTCTTTCCTCTAAAATTTTCTAAATAATTTAAATCTTTTGGGATTATAAATCTCAAATGGTTTGAAATTTTTGATCGCGGGAGAGATCGTGATTTAAATCTCAAATCTGTTTTAATGAAATTGGTTTTAGTCCTTCAAAGGCACTCCTGCCTCCATGTGCCAAACGATTTCAAATACACAATGCACATGTTGAGGAGGAGGATTTATCCAAAAACCATATGAGTATTTAAACAAGGCCACATTTTCTCCCATGTTTTCTAAACCTAATCAAATCACTTGGGATCCAAAATCTCAAAGGGTTTAATATTTTTGATCGGGGGAGAATTTGTGATTTAATAATGAAATTTGATAAAAGGTGATCGTTTTGATTCAATTGTGCACGCTGCTCGCACATATGTGCTAAACGCTTTCGAATCTCGAAGCACATATTGAGGGGGAGCATAACTATCGAGGTACACAAGTTTTTTAAAGAGACTTATAATGTACCTTGATTGAGTTTTCAAATGGTTTTCTTAATGGATTTTGTGATCGTGGATGTACTTCAAAAGAACTCTTGCCTCTATGTGATAAAATGATTTTAAATATCCTATGCACATATTGAGGGAGAGATTTTACCAAAGAAAATCAAATGGCTTTTTCTAAGGAAATTGTGATCAAGAAATTATTTCAAAGAAATTATTTCAAAGAACTCTTGCCTCCATGTGCTAAACAATTTAAAAAACATATGCACATGTTGAGGGGGAGCATTTCTAAATGATCAAAACTATTAAGGTACAAAATGTTTTGATCTCGTATCACAAGTACCTTGATTGTTTTTCAAATGATTTTTCAATTGGTTTGACGGAAGAATGAACTGTACTAAAAGACCGACCATTTTACTTTATGTATGGAGTTATAAGGATGGTGAGGTTAGGTATTAGTTCCCACGATCCGCCAGAACCGGAGGGATCTACCCAGGGACAATCCACTAGATAGTGTAGAGTCCTTAGGTATGATGAAAAAAAAGGAGAAAAGTGGGATATGGGAAGAGTGCGGACTGAGACAGAGCTAGTACTGGAATAAACCCAACAATGTTCTAGTTATGAAGTCTTGGTATGCACTGAAGGGGTTGAAGAATGAAAAAGAAATTAATGTGAAAAGGGTGAAAAGAAATAGCCCTCCAATAATTCAACCTTAGTGCAGAAACCGGGTTCAATACATATGCAACTGGTGGTTACTAAGGTAACACTGGTATTAAAGACAAGACGTCATGGACCCAGTGACGCACTGCACTAAACTTCCCAAGCTACTCAAGTTCCTCTTAAAAGGGCTTGTTTCATTCTCACGGGGAATCGACATAATCTATCGAATTTCTCTTAGAGATTGTTGATATTGAAGAAGGAGACCCTCTCCCTAGTCTCCGGCACAGGAACCAAAAGTGCACAATTGAGTCTAGAGCCAAGAGACCATCCACAATATCTCATTAGGACACAAAATTAATGAAGACTTGCTCTTTCACACAATGTGGAAAGTAAGTATATATTGAGAGTCCTACGCATTATCCTTGTGGTATTGCCAGAACATCCGAGTGATATGAAAATATTCACAATGAAGATGGAAATCCTTCTAGAGCCAACATCAAACAAGCTCTTGGTGGGTGACATGTGAGATCTTGCAAAAGATCAAGCTTGTGACAACTGGATAGAAACGATGGGGCGATTCAATCAACCTTGGTCCAGGAATGGAATTGACGAATACTTTTGGAAAAACCGTTCGATATGCAAACCTTCTTTTCTCTAGCACGTCGAATGTGTATTCATTTCAAATTCAAAAAGTATCTCTGATTGAAAAATACTTTTAGAAAAAACCGTTCGATGTGCGAATCTCTTCTTTTCGCTAGCACGTCGAATGTGTACTCATTCTCTAATACAAAAAGTATTTTGATTGAAAATTGATATTGCTCATAAAACCTTCGTCGTATTGCAAAACTCTTTCTTCAAGCAATACGCGATTGTTTTTCAAATCATTTTTCATCAATCAGTGAATCTCAATTTGCTGGTTCACTCACTCCGTGTTGTCTTTTTTGGGACGTTCTGGTTTGAGAGCAGCTAGAACAGCTGCGAAACCCTGTCAAGGAGATTCTTAGGAATCCTACCTGATCACAGGCAGTACTTGTACTGATCAACAGGGAACCGTGGGCCGTGTACCTCAATTCAACGAAAGTGATCAAAGACACTTTCGTGTGTTTTATTGCTAACTGTTGTTTGCAGGTACATTTTAACGGTTGCAGCTGATCAGAATTGAGGTGTCAATCCAAAGCCGCATGCTCACAGCATCCACACTTAATTGAAGAAATCATGACTGGTGCATATCTACATAACCTGGTTCTGATATTTTTATACTATGCTTCTGCTACGCTGCTGCAAATATCATGAACCAGTAAAGCTTCCGCTACTCTGATGGAAAAATGTCATGATCCTGAAAGTGTAAGCATGTCGGTCCGAAAGTCACAACTTCACATGATGGCAACACAATAAAGGGTGATCCAGAGATTTAACGTGGCTGATGATCTCAAAGAAAGCTCGAAGATCATCAAAGATGTGGATCAGTTCAAAGACCTCCACTGAAAGTACAAATCAAGCGGACTTTGAAGAATCGCTACTAAAGCAAAAAGATTGCGGAATTGAAGAATTGAAGTCTACGAGCTCAAGAACAATGACAAAGATAGAATGCTAGGATGCAAAATGTATTTCATGGGGTGACCTCCCTTAGGGGGAGATTGTTAGAAATTAGAAATTCCATAGTGAAGTGTCGGTCACCCCATATATAATCTAGCATAAGTTAGCTCGTAGACATTACGTTATTTACTAGTTATTTAGTTAGTTATTTAGTTTAGTGCAACACCGTGGAGGACGGACGGGTCATTACCCACTGTATGCCTGATCCACAGTTCGTTAGGAGGACGTATTATGTAAAACTATAAATACCCTCTACCTCCCAAGGTAGAGGGTTGGACCTTTCATTCATCTTAATCTAACCTTCTATGTTTTCTTTCACTTTCTCTCTCTAGAAAGGATCCCACTTTCTCTCTCTAAACATACTCATAATTTGACCCATATTATTGTTTGTTATGTGTTTATGAAATCCAATATCTAACACCGATGTCTTTTCAGGAATCAACTTTCAATGTCTCTTCAACATCCATGAACAAATATGCCCCGTATTTATTCTTGAGTTCTACAAAAGCATTAGGATCATAAGGAATGGTGATGAAACCATCTCAATTGCATTCGTCATCAATGAACACAACTACACCTTAACCCTTGTTGAGTTTGCCCAGATTCTTCGTATTCCTCACCATAGAGTATGCATATATTCTAATGAATGGTCACTATCCAAGCTTCATGACATGGTTGATGAGCACGAGGTTTATTTCACATCCCTCCCAGAACCGGCCACGGTGAGAGATACCGTATTTATTCAAAGAGCCTCCCCAACTCGAGTAACTAGGAACCAAAGGTCATCCATCGGGATCCCTTCCAAATGGAACTTTCAGAGATGTTCCATCTCTACAAGAAATGGGAACAAGTTCGTATGGAGAATGTCCTTTGATTGGATAGAAACATGGATCATCCTAATGCATGTCTAGTTTACATGATCTATTTCCTTGTCAACTCAACTCCTTTCAACATCGTATACTACATGGTCAAGCGAATGGCTAGCATTTCCAAGACGGATAAGATGGTGCTACCATATGCTATGCTCCTTACTCGCCTAGATAACTTTATATTTGCCTTAGAACCCTCTCCCTATACGGATGACCACTTCTTCTGCAACAAAGTCATGGTACCTCTATCCGATGAGAAAACAACGAGGTTCATGGTTGAAGGTAAAAGACCTCATCCACCAACGGACTCATCCGAGGAGACGGAGGGAGAAGGAAGCAACCCCATAGGCAACTTTCATTGCGACCCCGTGTCTTACATTGACCAATTGCCGAACATTCCAAGCCCTTCCCAAGAGTTCCAAAAAATGAAGGGGATGTTCAAATGCATTGCCAAATTTCTAATGGGGAAGAAGAAGAAATGAGATGGAAGCTTGAGGGGATTGAAGGTGAAGCTTGAGGGGTTTGAAGGAGAAGTTGGAGGGTAATGGGAGGTAAGGTCAAGGACCTTAATTTGAACAATGTGATGTAACATCTTAAACAATTTTTTTTTTGTCTTATAACTCAGTAGTAGTCGATGGTATGGCGATAAACAAAGAAATCTTAACCTAGGATAACTTAATAGGAATTTTACGACTCTTTGATATCATATCAAAAAGTTGGTCTTTCTCCTAATTGCATGCTTATATGTGACTTTTACATACCATGCTTGCTATGCTTTACTTACATACATGGATGCTTGATGTAGAAATAAATAGGTTTGAAATTCGATGCGTGATGAAAAATCTTGCACGCGTTCTGTGAAGGAAATGATCCCAGAAGCCGGATCCCTGAGCTATAACTAGTCGGATCCTTCACATAAAGGATCCATGGGATCCTGGTGGACAATAATGGAATTTTTACACCTTCACATCAATCTAACCTTCCAGACCTTGTTAGACTAGGTAAACATGATACATTAGGTTCACTTAAGTTCCCCTCTGGTTCAGATGATCCCACATCCACTTATGAATGACTTAAGATCACATTCAAGGTGTTTTTTATTTATTATTTCTTTATAACTCACCATTTTTCTGCTCCAATGCTTACACATTGTTTATCTTATCTCAAAACACCTAGTTTGATATTTCTCTCAATTTTAGCAAATTGATTTTAGTCATCTTTATTTCAAAATAGGCTAAAAACTAGTTTTTCATTTCTTATGATTTTTATGGAATTTTTCAAATTTCCTTTAAGTCACCATCTGATCTCTAGTATCATTTAACATCATTTGACACTCTCAAAATCTTAGTATCATGCTTAACCACTTATGTGCATACATGAAAACTCCATCCTCTTATAAAAACCATCATTAGATATCCTCACTCATTATAGTTGAACATTTAAGTCCTATACCATTTAAGACACCTTTAGGAACTTAAACACTCAAGATATATAGGTACTAGACCTTGGTATAACTTCATCACTCCATTTCTTTTCTGTCTGAAGACGGATCCCTAGATTTCAACTAGACGGATCCCCAAAGTTATGGATCCGTGGGAACTGGGTCTACAGAACAGTTAAAATTCACTCTACTCATCAATTTCAAACTCTCTTTGGTAATCTAAACATTTTACTTTTCCTTAAATGACTCCCTAGGATAGAACAACACTATAGTTGACCTTAGTACATGCTAAGAACCTTAGTGGTCTAAAATTTAATTCACTAACCTAATCTCATCCTTTATAAACCAAGTGTGTTTGTGTTCTCAAACCACCATTTAAACCATCAATCAACCCATCATTCAAACTCAGTAGCTAAAGCACTCTTTTCCTCCAACTTTTCACCATGACTAAAGCTTCTAGTACAACCTCATCAACCAAAGGTTCCTCCAAGAAAAACACTCGTGTTGTTCATGAAATCTCCTCAACAGAGTCATCCTACGTCAAGACCTCAAATACTATAATTCCTCATCAACAAACTCAACCAACCCAAGCTAGGAGAACCGCTCGAATTAGTATTCGACCTTTTGGGTTAGAAATACCTTCACCAAACACTACCATACCCGCTAAACCAAACACACCTAGCTTGACTAAAACACCTAAGCCATCATTTCTGGAACCTAGACTACACTCCACCACACCTCTTTCACATCCAAACCTTTACTCTTTAGAAGACTCATCACCTAGGACTTCCCATTCACCATCCTTCTCGTTAAAGGGGGAACTACCTTCACACCAAAATATTGATGTTGAAACATCACCAACACCCGCATTTTACTCACCTTTACCATCAAATAGTCCATCTTTGGGAACAAGGAATCACCAATCCCAAAGACTGGACCATATAGATACCTCCCTATTTCCACCACCAACCCATAAATCATCACCTTCATTCTTAGTTGAACCTCATCCTACTTCACTCAACTCACCTCTACAAATCCCTCCATCCTTTGTGGAACCTCCTTCCCGCTCACCTGACATTTCACCTCAAAACATTCCCTCTCCAATGCCTCCATCTCCTACTCATGACAATAATTGCTCTAATTGTCAACATACC
This sequence comes from Chrysanthemum seticuspe, assembly GCA_019973895.1. NCBI lineage: Eukaryota > Viridiplantae > Streptophyta > Magnoliopsida > Asterales > Asteraceae > Chrysanthemum > Chrysanthemum seticuspe. Next base: position 108,341,356 of record BPTQ01000001.1, read on the forward strand.
CAAGGGTTAGTTCAAGAAGTATGAAATGAGTTACATTTTATGTTTAATCATCTCGTTGAATGATTTGACCAAATCAACAAATCTACTCGTCCTTAGAAGTTAGGAATACAAGCACAATGGTGCTCTTTTCTAGTCTTAGGCACAACTTAGAATTGTTAGAAAAGGTACTACATGCTTATATCATTCTCTTAGTCTTAGAGATATGTATATCATTTCTCTTGTTTTATTGAATAAATTACATGTTGTATGCTATATTGTTATGAGAATATGTTTGGTGCTATAATACATAACTCATTTCGATGTTTACGTCATTTTTTTACATCTACATTGCTGTCAAAAGAATGCAGGTACACGATTCCCTCAAATTTGCCTAGACGGATCCCTTACAGGAAGGATCCGTGGGATTCGTGCAACAGAAGCATATTTCCTTACTAATATGAATCTCATTTGCAGGAAATTATGCACCATACACTTGTTCTCTAACCTTTGTTTTGTAGATTTTCAAAATACACATGAAGACTTTAACACCCTCAACAAGGGGGAGCGTTTTGTCAAAGCAAAGCAATTGCAAAAACGCTTGCAATACTTTCACTTAGGTTTTCTAGACTACTTGACGTCCTCCTCAAAAGGGAGCACTCGTCAAGGGGGAGCATTGATAACGCTACACGCGTCGTTCGGGGTCAAGGAAACTTCCTTTTCTTCGAGCAAGTTTTATAACACCCTAGGCAGTGAACCTAATCGTTGTAGTGTAGTAATTAGGGTAAGCCACGGGTATTGATATCGTTCTCTAGGGGAATAGGAATGCTAGTGAGAAGTTACTACGCTAAGGTTGAGGTTGAGGAAGATTATTTTTTATCTTTTTATGTTTTTTAGAAAATGAAAAGGTACGAATCTCGGGTATTGGATTTGGGGGGTTGGTATTGCTACCAATTACTCTACTATTATCTAATTATCTAAGCTAAGGTTGTGATAGTCTATGTCTAATTGATGTGTACTCGTATGATAGTTTAAAGATGTGTTTACTTAGGTTTTACTACTCCTTAATTATCTCCTATTGATGGTTGATTTGTCACGTCCTTATTCCTAGTTGCGTTGTGATTCTAAGGCTATAGGGCTTGCTTATTTCCCTAACTCTTTGAAACTACCAAAGGGTCTTGTTTACAAATCCTCTAGTGATTTATAGACGCCTACTCTACGGTTGTCCTTGAATACTTTATCCTACAATTACCTAGATAATTATATTCTAAAGTTCACAAAGAAATTTCAAGCATTAAGTACACAACGAATAATCTAGCGCACTCTAGATCATTAGTCAACTAAGATAAGTATCAACCAATCAATATTCAATAACTAAGTTTCATATTCCCTAAGCAAACACACAAATAAATTAGCCGGACATGGAGAACATGCAAGCATACACACAAATAATCAAAGACATAATTAAATTAATGAAGTAAATACTTAGCTTGATGTATAATAGGGTTTAGAACCCTAAAATACTGCACAAGAAAGCCTTGGTTCGGTTTTAGGTTTTTACTCCAAAAGACTACACCTAAAACTGAAAAATTCGGATTCTATATATAAGATTACATCTGCGACGGCGTCACCTTATGTTTCGTGACGCCGTCGTGTCGCCGTCATTAGGGTTTCGTCTTGGCCACGTAAACCTTTCGACGGCGTCACCTTATGACTGTGACGCCGTCCCCTTCAGCTCTGACGCCGTCTTGGCTGCATCTAGGCCGTCTGAGTAGCGACGGCCTATTCCTTTAGAACCTGACGTCGTCCCTTGAAAACATGCAATTTTTCCTCTGAGCCGTCGCAAAATTCCTTCCCGACGGCGTCGCAGATATGCAGTGACGCCGTCGCCTATCGTTTCAGCAGCTTTGAGTGTCTCGATTCTGACTTTGGCCCTTTTCTTCATATATTCGCGCCTTTTCGTCCAAATAAGCATCATTCCAGCATTTTGCCTTCAAGAGACCTAAAAAGTGAAAAGGAACGATATTAAGCAATAACGGATACAAAAGTGATCGAATAAGGGCTTAAATGACCCCTCAAAAAGGTACCTTTTAAAACCTTATCAAATATCCCTACACTTGGTATTTGCTTGTCCTCAAGCAAATGTGCTTTTAGCCAATTAATTTATAAGTTAGGGGTCATGAAGCATCCATTCAAAACGGTCCACAACACATATAAGCCCCGCAAAAGTCATAACAAGCACGAAAATTACATACTAGCACCTCACATGGGGTGTTTGGATACTCACATCTCTCTCGGGTGTATATATGAAATATAACAAATCGGAAATGGAAGATAAACACTCATTAACCGGTCCTAGTACATAGATTACCATAGGCTTGAGAATAGATCAAACCTCCGTCGCTTTGGCGTAAGCACCTAGGAAAGACTATCAAAGAGGTCTTTAAAGGGTTGTAACGTTAGGCTTACGGTAGGGAAATGAAGGGTTTGGTGGGATAGGCTATTTAGTGGTGGATAGTCAAAAATCTCTATGTTGCAAGTATATGAAGAATGGCGTTGCTAAGCCAAGACTCGACACTCTAAAACTCTAGGCAACGAAAATAAACAAACATAATTTAAAAGATAGATGTAGGATGGTAGCCCGTATGTTTTTTTTTTTTTTTTTTTTTTTTTTTCATACACTTTTACTCTATCATCCTCTACGGTACATCAAAATGATAGGGATTTATAGACACATCCCTACACTTGAGTTTTTATTACTCTAACACTAATTTGACCCGAATTGAAAAGATCAAAACACTTGGAGTACATTATTATGCAAACAAAGGGAATTTGAGTTTAACGTTCTCTTTCCTATGTTTCATAAACTTTAACTTTTCCCATGAATCCCAATCATCCCAAAACTGTATACAAAGGATATGACTCGACTTAGCAACTCATGCAAGCAACCAGATAATTGAACTAAGGGTTTTGGGTGATAACATAAATTTGCACTAAAAGTGAGTGCAATAAAGGTAGGCTAAGGCGATTTGGGTGTATATTTGGGGGTGGGGTGTAAACAATGCTCTTCATTGATATTCCGGAAAAACTGAAACATCACGAGAACCGCGAAAAGGATAGGCTCTGAGGGGTTAACTAGGGGTATCGTGTACTAAAGATGAGTACAACGCAAAGGGTGTGGGGGAATTACTCAACCGAGGTGGAAGAAGTAATTATATTACAGGTATTAAACAAGGGTTATCCTAATGCCTCTTATCATTTAGTTATTCCTAACTACACAAGTGTAGCCTCTCTAGCGATCTCGGAATGCATCACAAAACAAGTTCTAGAATCTAATATACTACCGGTTCACACTCTAAGCATTAAAGATGAATGCTTTAATTCCTACTAATCTAAGGGCGATCCTCACATTTTGGGTGGAATTTAGGTGGTAAGGGTTTTTGTGCTAGTCATGCAACTTCCTATCCATGAGACGCTTTTGTTAAGACTAATGGCCCACTCCTATACGTCATGAAAAAATTTTAAATTTGGCTAAAATTACCCTAACCTACATTTTCTCATGGTTTATTACACAAATACACTTGGACAAAGCAAATAGTCAAGGATAAGCATAGTTTCAAAGTTCCCGTTTTATTTTCCCTCCCTACACTTAAACTGAACATTGTCCCCAATGTTCCCCGAAAGTATCAAAGTTATGATAATGGAAGGTAATTAAAAATGAAAGAAACTAATACTCCCCTGATTAGCTCGGTAGGATCCGTAAAAAGTGGTGGTTAAATCTTTTCCAAGAAGAGTTTTTGCGTGAAAGGCTCCTTCCAAACTTGTGTAACTTCTTCTTGATAAACTAAACCTGCACACTAGAAGAAAACAAACGAAACCTTCGCGTAAAATCGGCGGTAATAATATACATAAGACTCGATTTAAACTAGGATATAATGCTTGTTGAATGGATGTTTACAGAATTTGTTTTGAAAGTTAAGATCTGGAAAATTCCAAAATTTTACAAGTAGCTCAGAAAACGAGAAAAATAAGCTGATGTTTTTATTCCTTCCTGACGCCGTCAGGTTGCAATCCTGACGCCGTCAGGTTATCCTGACAAAAACTGGTCTGCGATTTTCTGAAAAAAATTCTGGAAAATTTACATCTTTAGAATCTGGAAAAACTTCTGCAAAAAACATCCATTATGACTTGATACAAGCATTTGACTCGAACAAACAAACATATATATCTTTTAATTAATTGTTATTCTCATGTTCACGTTTCTTATGAAAACGTGTGTAATCCTCCCTACACTTATCCTTTATGTAAAATACCTTTATATGTAATTAAGACGAGGTTAAAGACAAAATAAAGCATTTTTACAAATTTAAACATGAGAATAAACAATTAATAAAAGATATACGACACACAAATGAAAATGAAAAACAAATACACATGGGTTGCCTCCCAAGAAGCGCTTGTTTTTGTTCGAGTCACGAGCCTGACTCTACCCTTATTTAACAGATAAAGGGGAAGTTTTTCCTACACGTAAGTTTAAGTGCAGGTGATAGTAGCAATACACACCCTTAGGGTGGAAATTTGCTACGTGAGGAGAGGGTGATGGGTGATTTATATGCTCAAAGGAGTGTGCTCCATTCATTATAACCTTACCTAAGTCTATTGGTGTAGTGGGTGAATCAAATCTCCCTCCTAAAAATGGATCATCTTCTATTAACTTCAAAAGATTCTTAGTTAAGGATCCATCTTGACCTAATAAACCCGGTTTAAACCCATAGTGTTTCTTGTTATCAACCATGAATGGGTGATATAAGTGTGTAAGGTCATGGGTTACTCCTATATTAGCTTCCACTCTACATGGCCTAGAATCTACCACCTTTATCAAGCAACTACCCGGACTATCTATTTTGATGGGTGGATTGGGGCCTAATTCAATTCCAAGATTCACATCTAAAGGCGGAACATTGGGTAAGGTTTTTGGTTGAGGCTTCGGTTCATCAAAATTAGGAACTTCCCTAGGACTAAGAGAGAGGTCATGACAACAAGCATCTAAACCTACATTCTCTAGTGGCGTTTGGTCCAAAGGTTCTCTATCAATCGGGGTTCCTATAGTCTCTTCTACTTCTTCCGGGTAAGTTATAGGCGATGTGTGTTCCTCAAGTGATGGTGGGACTTGTGGGTTATCCGATGGGATTGGATTTTCTACTCTATCCTCCATCTTATCAAGATCACCTATGTATTCATTTTGTACTGTGGTAGCGCCTAACCATGACATGCACCTTGGTACCTCAACTCTAATCATCTCCTTCCTAAACAACCTTTCCGACCGAAGTTTCCAAATTGAAAATAGGTCTAAATATTCGTTTTTTGGGTCCCATGTTCCACTTCTAAATTGGGCGTGAATCTCAAAGGTTTCCCATGCATTTCGAACACCACGTCCCCAAATATCCCCATCCGTTACATAGTCAAGTCTCCTTTGGGTTTCGTGGGCGATACGAGTGTAAAAGAATTGTAGTGGAAACAGTAAATCAATACCATGATAAAGGACTTTTTGTAATAAATATTTAATTCGAGTCCACGCCTCAGGAAAGGATTCATCATGATATTGCTGGAACCTCAAGATCTCATTTTGGAGTGGAAAGGGTAGATTATGTAGTGGATTTCGTTGATTGGGTAACAGTTTTGGCAGATTCGCGTTCTCCATAACGGCTAACGGAATAGTTAATGAAAATAGTTACGAACAAAGGTCACGAAGAAGGGGGATAGACTACGAGGAAGCTAAAAATGAGAAAAAAGTTTACTTGATAGGAATCAAGCAAAGAACCTAAACGAGGTGGACTACTAACTAGCTATTCTATTCCCCGGCAGCGGCGCCAAAAACTTGATAACGCTACACGCGTCGTTCGGGGTCAAGGAAACTTCCTTTTCTTCGAGCAAGTTTTATAACACCCTAGGCAGTGAACCTAATCGTTGTAGTGTAGTAATTAGGGTAAGCCACGGGTATTGATATCGTTCTCTAGGGGAATAGGAATGCTAGTGAGAAGTTACTACGCTAAGGTTGAGGTTGAGGAAGATTATTTTTTATCTTTTTATGTTTTTTAGAAAATGAAAAGGTACGAATCTCGGGTATTGGATTTGGGGGGTTGGTATTGCTACCAATTACTCTACTATTATCTAATTATCTAAGCTAAGGTTGTGATAGTCTATGTCTAATTGATGTGTACTCGTATGATAGTTTAAAGATGTGTTTACTTAGGTTTTACTACTCCTTAATTATCTCCTATTGATGGTTGATTTGTCACGTCCTTATTCCTAGTTGCGTTGTGATTCTAAGGCTATAGGGCGTGCTTATTTCCCTAACTCTTTGAAACTACCAAAGGGTCTTGTTTACAAATCCTCTAGTGATTTATAGACGCCTACTCTACGGTTGTCCTTGAATACTTTATCCTACAATTACCTAGATAATTATATTCTAAAGTTCACAAAGAAATTTCAAGCATTAAGTACACAACGAATAATCTAGCGCACTCTAGATCATTAGTCAACTAAGATAAGTATCAACCAATCAATATTCAATAACTAAGTTTCATATTCCCTAAGCAAACACACAAATAAATTAGCCGGACATGGAGAACATGCAAGCATACACACAAATAATCAAAGACATAATTAAATTAATGAAGTAAATACTTAGCTTGATGTATAATAGGGTTTAGAACCCTAAAATACTGCACAAGAAAGCCTTGGTTCGGTTTTAGGTTTTTACTCCAAAAGACTACACCTAAAACTGAAAAATTCGGATTCTATATATAAGATTACATCTGCGACGGCGTCACCTTATGTTTCGTGACGCCGTCGTGTCGCCGTCATTAGGGTTTCGTCTTGGCCACGTAAACCTTTCGACGGCGTCACCTTATGACTGTGACGCCGTCCCCTTCAGCTCTGACGCCGTCTTGGCTGCATCTAGGCCGTCTGAGTAGCGACGGCCTATTCCTTTAGAACCTGACGTCGTCCCTTGAAAACATGCAATTTTTCCTCTGAGCCGTCGCAAAATTCCTTCCCGACGGCGTCGCAGATATGCAGTGACGCCGTCGCCTTATGTTTCAGCAGCTTTGAGTGTCTCGATTCTGACTTTGGCCATTTTCTTCATATATTCGCGCCTTTTCGTCCAAATAAGCATCATTCCAGCATTTTGCCTTCAAGAGACCTAAAAAGTGAAAAGGAACGATATTAAGCAATAACGGATACAAAAGTGATCGAATAAGGGCTTAAATGACCCCTCAAAAAGGTACCTTTTAAAACCTTATCAAGCATTTCGTCAAAGACGAAACCATTGCAAAAATAATTGCAATACACTTGTTTAGTTTTTCAATTACTTGACGCCCTCAACAAAGGGAAACATCCGTCAAGGGGGAGCTAAGACGAAAATATTTCTCTCATCCTTATTTTCTTATTTTCTTATTTTTCACACGTTTTTTCTCAAAACATTGTGTTAGTTTCTTTTCGACGCTCTTTTTGTTTCACCAAAAAGGGGGAGAAGAGAGTAAAAACTCCAATTCAAATTTTTACGAATTTTATTTTCTTCTTAAAATAATCTTATGTTTTGTTATCACCAAAAAGGGGGAGATTGTTAATACAAATAAATCATAAAAACGTTTATTTATATTTTACGATCTTCTAACATTTTGTCGATAACAAACGTAAAATCATTTTAACGAAACAAATAAAATACGTAAAAGGTTTGACCCAATAGTTTACTAACACACTTTTACTAAACATATTAAAACTATATCCAAACATGTTTAGTAAATAAGTTATATAAAACCAAAGACATTTTTATATAAACACTAACAAGTAATATTTTTTACATCTTATAGAAATGCATATGTATAACAACTAGTGTTTACGTAATATCAAAATATATATATATATATATATATACTTTGTATATATTATAATTGGTAAAAACCAAAGTCCATGACCCATGATCCATTGACTAGGTACAATGAATGTTGTTGGGTAAAAACCAAAGTCAATAACCCATACCCATGGAGCATGATCCATAACCCATGACCCATTGCATGACATCATGCATGAAGTCATGTTGGGTATTATCCATGATCCATAACCCAAATTCCATAACCCATGACCCAAGATCCATAACCCAATGACTAGGTACATTGCATCTTGTTGGGTATCCATAATCCATTACCCATAACCCATGGTTCATAACCCATAACCCGGTTTGCAACCCGTAATCTGAACTAAACTGACCCAGTAGTCGGATCCCTGGTTTTGCACTAGCCGGATCCCTATGGGGAGGGATCCGTGGGAACCATGGGACAGTAGACAAGTTTTTGTCTATAAATAGTGAGCCATTTCTCTCTTGCTCACTACCACTTCACATATACTTTCTCTCGGTATTCTAACATCTCTAACCTCTAATCCAAAGGATCATTCTATGTAGTTTTATGTTTGTGTGATTCTCTAAGTTCCTCTTAAAGGCGAGACCACCACCTCTTGAAGACGTGCAAGCTCAAGGTCATGAGTTGCTAAGCTTCGTCATCATCAAGACCACTGAAGTATATCTTGTTGATAGTTCTTTCCTCCCTCCATAGAAGTGTTGTGTTGAAGGCATTAGTGAAAGGTGTCGAAGGGTCGTGTCGAAGGCATTAATGAAAGGTGCCAAGGGTGTACATTTGATATGGTGCATCGATGTACAAGTTAGATAGTGTAACATATTGGATTTCACAAACACATCAAACCATGGTCAATATAGGCGTATACTATAGGTTTTTAGAGAGAAAAAGAGTTAGAGGTTTGGGAACTTAGTGAGAGAAAGTGAAAGTATTATTATGAGCTCCAACCCTCTACCTTGGGAGGTAGAGGGTATTTATAGTCTTACATAAAATGCCACCTACGGGCTGTGGATCAGGCATACAGTGGGTAAAGACCCGTCCGTCCTCCACGGTGTTACTTAACTAAATACTACTTAACATTAAATAACTACGACTATGAGCTTTCTAACGATTACATATACTTGAGGTGACCGACACTTTAATAACTCGATTTACTAAATCCTAACAATCTCCCCCTAAGGGAGGTCACCTCAAATTACATTGAAGACAAACAGATATTACATTAAGATTGTTCTTGGATTCTTGATAATGTTCTTTACTATGTAGTCCGTAATCATTGATTCTTCATTTTTGCATGTTCGGTTAATCCAAGTGGAGGTCTTTAACTGATCCACGTGATAATGAGTTTTGAGCCAGCTTTGAGATTATCAGCTACCATAAATCTCTGACTTTTCCTTTGTGGTGTTGTGACTTTTGGACCGACATGCTCACATTATGGATCATGAAATCTATTCTTCAGAGTAGCATAAGCATGGAGTGAAAATATCATAGTCGTTGTTGCACTTATCATGATTTCTTTAGAAATGAATGTGTTGTGTGAGCATGTGGCTATGGATTGACCTATCCATTCTGATCAGCTGCAAACGTTGGGCGTACCTGCATACACCAGTTAGCAATAAAGCGCATTAGAGTGTCTTTGATCACTTTCGTTGAATTGAGGTACACGGCTCACGGTTCCCCATTGATCAGTACAAGTACTGCCTGTGATCAGGTATAATTCCGAAGAATCTCCTTGATAGGGTTTCGCAGCTGTTCTAGCTGTTCTCAAACCGGAACGTCTCAAAGAAGACAACACGGAGTGAGTGAACCAGCGAATTTGAGATTCACTGATTGATGAAAAGAGATTTGAAAAACAATCGTGTATTGCTTAATAGAAAGTGTTTTGCAATACAACGAAGGTTTTATGGAAAATCAGTTATCAATCATAAACACCTTTTATATTTGAAATATTTATACACAGTCGATGTGCTAAAGAAAATCATTTTTTAAGCACAGCGACTGGTTTTTCAAAGGTATCCGTCAATCCATAACCTGAACCAGGATTGATTCATAGTTTTGGATCGCCCCATTGTTTCTGTTCAGTTGTCACATGGTTGATCTATTGGATAGATCTCACATACCACCTACCAAGAGCTTGTTTGATGCTGGCTCTAGAAGGCTTTCCATCTTCATTGTGAATATGTTTCCATATCACTCAGATGTTCTGGCAATACCACAAGGATAATGCGTAAGACTCATACGATATAATCTCTCTTTCCACATTGTGTGAAACAGAGAGTCTTCATTGACAGTGTCCTAAAGAGATTTATTTGATGATCTCGTGGCTCTAGACTCAATAGTGCACATTTGGTTCCTAAGCCGGAGACTAGGGAGAGGATCTCCTTTTTCAATATCAACAAACTCTAAAAGAAAGTTGATAGATTGTGTAGGTTCCCCGTGAGAATGAAACAAGTCCCTTTTAAGAGAAACTTGAGTGGCTTGAGAAGTTGTAGTGCAGTGCGTCACTGGGTCCATGACGTCTTGTCTTCAATACCGGTGTTACCTTAGTAACAACCAGTAGCATATGTATTGAACCCGGTTTCTGCCCTAAGGTTGAATAATTGGAGGGCTATTTATTTTCACCCTTTTCACATTCAATTCTTTTTCATTCTTCAACCCCTTCAGTGCTTACCGAGACTTCATAACTAGAACCTTGTTGGGTTTATTCCAGTTCTAGCTCTTTCTCTGTCCGCACTCTTCCCATATCTCACTTTTCTCCTTTTTTCATCATACCTAAGGACTCTACACTATCTAGTGGATTGTCCCTGGGTATATCCCTCCGGCTCTGGCGGGATCGTGGGAACGAATACCTAACCTAACCATCCTTATAACTCCATATATAAAGTAAATTTGGTCGGTCTATTTGGTATTGTTCATATGCCATTGGAATCAATTGAAAACCATTTGAAAATCAATCCAGATACTTGTGATATATTATCAAAGCATTTTGTACCTGAATTGTTTTTGATATTTTTAGAAAAAAAAAGAGCTTCCCCTCAACATGTGCATTATGTAATTGAAATCGTTTTGGCACACGGAGGCAAGAGGAAGGTTTCACTTCTTTGATTACCATTTTCTAAAAGATATCAACATCACTTTCCTGATCAAAATTAGTATTTTTCATACTTTGTTAAGGGTATTTTTTGGAAAGGATGTGGTTTTCAAGAAGTTGCTCCCCCTCAATATGTGCATAGAGATTTGGAAGTGTTTTGCACATATTAGGGAAAACCTGCACATTGAAACAAATCAATCATGTTTCAATCCTTTTTGGTTTGAAATATATGCCCCCCCCCCCTCAACATGTGCATGTTAAATTTGAAATCGTTTGGCACATGTGGGGAGGAAAGCTTGTAAATCATTTTAAAACCATTTATCGAATTATCAGTTTAAATCCAATTTAAATCACAAATTCTCCCCCGATCACAATTTTCAAATCATTTGAGATTTGTGATCTCTGTAGATTTAAATTGATTTTGAAAGCTTTTGAGAAGAATTGTGACTTGCTTATAAAAACATTTAACCGATAAGGATCAAAGCTGAGACTTTAAACTCCAAAAAAACATGCTTGAGTATCTTTTGAAAACATGACATAAACCTTGGTCTGAACCAGTTGTATGAAAAATAACCTTTTGATTTAAATGAAATCATTCTCCTCCTCAATCAATGACATAAGTTGTTGATTGAAAGATAGAGATTTTGACCAATGTCAAGCCCAGATGATTTTCAGAAATTGAGACCGGGTTATTTTTATTAGTTTTCAATTAGATAACAAATATTTTTCAGAAGAATTTTTAGAAGGAAAAATACTTGTGAAGGAAACATTTGTCGTTTTAGTGACAAACATTTGTTTTTAGAATCAGAGCATGAGATTTGAAAGATAAGATAAAGCATGGCTCTGTTCTTCCTTAAAAAAATGGGTTATAGACTGAAATGACTATAAGCCTTGGTCATTTTCTCTCTCATTTTTTTGTTTATTTTTTTTATGTACATTCGACCAACATTTAAAGATCCGTGTCACTCTTTGAATGACAGCGCAGAGACCGTATATATCATCGAAACAAGAAAAGCATGACAAAATGATAATATTTTTTGAAATTTTTTGAGTTTTTCAAATTTTTATGGATTTTTTGAAAGTTTTATATTTTTCTATTTGCTTTTTTGTTGGTTTTGAAATTTTGTATTTTGCTTTTTGAAAACAAATATTTACAAGAGATGGATGAAAAAAAAAACTTTTACTCCTCTTCTTCCTCTTGAAGACGTTTGAGTGTTTCTGGTTGTAGACTCTTTAGACCAAGTCGTGGAAGGATAAACTCAAAACGTTCTCTAGGAAGAGCTTTGGTGAAGATGTCTGCTAGCTGGTATTCAGTCCTCACAAAATAAAGTTCCACCACACCGTTTTCCACTTGCTCCCTGATGAAATGATGTCGAATGTCGATGTGCTTTGCTCTTAAGTGTTGTACGTTGTTGCATGAGAGAGCAGTGGCACTTTTGTTATCCAGGGATTTTGTTGAATTCAAAGCCATAGTCAGATAATTGGGATCTCATCCATAGGATTTGAGCACAACAAGATGACATGGCTATGTATTCAGCCCTTGTAGAGGATATATGATGACGTACCCTCCGATCAGGTCGAAGGACCCCCCTTCGGCCTCAGTCAAAATTGCATTACGAAGACCCAAGTCTTTCTTCATAAGTCATTGGTGGCGTAAAACCATTCGTCATTGACATGGTTACCAGTTGGGAATCCGCCAGCCGAAGGCCTATGCCCTTCGGTGTCTTCCCTTGAAGATGCCAAGACAAATAAGAACCTTGACTTGGTCTTCCCCCACGTTCCCACTATGTCCTTAGCTTCCCCGCTAAGTCCGAGATAGTGGGGATGAAACCCTAGCGGTTACCATAAATCAGGGGACGCCCCCCATGATCTCCTGAACGTGTGCTAACACTCTCCAAGCTGTTTTCATCATCTATAAATAGGTTGGACGAGTCATTTCAATGGTATGTTCACTCAACACAGTATTTCACATACATCATATTATCCATAACTCATATCACATACTTATTCACACGCCAGAGGTGGTTCGCAGGGCCCAACCCCTGCGCAATTACTTAACGAAGTGTCTACTATTTCTTATTGCAGATTGACTACAAGTTTGGCGCAAGCATATCACCCCTCAGACCCTTCGATCACCATCGAAGGCCTGATCGTACGAATTATTGTACAATTAGTGGCGCCATCCGTGAGACCCGCTACTATTGGTCTTGTTATTCCAAACTTACACCCAGTCAATCACTCTCACTAGTTTTACGGCATAACTCAAGGGAGAGAAGATACACCCCCTCCGGGTTTCTTGACCTTGACACCAATCCTAGTCAACGACCCTAAAAACCTTCCCAATATAACTGCATCCACTTTTACCACACGATCTCACCCTGAAATAACGCCCAACAACCATGCTTCAACCTCGGCTAACCCTGAACCGGTAATTAGTCTGGCGTTTGTCGAAGCTAACATCGAAACATTGGAATCCTTACTAAGAGCTCGAAGGAGGCAAGCTAGAAATGTGGAGATGCGTAGGGAGTTAGAATACTCAAGCGATGAGTATGATGAAGAGTTGGAAATGGAGGCCAGGCCCTTGGCTCCTGGGGCTACTCGCTCAGTGCTAAGGATAGGGTCTCCGAGAAGTCGAAGGCCTAGTGGAAGGTCGGTTGTTTTTGAAGACGTTCCGGAAAGGGCTCCAACTACACGGGAAGGCACGATAGAAGGCTCCAATGGAAGGAGTCACCGAAGGGATGCTACAGAGGTTAATTTGCCACCACTTTTGGCAGCTCATCTGGGAAGAACTGAAGCAGGGGTTCTGTTGCAGCCTTCTCACGCTTCCGGCGTAGAAGGCAATCCATCTCAAATAAATGAGGAGGAAATCTTCCTCCATGGTATGTACCCTCCTTTTCAGACTCAATCTTACCCTCAAGGGGTTTATCCCCCACCTAATGAGCAGGCTAGTAACCCCAATTTCACTCAACCATACGGAAGCATGCCCTACGGGCAACCTATGGTATACCCTTCGTACCCTGTAGGAAGTCACCCACCTTATATACCTACTGCTTACCCTCAATATGTTAACCAAAACCCTGTTGGAATACCTCCCAATCATAACCCGTACAATGCTGCCCCTACCTATATGCCGCCTTATAACTGCCTTTATTCGGAGCCCATGGGCTCCACAACACCCTTCGTAAGATGGATAGAAGACTACCCTTTACCTGATGGGTTGAAAATGTCTGCGCATATTGGTACCTACGATGGGAAAGGGGATCCGGATAACTTTTTGCACTTGTTTGAAGAGGCTATTAGAATGAAGAAGTGGGTTTTGACTGTCGCTTGTCATATGTTTACATACACCCTACGAGACTCCGCTCGTATATGGTGGAACGGGCAAAAACCGGGTAGCATTGTGAATTTGGATGATCTCAAGGCCAAGTTCAGATCACATTTCAGCCAACAGAAAAAGTTTACAAGAACACACCTGACAGTGCACAACATCAAGCAGAGGGAGAATGAGAGCACCAGGGCTTTCATCACCAGATACACTGACGACACGTTACAAATAATGGGTTTGCACGAAGACCAACGCATTTCAGGTTTTTTGCATGGTCTACGAAACAGAAGTCTGGTCGAATTCCTCTCCACTGATCTTCCCGCAACTTACAAGGGTTTAGTGGAGAACGCTTACACCTGGATCAAAGCAAAAGAAGTATCTACCAACAGGGCTCCGGTCGAAAATAAAGAAAGTCACAGCAAAACCCCGAAGCATTCTTCGTGGGAAGGGTCAAGGAACAAACACAAAAATAAGGACAGGTTCACACCGTACCACAAAAACATCAACCATGGGCTCTTGGCTAATCTGTCCAAATCTCCAAGGGAGATACTTGCTACGGAAAAAGCTGCGAAGGCCTTTGATCCTCCTCCTCGCTTGGCAAACAAAGGAAGGCCCAGAGATACTTCCAAATTTTTCTACTTCCATGACGATTACGGACACGACACCAACAACTGCAGAGAACTCAAGAAGCAGATAGAAGAGGCCGTAAAGTCTGGCCAATTGGGACATTTGGTGAAGGGTATAAAAAGAGGTAAAGACAAAGCCTCCGACACTCAGTTGGGGAAAGATACCACACCTGTCGAAGCACCCATCCTCATGGTATACAAAGAGGAATCTAGTTCAAAGAGGAAGGAAGCAGAGGAAGCCTTGTGTGGAGTAGGAGATGTCATTTTTCCTTCAATCATAGGGAAAGTTCTTTCAAATGACCCCGTGGTCATCAAAGTTTTGATCTCCAATAGAGAAGTAAAAAGAGCCTACCTTGACTGCGGTAGCTCCTACGAAGTTATCTACGAACGATGTTTTTTAAAGCTCAAACCTTCAATAAGGTCGAAGAGAGTAGATTCGAAGGTACCCTTAGTGGGATTCTCAGGGGAGCACTCATGGCCCTTGGGAGAAGTCCCTCTAGAGGTTACGATCGGAGAAGGAAGGCTAAAAAGAACAGAAACTCTGGTTTTCACCATCGTAGGGTCGGAATCTCCCTACAACCTCTTGATAGGGAGAACAGCAATGCAGAAGATGGGCATCGTTGTCTCAACCATACATGCCGCGGTCAAATTCCAAACACCTTTTGGCATTGGAACGGTTTTCTACAGCTATAAGGTGAAGGAGTCTACGGCAGTAAGCAGAAGGATCAAACAGGTTTCGGAGGAGCCTTTGAAGGATGTTCTCAGTTGTACTGACGCTGAAGAACGCATCGTGGTAAATGATCTCTACCCCGATCAGACGGTGGTAATTGGAAAGCAGCTCCCAACCTCCTTTAAAGCAGAATTGGAAAAGGTACTTCGTGCTAACGCAGATGTCTTCGCATGGACCTACTCTGACATGACGGGGGTCCCCAGAACTCTCACCATAGACGGAAAGCCCTTCGGCACTGAACACAAGCTCAATGAGTTCAAACACATTGAACCCATAAAACAAAAGCGTCGAAGCCTGGCTTCTGAAAGAAATATTGCTGCATGCAAAGAAGTGGACGAGCTCGTAGCAGCAGGCATACTCAGAGAGGTGAAGTATCAAACTTGGGTGGCCAATCCGGTGATGGTCAAGAAGCATGACGGAGGATGGAGAATGTGCGTAGACTTCACAGATATTAACAAAGCATGTCCGAAGGACTGCTACCCTCTGCCAGAGATTGATTGGAAGGTGGAATCCTTGTCAGGGTTTTGGCTAAAGTGTTTCCTAGACACTTATAAAGGTTACCATCAGATACAAATGGCGGAAGAAGACGAAGAGAAGACAACCTTTTTCACAGGAAAAGGCGTTTATTGTTACAAAAAGATGTCTTTTGGTTTGAAAAATGCAGGTGCCACCTACCAACGATTAGTGGACAAAGCCTTCCACAAGCAGATAGGTAGGAATCTGGAGGCCTACGTAGATGATATGGTCATCAAGAGTAGGTCCGAGGAGGATATGCTCTCCGACATTAAGGAAACCTTCGACCAGCTTTGCGCCATCAATATGAAATTAAATCCCAAGAAGTGTTCCTTCGGTGTGGAAGAAGGATAATTTTTGGGGCATCTGATCACCAAGCAAGGTATTAAGGCCAATCCTTCGAAGGTTAAGGCTATCACAGATTTGCAGCCTCCTAAGTCCCTAAAGGAAGTGCAAAGTCTGAACGGAAAGCTAGCAGCCCTCAGCAGATTCTTGTCGAAGGGTGCAGATAGATCTTTGTCGTTCTTTAAAACACTCAAGGGATGCACAGACAAAAAGACGTTCTAGTGGAGTATGGATGCAGAAGCAGCCTTCCAAAAGCTAAAGGATTTCATGGCTATCCTTCCTACACTCACAGCCCCAATCAAAGGCGAAGGGTTATTCATGTATATAGCAGCCTCCTTCGAAAACATCAGCGCTGTGTTATTGGCAGAAAGGGAGAAGAAGCAAATCCTAATCTACTTCGTTATCAGGGTTCTACAAGGAGCTGAGCTAAATTATCCAGCATTGGAGAAGCTAATTTTGCCTTTGGTTCATGCTGTGAGACGCCTTCGAAGGTACTTCCAAGCTCACCCCATAACCGTACTTACTGACAAACCAATCAAACAGATACTTTCGAAGCCAGAGAAATCTAGGAGAATAGCTAAATGGGCTATTGAGCTAGGAGAACATGAAATCGAGTACAAGGGTAGAAATTCTGTCAAGGGGCAAATATTGGCAGTTTTTTTAGCAGAAACACCCTCCGAACCAAAGCATGACACAAAGGTTGTTGAAGAAAAGCCTGACAAACCGATCGAAGGGTGGAAACTTTATACAGACAGAGCCTCCAGCTCCGATGGTTCCGGCGCAGGTCTCATGCTTGTTGATCCCAAAGGAAAGGAATACACTTATGCACTCCGCTTCGAATTCGATGCCACGAACAATGAAGCGGAGTACGAAGCCTTGCTAGCAGGCCTCCGATTAGCAAAAGACATGGAGGTGGAAGACTTGGCTATTTTCATTGATTCACAACTTGTAGCCAATCAGATTAAAGGCTCCTACGAAGCAAGGCAACCTGTAATCAAGCAATACCTGGATAAGGCCAAAGAAATGCTCGAAGGGTTCGCATCCTACACCATAGAGCATGTTCGGAGAAACCAAAACAAGAAGACGGATGCACTTAGCAAACTGGCATCAATGGCATTTGCTCGTCTAACTAAGGAAGTTTTGGTCAAAGTATTGGCAGATAGGTCCATCGTCCAAAAGGAGGTGTCTGACGTAATACTGGAGGAAGACTCGAATTGGATGACTCCTATTAGAGAATATCTAATAAGTGGTATACTGCTGGAGGATCAGAAGTTGGCTCGAAAGGTGCGCATCAAAGCTCCACAGTACAGAATCATGGGAAATTACTTGTACAGAAGGTCTTTTCTGTCCCCTTGGCTCCGTTGTGTAGGACCAAGGCAAGCTACCAACATCATCCAAGAAGTGCACGAAGGCTCCTGCGGACTGCATGCAGGACCCCGTTCCGTTGTCTCCAAAGTCATGAGGGTCGGATATTACTGGCCTTCAATGCACAGGGACGCTGTCGACATCATTTAGAAGTGTGAAGCCTGTCAAGTCCACTCAAGAGTCCCAAGGCTACCAAAGCAAGATATGACTTCCGTAACGTCCGCATGGCCCTTCAGCCAATGGGGGATCGACATCGTAGGCCCGCTGCCAATTGCTCCCGGAGGAGTAAAATTCTTGGTTGTAGCCATCGACTACTTTACCAAATGGGTGGAAGCGAAGCCCTTGGCATCCATTACAGGCAGACACATGGAAAAATTTGTATGGGAACATATCATCTGTCGGTTCGGAGTACCTCACATCATCATTTCTGATAATGGGAAGCAGTTCGCCGAAGGGGTATTCCCAGTATTTTGCAGAGGTCTGAACATCAAACAATCTTTCACTTCCGTTTACCATCCTCAAGGGAACGGGCAAGTGGAAGTTACCAACAGAGACATTGTACAAGGAATAGAACGAAGGCTGGGATACAGTCATCACGGTTAGGTAGATGAGCTACCTTAAGTACTTTGGGCACATAGAACGCATACGAAGTCAAGTCACGGAGAAACACCTTTCAGCTTGACATATGGCACGGAAGCTGTCATCCCTTCAGAAGTAGTGTTGAAACAGAAAGAGTCATGAACTTCGAAGCAGCAGATAACGAAGAAAGACTCCGTAGTAACTTGGACCTACTTGAAGAACGAAGGGAAATAGCCTCCATTAGAGAGGCTATCCACAAGAAAAAGATTGAAAGGTACTATAACA
This sequence comes from Chrysanthemum seticuspe, assembly GCA_019973895.1. NCBI lineage: Eukaryota > Viridiplantae > Streptophyta > Magnoliopsida > Asterales > Asteraceae > Chrysanthemum > Chrysanthemum seticuspe. Next base: position 108,360,107 of record BPTQ01000001.1, read on the forward strand.
AGCGGGTCCGGCCTTCGACTTTCAAACCAGGGGAATATGTCCTCCGACTCAACAGCGCAAGTAAAGCTGAGTACCAAGGTAAACTAGGACCTACATGGGAAGGACCCTACGTTATTAAGGAAGCATATGGCAACGGAGCCTACAAGCTGGAAACCTTGGAAGGAGACGCTATTGATAGAACCTGGAATGGCACTACTCTTCGTAAGTTCTACGTATGAAACTTACAATGTCTAAGGACACATTTTATTTGCTTTCAATCAATGTATTTGCATTCTTCTCACTTAGGGAAAGAAGCATTAACGGTAGGCGTCTAGTATTCATTTCTTAAAATGATGTAATCCTCCCTACCCACTTAATGATAATAACACATTTCCCTCAAATCTCTTGTTTCGTTCAATACAACAAAGATTTGTCCACCAAGTCGCTTTATAAGTTTCAATGTCGAAGGGATGTACAAAGACTAAACAACATGTCTTGCTCACATGCATAACATCCATCTCAACTTCACATTAACTTTCCTATATGGCCTTAAGGTATTTCAAGCCTTTCGCTGCCCAAAGGATCAAGACGGAGTGGGTCGCGACCCTCTGTCAGCAGTTAAATTATACGATTGCTAATATTCTTGGTGAAGTAACTACACTCAATGAGGCTATGCATCTACCATACGCCTTAGGTTGTAACAAATATTTTTTACGTAAGTAAAAATAAAATGAGAAGAATCACACATGGCAAAATTCGAGCCCTAGTGGCTTCATTGTAGATTAATGACTAGTTTAACTAGTCTAAAACAGGACATAGCCTTAACGATTCAACAAAATAAAATATTGTTTTAGGCCGTAGCCTACATCACACAAACCACAAGTTAATTGTTTCATCAGGCAAGAAGCCTGGAAAGGAACACAGACAATTGTTTTAAACAGGGTACATACCACCCTGGGGATCAAATTACAACCACATGGTTGCCTTCATTAAACCTTGGAATGAGTGGGATCAGCTAAACCTGGGGATGGAACCTGGGGTGATGGAGTCCTCTTGGAGGAAGATGGAGGCTGAACTGTCCTTGGCTTCTTGGCTAGCAGGTCCTTAATTGAGGCCGTTGGGTCCTTCGTCACATCTGCAAGGAAAGGGAACTCTAAAGCAGTTAATTGATTACCTGCATCATCATATTCTTTTTCATGAGTTGCCCTGTAGTACGGAATTTTCTCCAGCACCACTGGTTCCCTAGTCTTAGCTACCTCCTCCAAAGTGGTACACTTGCCATGAAAAATGGCAGCATTCACCACATTCTCAATGGCAATCCCCACATCATCGCTATGGTAAAGTTCCATAGCAATATAGGGGATCACCTTGGTTATCAGGTCCACTCTGTCCTTCTTCAGCATCTTCAGATGAAGGTTCAATCCATCCACCTTTTCTCGGAGCTTGATCTCTTGGTCCAGCAACTTTGCCCTCTCTTGTTCGAGGCCTCCACACTTTGATGAAAGAACAGATATCTGCTCCTTATAGCCAACGACCATAGAGCCTTCGACAGTTAACCTACTGCACTCAGCCTCGCTCATTGCCAATTTACCTTTGAGCTTTTCATTCTCAGCTCTGAGATCTTGCACCAAGGGGTTCTTATCAAAATCCTCCAATGCTTCCTCACACTTCTTCTCCAGGTCTGCATACTTCTGATCCCTAGCCTTCTCTCTCCTCGGCATAACATCCATTTCTTCTCGAGCTTTGGTGATAGCACGGAGCAATTCCCTTGTCCTAGCATTGAGTTGGTTGTCAAGCATGCATTGGCGAACATAGATTTTATCATGAAGGTCGCAAAGCCTCTCTATGGACATGTTATCCATCACCCCCTTCCACTTGGGTGGGATCACATGGCTCACGAGTTGGTGACAAGCTAGGGAGAAGGAAGCTCATTCGTATCAGGAAGACCTACAACAAATGTACATTTCATTAGCATATTATATTTGGTACCTAATTTTGTTTCACAGGAAAAAAACTTACCATGGATATCATCGCCGCTGGGCCCTTCGATGGCTGGAAATTCCACAGCCTTACCCTGGGCACTCTTCTGCCAGGTAGTTCGAGAGGGAGGAGTAGGTAGAATAAGCTTTCTTTTTGGCGCAGACTTCACAGCCATAGAACTGGCACCTTTCCTGCTTCGGACCCTCTCACCTATGCCGGAGGGTCCTATGATGGCCAATGGTCCTTCGGAGATTGGTTCATCTGAGTCAGCAACGTTCTCCACCAGCTGGTCTTCTACATCTATGGGTTCTTTTGACGGAGGAGCAGAGGATACAGGCTCGACAGGCTGGGCTTCCACCTCGTCTTTGTTTATGGACACCGATGGGGAGCCCACGCCATAGCTTGTCTCTTGGGGATTCTTTGGAAGAAAGCTTACCTCCTTTGCACCTCCAGCCACAACAAAGTTCCTGAATGACATCTCTGCACAAAGAAGCAAATAAGATAAATATCAGCGAGATAAGTTTTTGTTTCTTATGTTAATTTAAAAAATACATACTTTCTCCATCACAAATTATCTCAGGTACCAACGGAGACCCCTCCCATCTTTCAGAAATGCCAGCCATGAACAGGATTGGCTCAGGGAAGGTCTGGCAGTCAGCTGGATGACGCGCCAAACGCTGATACAATGGGTCTCTTCTCACAGTATAAGGCAATGGATCGGTGAACCTTTTCTCATCATATTGAAAGTCTGGGTTTAACAATGCAGAGTATCCAGGAGGGATAATGGTAGTCTGGATATAAAAGAACTTGCCTTTCCAGTTCCTTATGTTCGTAAAAGGTCTATCTATCAATATGGGCACATCCCTTTCACCCCTCTTGGCCAAGGTCAACCAATCTCCTCCCGGGTATAGATTCAAAAAACCCCTAAGCACAGTCAAGGATGGTTCAAACCCATAAGCTTTGCACATAACAATGTATGTTGTAAGTTTGGCTAGGCCAAAAGGGTTGAACCTAGAAATGTGTACTTCATAATACCGGAGGAATTCTAAGATCAAAGGATGCAAAGGTATCCTAAGGTTGGAAGTGGTGAAAGCATGGGTATACAGGCCTACATAATTTTCAGGGGCATCAAATATCCCTTGATTTTTACTCAGTAGCATTATTTTATGTTCCTTTGGAATGGGATAATCAGTGAGGAACGCTTTAAGCTCATCCCTGGTTAGTGTGCAGCCTTGTTGTTTTATCACAAATTTTTTATTGGTAGACATGATACCTTCTAAAGAACACAAAATGTATTTGAAATACAGAGAAGAAGGAGCGCTTTACCTTGTTTGGTCGAAGGCTTGATCGGAAGAAGTTTTAGTAGGTGAAAAACTTTGGGCGAGAGTTAAACTTTGTTAGGGTTTTACTGTTTTTTGCATTTTATATACCGTGCAAACGTTACATCTCAGCCCTACACGTGTCCGGACTTATCCCTTTCCTACCGGATTTCAAATCATTTTTAAATTTTGAAAGGATGTTTACTTTTATCGAGGAAACAGGGGTAGTTAGGATTAATCTTGCATTTAATGCGGTCAATAATTACAAGACTTTTCATCTTCATTCGTTTTTGTGACGAAGAGGAGGTTTCGTTTTTATTTCTGAGTCGTAAGCAATATTTCTTGTTCGTACATATCACTTTCGACTGGGGGGCTTGATGACGTACCCTCCGATCAGGTCGAAGGACCCCCCTTCGGCCTCAGTCGAAATTGCATTACGAAGGCCCAAGTCTTTCTTCATAAGTCATTGATGGCGTAAAACCATTCGTCATTGACATGGTTACCAGTTGGGAATCCGCCAGCCGAAGGCCTATGCCCTTCGGTGTCTTCCCTTGAAGATGCCAAGACAAATAAGAACCTTGACTTGGTCTTCCCCCACGTTCCCACTATGTCCTTAGCTTCCCCGCCAAGTCTGAGATAGTAGGGATGAAGCCCTAGCGGTTACCATAAATCAGGGGACGCCCCCATGATCTCCTGAACGTGTGCTAACACTCTCCAAGGTGTTTTCATCATCTATAAATAGGTTGGACGAGTCATTTCAATGGTATGTTCACTCAACACAGTATTTCACATACATCATATTATCCATAACTCATATCACATACTTATTCACACGCCGGAGGTGGTTCACAGGGCCCAACCCATGCGCAATCACTTAACGAAGTGTCTACTATTTCTTATTGCCGATTGACTACAAGTTTGGCACAAGCATATCACCCCTCATACCCTTCGATCACCATCGAAGGCCTGGTCGTATGAATTATTGTACAATTAATATAGAAGTACTCATTTGTTTCTTAGAAGACCAGCTCACAAGCTTATCACCCAAAAACTGAGCACCTCCAGACGTACTTCGACGTGTATCTTGACATCATGCATTATCAGCATCTGCATAGGCTGTTAGTGACATACCGGTGTCCTTCGGGTACCAAAGTCCCATATTGATGGTTCCTTGGAGATACAGAAAGACCCGTTTAACCGCTTCAAGGTGCTTTTTGGTAGGCTTAGCCTGGTATCTAGCACACATGCATACAGCGAACAGAATATCTGGTCTACTGGTTGTGAGGTACATCAGGGATCCAATCATACTACGATATTTCGTTTGATCTACCATAATCCCTGAGTGGTCCTCATCCAGTTTAGTACGCTCTATCATGGGTGTGTCAACAGGGTCACAAGAATCAAATCCAAATTTCTTTAAAATCTCATTTGCATATTTAGATTGATTTATAAAAATGCCTCCGGCTCCGGGACTTTGTGAAATTTGTAATCCTAAGAAAAATGACATTTGTCCCATCATAGACATTTGAAATTTGGAACCATCTCATTAGAAAAACGGTCACATTTATTGGGGTCAGTCGAGGCAAAAATAATATCATCAACATAAATTTGAACGTGAATTAAATGTTTGCCTGACATTCTAGTGAACAATGTTGGATCAACTGCTCCTTTGCTGAATCCAGTAGATAGAAGAAACTTTGATAGCGTATCATACCATGCCCTTGGAGCTTGCTTCAAACCGTAAAGAGCCTTCTTCAAGCGATAGACATGAGTAGGATGCTCTGAATTCACAAAACCTTCAGGTTGGCTGACGTATACGACTTCTTTAAGATCTCCGTTAAGAAAATATGTCTTTACATCCATCTGATAGACTATCATGCTCTTACTTGCGGCATTAGCCAAGAAGATTCTGATTGCCTCGATGCGAGCAACTGGAGCAAATGATTCTTCAAAGTCAATACCCTCCTCTTGACGGTATCCTTTTGCAACCAATCGAGCCTTGTTCTTTAATACATCACCATGCTCATCAAGTTTTACTTTGAAGATCCACTTTAGAGCAATGATCATAGCACAGTCAGGAGCAGGTACTAATTCCCATACATCTAGTCGATCAAACTCGTGAATTTCTTCTTGCATGGCATTGAACCAGCCGTCTTCATTCATGGCAGTTTTAACGTCTTTAGGTTCGACCTTGGATAGTACGGAGTTGAAGAAGCACCACAAGGCATCAGTTGCAAGTTGTTTACGAGTGGATACTGGACGAGAGGGATTTCCAATGGTGTTGTCCAATGGATGATCATGTGTCCATTTTCTAAGGTGTTCGTGTCGTTGTTGTTGAGGAACTGAAGTAGCACAGTCGAATTCTCCTGATGAAGATGGTTCTGATGATGATTCAGGAGCAAATATGTTTTCAAATGGGGCATCTTCAGGAGTAGCAAAGGGATTATCTCCATCATAGGTGCCAGACACAATTCCATGATATACACTCGATGATTGATGATTTGTTGATGAGACAGAGTGATCAGCAGTAGGCGCTTCTTGACTTAATGACATAGAAACTGAAGGGTTAACTTCATTGACAAGGATAGGAGCGGCCTCTGTTGATGGAATTGGCAGATCATTAGCAATTGGCTCATAGTGTTCATCAAACATTGGAACAAACAATTTCTTTAAATCATCTTCCGAAGGAGGTACATAAGGAGTTGCTGGTGAGGGATTTAGTACAAGAGTAGAACTGATGGGACTACTTAATGAAGGTTGAGATGCGGGTCTAGAACTGGATTGTCCTGGAGCCATTTGCCCGGACAGCTCATCGAACGTGACGTGAATAGTTTCCATGATATCTCGAGTTCTTTTGTTGTAGATTCGGTAACCCTTCTTGTTTGATGCATAACCTACAAAAACTCCAATGTCCGCCTTAGCTCTTAATTTTACTAAATCTTGATCGTCATTCATTGGATAGCACAACGCACCAAACACACGAAGATAGGAGAGATCAGGTTTTCGTTTATGGACAAGTTCGTATGGAGTTTTTCCATGAGATGTATGTATGAGGGAACGATTTTAGGTGTAGCAAGCAGTGGCAGTGGCTTCAGCCCAGAGAAACATTGGAAACTTTGAATAAATTAGCATTGTTCTTGCGGCTTCCACAAGAGTTCGATTTCGTCTTTCAACGACACCGTTCTGTTGAGGAGTTCGTGGAACACTTCTTTGATGACTAATTCCAGTACTTTCAAAAAATTGACTTAAGTCTTTGTTAACGAACTCTGTGCCATTGTCTGTTTGAACAATTCTAACAGTATTGTTAAGTCGAACCTGAAGCTGCTTGATAAGTTTGATGATGACATCTGGAGTTTCATCCTTTGTCCTCAAAAACTTTACCCAAGTAAATCAAGAGTAGTCATCCACAACGACTAAAATATATTTCTTCCCATTTATCGTTTGCACTCTCATTGGTCCGCACAAATCCATATGAAGGGTATGAAGAACTTCCATTACTGAGTATGTGGGTTTGGGTTTGTGGGCATATTTCTTGCTTTTTCCCAATTGGCATGCTGAACAAAGATGATCTTTTTCATACTTTAATCTGGGTAAGCCTCTTACAAAATCCTTTCTGGAAAGATTATTAATGGTGCCGAAGTTCAAGTGATTGAGACGACGATGCCATAACCATGATTTTGTTTTCGATGCCTTTGACAACAAGCAGATTGGAGAAGACTTCATCATGTCTTCGATAGAGATGGTGTAAAGATTTGAACCACGAGTTCCTCTTAACAATTCCACACCATCAAGTTCTCTAATGAAACAAGTATGTTTTCTGAAAGCCACTTCTAGATCGGAATCACAGAATTGACCAACCGAGAACAAGTTATGACCAAGACCTTCAACATAATATACCCTAGAGATTACACTTTTACCAACAACATAGTCTCCATAACCCATAATTGCACCAAAATGGTCCTTCCCGAATCTAACAGTCCCGATAAATTTACTCACGAAGTTCATGAGCCACGAGCGATCTCCAGTTATATGCTTGGAACAGCCTAAGTCCATTTACCATAGAATGATTTGAACGATCTGCAGTTGAACACAGACAAGAATGGATAACTGGATAATTGGGATCCCCATGCAAGAATGAGTTCCATTTGGTTAGTAACAGTGATTGGAACGCCCACATCGGAAGTGGAAACAATGGAATCATCAGGGATAGATGCAGTGCTAGTGTCAGTATTTGACCTATTCAAAGTATGTTTACTTCTTAAAGGAATAGTTCTACCAGTAGGCATCCATTTTCTAATGGGCATTGACTTAGAAAATTTAGGGCACAACTCATTAAGATTAAACTTGCGGCCAGTAGGTATCCAATGATAACCTATGTTACTAAATTTCCTTCCTGTGGGTTTCCAATGTTTTCTAACCTTCTTTCTCCATTGCTTTCTACCCTTCTTAACATGTTTTTTGGCATTAACAATCTTAACAGGGCATTTATCAGCATTAATCAAATCATTCACACCACATTCATGATTAGTAACAGAAACCAAGCAATCATCATTACATGTTTTGCCAAAAGTAGCAGAATTCGAATTAATTACAGTACGCTTATAGCTAATACTAGAATCAACACGATTCGTTTTATTCAACTCAAACTTAGGTAGTGTTTGATAATGACTTAAAGAGTCTTAATTCATAAATAGGTAATTTTATTAAGTCATTAATTGAGTGTTTGTTTGGTGCTTAATTTAAATGGATGACCTCCTAGAAAAAGCCATATAAGTGAGGGTCTCTATATTAAGTCATCACTTTTATTATACTTTTACATATTTACCCTTCAACTTCTTAACCTCTAATAAACACTTATTTCAAATAGAAGGGTATAACAATAATTCTTTTAATTCAGACACTTTATTCAGCACGCAAAACAAACAACCATTTATTTATCTACAAACAGACAACATATATCCAGACAGACACTTTAATTTAACAGTACTTAATATAAAAATTAAACAAACAAGCCCTTAGTGTTCCTAGGGTGGTCTTCTACTCTCTTCCAATGCACATTCTTAGCTTGCGAGGTCCTATCTTGCTTTGTATTGCCTGGAGGATTTGACCCGCTTGCTTTAATGTCACTGATTACTCTTGTAGAGGGAATTATGGGAACATTAGTTGGTTGGGCTACCTTTTGCATTCCTGAACTAGAAGTTCAGGGATCTGAACTACTTGAAGGCACATTAAAATTCACTTTCTTAATGTTGGGCATAGAATGGTTTGTATACTTAGCACTAGGCATGGAACAAGGCATCACAGCTTTGTCTTTCTCACATAAGGATTTAGGACATGTTGCTCTTAAACATTCTAACAGCTCCTGAGATCGTTTGTCCTGAATGCAAGCAAACCTAATTTCTCTATCAAGTGGCTTAGTTATGAAATCCTCTTCTACAATCTCACGGAGACATTCTAGACTATCCTTAAGGTGAGCGAAATAGTTATGAAACACAAGTTCGTTATTCCTAAGATGAGGAGGAATGTATTTAACAGTCACAGTATATTTGCAGTCTGCAGATGACTTTGATGCAACATTCTCATTAAAGACAAGTGGCATTTTCCCTTTTTCCTGACTCTTCAGATTCTCAATTTCCTTTTGTAAAGACGTTATTTTTTCATTGTTCTTGTCACGAGTGACTTTCATTGAATCATATAACTCTTTAAAGTGTCGTTTAACTTTTTCATTTTCTTTTAGAAAACTCTCATTTTCCTTTTGTAAAACATTAACCAAGTTTTGAAGATGAAAAGTTTGAGAACACTGAGAACCTAAAGGAGGAGGCATTTGGGAGCCAGTCATGTTGTTCTTTTCACCTTTTAATTGTGAAATTTGGGCTTTCAACTTTTTGATCGTGTTACAATGAGCTTGAATATGTTCATCACGTTTGTTTATTTCAAAAAGTGCATCAAACTCTGGAACATTTGAGGATGTCTTGATGTTTGAGGTTTTGACATTTTCCTTGAGATGTTGATATTTTAGTTGCAAGTCAAAATTATCGTGATCATCCTTATCAATTTTCTCATTTGGTCCTGAGTTTTTATTTTCAAGCTCAATGACACGATTATGGGAAACTTTCAAAGCAACAGTTAATTCATGAAATTGAGAAGCAGTAATAGAATGCTTAGTAACAGTATAAAACACATCTTGAGCCACACAACTTACTACTAAGTTCTCATTTAGGATATGCAAATTCTTCCTTTCAATTTCATTACATTTGAGTTCCCGTTCATAATCATTGACTTCAAAATCATTGCATCAAATTCCTTTTCCATTTCTTTAATGTCTGAATTTATCCCCTTTTGAAGACTTTCAAATTGACCTTTTAATTGTTTAAAGAAAGGCATGACCTCAGTTAAATAGCATTCTTTAGTTTGCTCAAAACCCTTTTCCCCTTCAGTTATCCCAGTATACAGGTTGATTAAGGTCTTGCTATTAGTGGAAATAGTTCTAGGAACTAAATGCATTGGTGTATTTGGAGGATACACAGTAGCTGCAGGCACTTTCCTAAGGGGAGGGTTTGTTTCAACAAGTTCACTTGCCTTTTCCTTATCCATATCTTTCTTCCAAAAAATTTGTTCTGGGGTTAATTGGGTTTGAGGCTTAAACTTGTTCAGGGAGATCCAATTTTCTTTTGTGTAATCATGGGGTTGAACGTTATGTTTTGCTTTTTACACTCAGGATCTTTTAGCTTTTTATCCATTTTATCCCTATTGACTTCTTCAAATTGCATATCTTCCTCAGTGCACTTAGCGCAACTAGGTTTCTGCCTAGGCTTAAGGATTTCATTACCATCATAGATTACCTTCTGAGCCTCTCTAGCTATTTTACCATACTTAGGATTGGGTTTCTCAACTAGGGGAATACTATGCTTATCACTTAAGACTCTATGCTTTGTGATCATGTGAGCAGTCTGAATGGTATTCCCTTGTACGTACAACTTATTTTCAAGCTTGTTTTTCAAAAAAATTAGATTGGAAAAGTCATTCAAAAGTTGATTCCTTAGCATTAAATTCTTGTTTAAGCACTTTAACATTATCTTGAAGTTCTTGCTTTTGCTTAACAGTTTTAGAAAGCTTTTCTTGTAAGGAATTTAACTCTTGTTTTAACACTTCTTCTCTAAAATTACTTTTTCTAATGATTGTACGCATTTGGCCATCCATTTCCTGCTCACGGCTAGTTAACTCAAACTTAGCACGTTGTTCATAAATAGCAACTTGTTCTTTATAGGCATTCAGTTCAGAGATAACAGAATCATAAGGGGCACATACAGTGTATTCATTAAAAACATAGTCATCATTGACTGTAGAAGATACATCACTTGGTACAATCTCACTTTCACTTTGTGTCACATATTGATCATATGAGACAATATTACTATTACCCTCATTATCAATATCTGATTCATAAGTTTCAAGAGATTTTACTTCGTTATGTATCTTTTGCTCATCAACTTCATCATATAGTTTTAATACCTCTGAAATGATTGATTCTTTGGATGGACCAGCCTGTTGTGGTGATGAGACCTTTGGAGAGACCATAGGTGAGATGCTATCCATGAAGATTGTCTGGGCAGTAGGTTCATCATCGACATCAGAGTCAAATGCATCACAGTCTGCAACTTGAAAGGCATTTTGATGATTGTGACCTATTTCCTGAATTGGCTGCTCATCCACATCAGCATCATATGTCTTAGCATTCCCTTCTGCAAGAAACAACAACTCCTCTTCATCCAAAGCTGCTCCATTATCCCTAGCTTGCACAAGCAACATCTTGTCTCTAAAGTATTCTGCATTCTGTGGACGTTTTGGAGATGTACAGTTCCTTGCAATATGTCCCTCACCACCACAGTTGTAGAATTTGATTGGCTTTGCTTGCCCTAGATTTGCATTCCTTCCACGATTCTGATTAGCCACATACCCTCCACCAATTCCACCTCTTCCTTGTTCATATTGCCTTCTTTGAACTGGTTGCACCATAACCTTTCCATCTCTGGCAATAGCATGATTGTGTAGATTGGATGCAGTCTTGATTTCATTGTTAGTGTGAAGACTGTTAGTATGTGGAGTGAGGGTCAAGTTTTGTTTAACCATAAGAGCCAGTTGATTGATGAAGTGTTCCATAACTGCATTAGCATCAGGTTGCTTGAAACTTGGATCGGGAATGAGTTTGCGATTTCCATTTCCAGTAGGTATGACTTGAGAAGCTTTTGTGGTAATTCCAACATTGGTGTAAAAGGCTGTTGAATTATTTGACGAGCTTGTTTCTCCCTGTTTAGATTTGAGTTGTTCAAGAATCATTTGTTCAAACATAGCATGTCTCTCATTCTGAAGCAGGAAGGCATACAGTTGCTCATAGTTGGTGTTCTTTAATCCTTTGGTTAGCTTCACAGAGGTGAGAAATTTGTGCCATTCTGGATTCATGTTGTTCACAAACTTTGAGTTCAGCTGAATATTTGGCATGGTCATTTTGATGTTCCTCATGTCATTTACAAGCTTGTGGAATCTCACGTAATATTCATAGATACTTTCTTCTGGTTTCATCTTAAAATGCTCAAATTCATCATACAGTTGTGATTCTTTATCTTCCTTGGTTAATTCAGAACCCAAGAGAAGCATCTTGACATTGTCCCAAACTGCCTTAGCTTCAGTGTTGTGATTGATCAGCTTATAAATGTCCTTAGGTAAACCCTGAAGTATGATGTTAGAAGCCCTGATGTCTGCATCGTATCTCTTCTTCTCCTTATCAGTCAGTTCATCATACATTTTAGGTCTGTCCAGTCCTAATATCACCGAGCCATCAGCAGCAGTATCAAGTATGTCTCTGGTTGTCTCAACTTGATACGGTCCTTCATCAATTGACTTGAGAATGTTGACTCCATTTTCTTTTCCCAAACAATACAACCTAATTCGTTAAGCCCATGAGTCATAGTCAGTTCTGTCAAGCATAGGTGGATGAGTATCTGATCCAGCTGCTTAAACGTCCTCAGCAACAGAAGAGATGATTGTAGGTATGTTGGTAGACATGATTACAGATTTTACGGGATTTTAAAACTCTATGATTAAACCGGGAAATAGATTCTTTCACGGGATTTTACTAAATCAAGAGAAAACCGTATTAGAAACAAAATCAACCAAGTCGCTATAACCCTTGAAGACAAGTCGCTAAATAGCAACTCGCTAAAGGCTCAAGTCGCTGTGAATCAAGTTGCTAGACACAAGTCGCTATGAACCAAGTCGCTAAACACAAGTCGCTAAAGCAGCAAATCGCTAAGCTGACAAGTCGCTAAAGAACAATTCTCTAAGTAGACAAATCGCTAAGGAACAACTCGCTGAGAGGTCAAGTCGCTAAAGAGTAACTCACTAGTAACAACAAAGACAAGTCGCTACGTCAACCAAGTCGCTAGCCGTAGTGGTGTCTACACTACTTTGTATTGTTTGTCGTCCTGTCTCAATAGACAAGTCGCTAGGGCTCAAATCGCTACCACTTCAACTACAAGTCGCTACCAACTAACGAAGCAAGTCGCTACGAAGAAAATTTATCCGAGAACCAAGTCGCTAGAAAGAAAAACTTAAACACAACCCTTTTCAATCCAAAACAAGCTCAACCACAGTGATTCAAGCTTTCCAAATCAAAACCCAAGCACTTACAATGATTCTAAACACAAAAATACACTCAAAATTCAAACTTTAACATAAGAGATGATCCAAATGATGCAAAAACCACTAAACTTTTTCAAACTCAAAAACCACTAGAAATCCAAGGATATGTAAGAGAGATGATCAAACCATGGCTCTTGATACCATTTGTAACATATTGGATTTCACAAACACATCAAACCATGGTCAATATAGGCGTATACTATAGGTTTTTAGAGACAGAAAGAGTTAGAGGTTTGGGAACTTAGTGAGAGAAAGTGAAAGTATTATTATGACCTCCAACCCTCTACCTTGGGAGGTAGAGGGTATTTATAGTCTTACATAAAACGCGACCTACGGGCTGTGGATCAGGCATACAGTGGGTAAAGACCCGTCCGTCCTCCACGGTGTTACTTAACTAAATACTACTTGACATTAAATAACTACGACTACGAGCTTTCTAACGATTACATATACTTGAGGTGACCGGCACTTTAATAACTGGATTTACTAAATCCTGACAGATAGTTTGGGTCAAAGGATATTGTTATCCTTATAGTGTTGTAACACGGAGTGTGTCTCCTTTGGGGTAGTTGTGTCGTGGTGTAGTGTTGGGTAGTAGTTACTCCTTTGTAATGGAACTCGCTATCTAGCATGGTACCGGATAAAGTGTAGGAGATGTTGTGATAGGTGAGGTTCTACCTCGTGGAAGAACTCGGTGTCTAGCCTAGTACCGAATAAAGGGTAGGCGACATTGTGAAGGCTTCTCCGCCACATTAAGGAGCTTGTGTTGTGTAGTGCTTACAAACTCTCGAGTGGGGTACTCGGGGAGTGGAGTAGGCCAAGGAAGGTGTCCTTGTAGCCGAACCACTATAAATACTCGTGTTGTGGTTTTGTGTTCTTTTACTCTTTATCTTTACATTACTTACTTATATGTCTATATATCATTATCCAACACACACATTAAATAGATTGACATAAGTCGATCTAAATACTTGAAAATGAAGTTTTAATCGGTAAAACTATTCACCCCCCCCCCCTCTAGTTTTCCACAAGGATGAAGTTGTGAGTGTGTGAGAATTTTGAAAGTGGAAGATTGGAAAAATGAGATTTGTTGGAGTGGAGGTTACTTATGATATGCTATGATCTGTTATGTTTTTGGGCTCGTGGTGGATGACTAAACCTTATCTGTTAATTCTGTTTTATGAATTCTGTTTATGATTCTGTAGCTTCCAATGCTTCTATTTACAAATCAGGTTTATTATATGTTTATTGAAGGTGATTATGCTTTTACATGTTTATGTGACTATCGTTTACTATGCTAGAATATGATTAATATGTTTATATGTGATTCACATGTTGTCATCTAATTATATAATGTCTTACTGTCATGTGAATTCGTTGATCTGCGTGATAACTATGCTAGTGTGTAATTGAGTATTCTGAAAGTTTAGTAAGTATGATTGTTCAGTTAATCTGGTGAACTTTGCCTATCCGTTAGTGTATCTATCTGCTTATATTTGACCTGCCATGATAAGATCTGCTTGTATTAAGATTTGATCTGGGAAATGGTTTAACTAAGGATATCTGTTTTGATAATTTGCTAATTGCTATGCTATGTCTTTTGCTTATTTAGTTATAGTATCTCCTACTGTGTTCTCTATTAGCATGTGTGACTGCCATGACTTTGACTGCTAATGTTTCCACTGTTATGATACTGAGTAAGTTATTAATGTAAACTATTTGACTTGTGTGAATGCCATGTTTAGTTTCTGGTAATTATTTCCGTTAGCCTTTAGACTCTTCGTTTGGCTTATATGCACTCTACTTGCTGATTTATTATGTGCTTGGTTATTTGATGTGTTTCCGTCTGTGTCATCAATATGCTATGTGTTTGTTCGTATTTGTTATGTGTTCTTCCGGATTTCTGTATATTTGTGTTTCCGCATAATCCTCCATGATTCATTGAATCTCATTCCGTTACGACTTTGTTATTCGTTTCTTTGTTCCAAGTTTGTATTTCTGTTTTTGTTTAGTTTTTGTTCTGTTATATCTGTTCACTGGGCTTTGTAAGCTCAGCCGCATTTTCTTTTCCTGCGGCAGGTATTAGGCATTCAAGATGAGCTTGTGGGATGGCTGATCTGGGTTGAGAGTAGAACTGAGAGCAAGTTGTGACTATAGAGATCCTAGATTTATTTTGATTATTAAGTTATTATGTTTTCTTTTGATTATTTTGTAAAGGCTTCCGCTATTGTATACTATTTAAAGTTCTGATATGAAACCGTATTGTGATATCTTTACCCTTGTCGGGTTGGGGTGTTACAATTTATGGTATCAGAGCCAGGTTTTAGGACCCTTAGAGCTTAGGCTATGACCTGTGAGGATTGGGTAGACATTAGGTTTCCGTCTGTTCAGATATCTTTCGATTCCTTTTGATGGTCGTTCAGATTTGACTTCGATATTCTTTTGTCTTCACTGAATTGGCCCTCCTCTGCTCGAATCGAATTTTGTTATTTTGTTTTCGCTCGTCCGTTTGTCGATCGTTAGATGGAGAATACCTGCGGAGCCAAAGAAGATGGTGCCGACCCTGCGTTGCTGCAACGGTCCCTGAGCTAGAGAGATTCGTGAAGCAGAAGCCACACCCGACTGCCGTGCTGCTGGAGACTTCAGGATGCTGCTGGAGGAAGCTGGACGGACCAAACAAAGGCGCAAAAGACGAAGACAAGATTCAACCGGTGGCTGAGAAGGTTCATCTACTTCATATGATTTGGGCGCGACTTATGTCACTCTGATTCGTTTGTCATGCGTTTTGAGATGGTTTGATATTCTGTTAAGTGATTCTGATCCGTATTGCTTTTCTCTAATTTGTTCGGAACTCGGTGTGAATTGTGAAGTTTTATCGTTTAGCATTCTTGTATATCTCAGCCTTTCTTTTTGGAACCGAAAATAATGAGCTATGAGGAACTGTTTTGTGCATTGGTGGCCTTCTTTTCTTTTGTGGTATGGTAAGTTGTTTTGATGTCGTATATGCTGTATGTATGTGATCTGGTCTGTTATAGTATGTTACTTGCTATCTGTATGTTATCTGTATATGATATGTTTTGTTGTGATTCTGGTTATGTGGGTTGCCATGAACCGGGACAGAATATGATGACAATAAGAACTTGTTATGTGATGCAAGTATTATGACGCCTGATCAACGTGATAATACCGAGATCATATAATTTGAACTTATTGAAATCGTATGACGTCTTGGGAAATGCCTGTGGTTGATACGTGAATGGAGTATGACTTGTATCCGTTATTTGTCACTCCTCATGCATGTTTGAAATTTTGTACCTATTTGTGAGATTTTGTCGATATCTGTTACGTGTAAGTTTTGTGCGCTTGGACCGAAATTGTTATGATTTGTGTGAACTATGGATTGCTATGTTTGCTCTAGATGTGTACGTCTCCGTGTACCCCTATTGTGATCATTGGATGTTTCGTGAAGTGTTTGAGGAACATTAGATCCTTTTAGTTTGATTATCTGCGACTGGTGAGATCGTTAGGATTCATTTTGTCTATGTATATGTTTGTTCTCCTCATTAGAAATCTGAATAAGTTAGAGCGTGTTGTTTGATTTTCGGCATCTCATCTGTTTTCTGCCAATACGTTAATAAGTATATGATTATCTGTTATAAGTATTTGATTATTGGTTCGATTTCCGAAAAGTATGAGTTTGAATATTCTGATAAGAATCCGTTTGTTCTGAAATAAGATTCGTGTTTGCTTTATTTCCTTGAAATTCTGAAATCCGGTTTGTTTTCTGTTCTGTTCCGTCTTGTTCAATTTCGAGGACGAAATTTTCTTTTTAGGAGGGAAGAGTTGTAAAACCCTAAAATTCAAAACGAATACTAAAGACTAAAATACCCTTGAAATCGAAAATTATAAAATACGTTTATGTTCATTTAACGAAATTTAAAACTTAACTTATCTATAATTAAAACTTAACGAATATGTGTACGTGATCGACATGGTACGACGGAAATTAAACTTCTCGCGTAAATCGTTTGGGCCTTGTTTTCGTTTAATGGTGAACCAAGTGGGCCGTTCGTTTGTGTGGTTTGGACTCAAGCCGAGAGCCCATATGGGCGTGTGTTGTTTGTGTTCGGTTGGACCCAAGCTGAAGCCCACACCTCAAAAGCCCTAAACCGAATTTTACCAACTATAAATACAACACATTAACACAATTTGGAAACCCTAGTTTTGCCTCTTTTCTTTTCTTGTTCTATTCGGCCGAAGCCCTAAATCCCCTTGGTGTCGAGACTTTGTTCCCAACGAGCTAAGGTATAATCACGTTCTATTCGTCTCACTTTGATACATCTAACTTTATAATATGTTGTAATATGTCTTGTTTAGCCGAAGCTTATGTTTTTGTGTCGAGCCATATGAAACCGAAACCAACTACATAATGAATCGGATCTAATATAATTAGGGAACATGTATTGTAATGTGTTTTGTGAATCGGATCATAGTTATGTCGAGCACAAGAAAACCGAATCACATATATAGATGTTATCATGCCTAATAAATTCGAAACCCTAATTGGAATGGAACCCTAAGTGTAATTAATGGTCTAAACATGTGATTATAGTGGTTTTAATAAACCCTAAAACTGGACAGCATCATATGTCGAATTTGTGTGTGTTATAGATCCAATTTTACAAGTGCAATACTCTGGGTTTTTGTGGAAAAAGTTTATTTTATGTCTTAGTTAAGCTTTCCAAGTGGTTTGGTCGAATTTGGAGTTGTCTAAGTCGTATTTTTGAATTTTACAAGATCAAGTGTCAAAGCTGAGAAACGAGTCTGAAATTAGGTTGGATTCATCTAGGTGTTATCTGATGATACTTGCATATTTTTGAGTGATTCTTGATTCTAAATTGTAGTACTTTGAAATAGCTTTCTGGAAAAATAAGTCTTGTGTCATTTGCAAACATGGAAGTATGATTTTTATATTTTTGGAGTTAGGGTGTCTGAATCTGAATTGCTGAGTTGAAATTTATGATGTAGTAAATGATTTTTAGTATTTAATCTATGAGGTTCTGGAACTTTTCCTTTGGTGGATATGATATTTATATATGGTGTGACACCTGTAGCTTTTGGTTTGATGTGTTGAGTAGGGTAAGTGTGTTGGTTGGGGTCATACTTTTGGTGTGTGTAAATCTGGGTGAGTTCTGGACCGGTCTGTACTTATGATTTTCCGTAGGCGATTTAGCATGGAAATAGAACCCACCAATTTTTTTAGAGTCTCTTAAATCATATGGGAACCCCTGGGATTTTGCTTGATTTCATTTGAGCTAAGTAAGTATTTTATAAAAATCGCTAAAGTCTGGTCCGAGTATGAGTTTAAGAAACTGAAAGATAAAATATGATATCAATAGGTAACACACTTACAAATGCATAAGAAGCTTATAAAATGAAAATATACTTATAACTCTAAGAATGTTAATGCGATTAATCCGTTATAGCTTTAATGATGCTAATAAGTATTAAACAAATCCTAATCCGTGTAGATTCGTTGAAGGAGACGCGACGTTGTATCTTCGTGTTCATTCATTCGTTTGCTTTTCCCTCATTTGCGTTAAGGTACAGATATTCTGACCTTTTCAGTAAAGGTTCCTTATGACGTTCTCTTTTCGTTAGCTTTTCTATTTCAGTTATTAGGATTCCCTATGCCATTGCTATGATTCCCTTCTGTTTATGTGAATCTCTGTTTGTCTGAACTTCTGTTTGTTGAACCTTGCTATGTTTGAGTATGAATTTCTGATTATGAACTTCTGATTATGAACATCTGATTATGAACCTCGGATTATGAATGTATGGTATATGACTTTGATATGAACCTTTGACGTCTGAACATTTGATATGAACCCTTTCTGATTTGTTTGATCCGTTGCTTATCTGAAGCTTCTGTTTAGTGAACCATGAAATATCTGATTTGGACTTTATGATATGAAACCTCTGATATATATATATCTGTTGACTTTTATGATGAATTATGATCTGTGTCAATTATGACAATCTGTTTGACCTAAGTTGGTTTGATACCCGAGCCAAATATTTCACTAGTCATGGGGGTTCCATGTCCGTATCAGTGATGCACCTCTGATATGACTCTGGGGCAGTAGAGTGATGTTCTGCCACGTCCCTGGATGGTGGAGCATATTTTGTATATGTAGGAAGGGGCGTATGGATGCATCCTAGATCTGATCTGTTATCTGATATGATTTGTCTGGTGAATGATGTCGTGTGCAATACGCGTCTTCACAAAAATTCTGGGAGCTAGCTACTCCATTTGTTATTGAGGTCTCCCCTCATATTATATAAGGTATTCCGAGGTCACCCCTCCGAATACAATGGTTACTTATGATATGCTATGATCTGTTATGTTTCTGGGCTCGTGGTGGATGACTAAACCTTATCTGTTAATTCTGTTTTATGAATTATGTTTATGATTCTGTAGCTTCCAATGCTTCTATTTACAAATCAGGTTTATTATATGTTTATTGAAGGTGATTATGCTTTTACATGTTTATGTGACTATCGTTTACTATGCTAGAATATGATTAATATGTTTATATGTGATTCACATGTTGTCATCTAATTATATAATGTCTTACTGTCATGTGAATTCGTTGATCTGCGTGATAACTATGCTAGTGTGTAATTGAGTATTCTGAAAGTTTAGTAAGTATGATTGTTCAGTTAATCTGGTGAACTTTGCCTATCTGTTAGTGTATCTATCTGCTTATATTTGACCTGCCATGATAAGATCTGCTTGTATTAAGATTTGATCTGGGAAATGGTTTAACTAAGGATATCTGTTTTGATAATTTGCTAATTGCTATGCTATGTCTTTTGCTTATTTAGTTATAGTATCTCCTACTGTGTTCTCTATTAGCATGTGTGACTGCCATGACTTTGACTGCTAATGTTTCCACTGTTATGATACTGAGTAAGTTATTAATGTAAACTATTTGACTTGTGTGAATGCCATGTTTATTTTCTGGTAATTATTTCCGTTCGCCTTTAGACTCTTCGTTTGGCTTATATGCACTCTACTTGCTGATTTATTATGTGCTTGGTTATTTGATGTGTTTCCGTCTGTGTCATCAATATGCTATGTGTTTGTTCTTATTTGTTATGTGTTCTTCCGGATTTCTGTATATTTGTGTTTCTGCAGAATCCTCCATGATTCATTGAATCTCATTCCGTTACGACTTTGTTATTCGTTTCTTTGTTCCAAGTTTGTATTTCTGTTTTTGTTTAGTTTTTGTTCTGTTATATCTGTTCACTGGGCTTTGTAAGCTCAGCCGCATTTTCTTTTCCTGCGGCAGGTATTAGGCATTCAAGATGAGCTTGTGGGATGGCTGATCTGGGTTGAGAGTAGAACTGAGAGCAAGTTGTGACTATAGAGATCCTAGATTTATTTTGATTATTAAGTTATTATGTTTTCTTTTGATTATTTTGTAAAGGCTTCCGCTATTGTATACTATTTAAAGTTCTGATATGAAACCGTATTGTGATATCTTTACCCTTGTCTGGTTGGGGTGTTACAATCAACAAGAAGCACTTTAGTGGTCTTGATAATGATGATTCTTAGCAACTCATGACCTTGAGCTTGCACGTCTTCAAGAGGTTGTGATCTCGCCATTAAGAGGAACCAAGAGAATCAAACAAAGAGAAAACTACATAGAAGGGGTAGTGAGCAAGAGAGAAATGACACACTATTTATAGGCAAACTGCCTACAGTTCCCATGGTTCCGGCGGATCCCTTACCTAAGGGATCCGACCAGTGCAATCTAAGGGATCCGGCTGCTGGGTCAGACTAGTCCAAATTTTTGGTTGCAAACCGGGTTATGGGTTATGGGTTATGGGTTATGGATCATGGGTCATCGACTTTGGATCATGGATACCCAACAAGATACATTGTACCTAGTCAATGGGTCATGGATCTTGGGTCATGGGTCATGGATAATATCCAACATAATTTAATGCATGATGTCATGCAATGGGTCATGGGTCATGGATCATGCTCCATCGGTATGGATCATGGATTGTGCAGGTTATATTAGACAAGAAGAAAAAACACATGATAAAGGCAACACTTATTACTTACTCATTCTTATTGGAGGAGGATTTAAGTGTAACTTTATACATATCCTACCGAGATAATCAGGGGAGTACTAGTTTCTTTCTCTTTTATTTACCTTCCTTTATCATAACTTTGATACTTTCGGGGAATATTGGGGACAATGTTCAGTTTATGTGTAGGGAGGGAGAATAAAATGGGAACTTATAAACTATTTACTCACTTGATTTTTGTCTTGTTCTTAGTAAATTGTATAATTAACTATGAAAAATATTTTTTAGGGTAGTTTTAGCACCAAATTTAAAATTTTTTATGGCATTTACGAGTTAAACTTTAGTCTTAATAAAGCGTCTCATGGATAGGAATTATATGACTAGCACAAAAACCGTATACCACTCAAATTCCACTCCAAAAATGTGAGGTTCGCCCCTAGATATTTAGGAATAAAAGCATTCGTCTTTAATGCTTAGTGAGTGTACTAGTAGTATAATAGATTCTAGAACTTGTTTTGTGATGCATTCCAAGATCTATGGTGAGACTACATTCATGTAGTTAGGATTAACTAAATGATAAGAAGAATTAAGATAACCTTGTTTTAAACCTGTAATTTAATTACGTCATCCACATCGGTTGAGTAATTTTCCCCACACCCTTGCGATGTACTCATCTTTAGTACATGATACCCCTAGTTAACCCCTCAGAGCCTATCCTTTTCGCGGTTCTCATGATGTTCCCGTTTATGGAATATCAATGAAGAGCATTGTTTACAATCCACCCCCAAATGTTACACCCAAATCGCCTTAGCCCACCTTGTATGCACTCATATTTAGTGCATTATTATAATCATTGTTTAAACCCTTAGTTCAGTTATCTAGATACTTGCATGGTTGCTAAGTCGAGTCATATCCTTTGTATACAGTTTTGGGACGATTGGGACTCATGGGTTAAAGTAATATTTTATGGAGTAACGGGAAGTAACTATAAATTCAATTTTCCTTTGTCTACGTAATTAAGTACTCCAAGTGTTTTGATCTTTTCAATTCGGGTCAATTAGTGTTAGTGAAATAAAAAATCAAGTATAGGGATGCTCTTATAAATCTCTTTAGTTTGATGTTATCATAGAGGATGGTAGAGTAAAAAGGTATGAAAAAAAAAGAAGAGAAAAATGAGAAAAACATATGGGCTACCATCCTACATCTATCTTTATGTTTAATGTTTATGTTTATGTTTTGTTTCAAGTTGTTATTTAGTGTTAGTGAGTCGAGTCTTGGCTTAGCAATGCCACATTTTACATGCTTGTTATATAAGTTTTTTGACTTGCCACCACTAAATATCATTATATCCAACAAAACCTTTTATTTCCATACCCTAAACCTAACATTATAACCCTTTGTAAAGACCTCTTAGATAGTTATTCCTATGTGCTTACGCTAAAGCGGTGGAGGCTTGATCTATTCTCAAGCCTATGGTAATCTATGTACTATACCATGTAATGAGTGTTTATCTTCCATTTCCTTACATGTTATATTTTCATATAAACCCGAGAGATGAGAGAATCCAAACACTAATTGTGATGTGCTAGTGTATAATTTTCGTGCTTGTTATGACTATTGTGGCACTTGTACTTGTTGTAAAATATTCTAAACTAATGCTAAATGACCCTTAGCTTATAAATTGATTGGCCAAAAGCACATTTGTTTGAGGACAAGCAAATTCCAAGTGTAGAGATATTTGATAAGGATTTAAAACATACGTTTTTAGGGGGTCATTTAAGCCCTAAATCCACACATTTTATATCCGTTACTGCTTAAAATCATTCCTTTTCACATTTGAGGTCTTTTGGAAGTAAAATGTTGGAATCAAGCACTTTTGGACGAAAAGGAGCGAAAACATGAAGAAAACAGCAAAGTCAATAAACAAGGCTGTTTTGCAAGCCTGACGACGTCCCAACCCAAAGGTCGACGTCGACGCTAAGGAGGATTTCTAATTAAAATTCAAGTGACGGCTCAGGTGTGAAATTGGTTCTACAACATGATGGCGTCATGCCTATTTTCTGGAAGGCGTCTCTCTTTGTTTTACACCAGACGTCCAAGACCCAATTCAAGACGACTTCCTTTATGAAGAAAGACGGCGTCATACATCTCAACTGACGTCGTTCCAACGATTACTTGGCCCAAACGAAACCCTAAAGACGGCGACCAGACAACGTCACCAGCAAACGGTGACGCCGCCGCATCTGTAAATCTATATATATAACTCAATTTTTCTGCATTTAGAGAGTAGTATTTTGGAGAGCAAACCTTATTTCGTTAAAAGTCCGACTTGGGCACTATTTTAGGGTTCTAAACCCTTATTTACACCTAAAGATAAGTTTGTTAATCCATTATATCACCATGTTTATCCTATGTTCAATTGTTTTTGTGTGTGCATGGTTATCTATCATGAGTAGCTAAATTACTATTGTGTTTGCTTAGATATATGAAACCTAATTGTTAATTATTGTTAGGTTGTCTCTTGTTTTAATTGGTAGAAGCTAGAGTAAGGAAAACTAGCTTCTTCTTTAATTGGTGCGAGCTTGAACGTCCTAAATAGCACAAAGCTTGAGAGTGCACTTGAGTCATTGTTGTGTTTATTGTGTGAGTTGTAGCTTTAGAATAATAGAGTATTCGGGGGAGATACTACGGTACTTGGCGACCCCGGATAGTCTAGAGGAGAGTTACAATTCATAGAACTAGGGAATTAGGCACCCCCCCCCCTTTGACCACACAGAATACAACGCACCAATTAAGATGAGGATGTGACAATTCAACCGACTAATAAGAGATAACTATGGAGTAAGAACATCTAAGTAAACATACTTTTAATCATCATAAGAACACATCAATCAATACATAGCTTATCTTTTCCTTTTCATTAGTATAATTAGTTATTAGTTTAAAGAATTAGTAGTTAAAATTGGTAGAAGTCCACCTCCACTCCTATACCCCGAGATATTTACTTGTTTTCTAAAAAATATAAAAATGTAAAAAAAATCACCCTCAACCTTACCTTCTCGTCATACATCTCTACTAGCATCTATATTCCCCTAGAGAACAATCAACCCCCTGGGCTTACCCATACTACACTGCAACGATTAGGTACACTGCCTAGTGGGTTGTAAAGCTTGCTCGCGGAAAAGGAAGTCTTTCGACCTCGAACCTGCACATCATCTCTATTAATCAATTCCAAACCATTTTCTAGGGATTGTTTAGGATCACAGAAAAACAACGCCCATTTATGTTCCTTAATCTCTGATAATACATTATCAAGGCTTCAACTAAAGATATCCCTATCACAGCTAAAAGCACTAACATTAATAACATATCCTCCTTCATACCTGAGTGGGTCATATTCAAATAACCGTTTGTGTGAATTCTGAACATCACTTCTTCTTCTTGTATATCATTAAACGTTGTCAAAAATATGCTCCTGTCCATTTTGTGAATGAGGTGGGCTATGAGTTGGTGTGTGTTTGACTAACTATGTGGAATGAGGTTGGTTTCGTGTTAATCGGGTCTTGTGATCTTTTTAGGGTTTAGTGGGTAGCGCCAAAAAATACTTAAGCGTGTTGGGGAAGATTTTAAAATTTCACAGTTGGTCTCTAAACTTGACAATTGTACCGTTTATATACTTAAATTTCCCGCCATTAATAACTTTACTCTTTATGATTGTCTTATTTCACATTTGGTTCATGAGTTTGTAAGGTCATCTGTATCTTTGCTATTTAAGGGTCCATACCCCAAATCATTTGCATACCCACAAACACATATTTCTCCCAAAAAAAACGTCTATATACATCCAAGAATAATGGCTCGTTCGAACGTCTTGATGAACTTGCCACCGCTGCTAATTCTTACTACTTCTTTGATTCAATGGTAGTTTACTTCCAAAAGGAAAATGACAATGATTTAAAGTTTGTC
Organism: Chrysanthemum seticuspe; assembly: GCA_019973895.1. Classification (NCBI taxonomy): domain Eukaryota; kingdom Viridiplantae; phylum Streptophyta; class Magnoliopsida; order Asterales; family Asteraceae; genus Chrysanthemum; species Chrysanthemum seticuspe. Next base: position 108,385,153 of record BPTQ01000001.1, read on the forward strand.
GCGGGTCTACAAAAGTCTTTTCTTGAGTTGCTTGAGATTACAAACCAACATCAAGCGTTCATAACTGAACTTGAAGGATATCGTCCAACGGTGATGTCGTACAAGGTTCTCGAGCATCTTAACCAGGTTTAAAGGCGTGATGTGATTAAGCTGTTGGAAGTTAAGAAGTTGATGTTTGAAACTTATGCTCAAGTGATTGACATGAACAATTTCGTCAATGTTCTTAGGACTATGTGATAAATGGTTGTCTTTTGGGGCTTTTGATGGTATCTTTTGGGAATGATATGTACCTATGTACAGTTTAATTATGGAATTAATGAATTTATGTTTTATATTCTTGTGGTTTTGTTATTTTTGTTTTTTCCTTTTTGATTGTTTTGTGATTCTTTTGATTATATTCATTGTTGTTAGATGTTTGGTCCTTGCAGAAATAGTGTATATATATCTGGATAAGGATTTCGTCCCTTAATATTTGGTCATGATAACATAAATTTTGGAATGCATTTATTCTTACCAGTGTATTATGACCATAATTTTCCCTAAATTCGATTTCAAAACCCTAAATTCTTAAATCACTAAAATTGCTTAACGGTGGGTAAATGTATATTTTGTAGACAGATTAAATGCTCTAATTGTCATACAATTAGACATAATAAGTCTAGGTGTGACAAGAAATAAGTACTAATACCGCCAAATGAAAGAAATGTACGAGGAAGAAAAAAGGCATTGGGATGGCAGAAGGCAACATGTATGCATATATTTATTTTGAATTGATTACATGTATTACAGAGGTTCTTGTGTGTTTACATTGAAGTTGATGTATGAATATATTACTTTTACGGCGGATGAATGAAGACAAGATACGACAGACTATGAAACAAAAGTATCTTGAAGCTCTTTTAGATCAAGAAGAAGAACATAGAAGGTTGGATCAAGAAGAAGAGTAGACAAGGTTGGATGAAGAAGCATTCCAACAGTTTTTAGAAGATGAGATAATGTTAAAAAAAACTTGGCGAGGAAAGAGATAGACAAGAAGCTGAAAGGGAAGTTAGGGAAGAGGGAGATTATTGGGTCTGCTTTGGAGTGGATGTAGATGACTCAATGGATGTTGCAAGATACACTAAATGGTGTTAGTAGGTTTTACCAAACTATAAGGTTGGACCCCATAGTGGCCGTCCTAGCTTGTAATAGTAAAATTTTCAAATGTTAAATGTTTTGCCTCCATTTTGAATCATTTATGGTGTTATTACTCCCATCTACTTGTTCAACAACCACATTGCTCCCACTATAAACTTTTTTACTACATTATATAATACCCCACAGTTCTTCAATTGTTTATCACCGCAAAAAAGTTTCACAATGAATGAAGAAAAAGGTTGTCAAATGATATGCATTGACTGTTGGCTGGAAAGAGAAAACAAGGCTGGATTGACCTTTAATGCAAGGCTTCTACCTAATAGAAATTTCATGTGGTATCACTGTCCAATGCATCTTAACAGAAGGGGAAACACAATTGATAATGGTGTTGCTGCAGATTGTGTTGTGGGTCTAAGTGTTAGAAGGGAAAATACAACAACAGTTGTTAGTGGTGGATATGTAGTACGCCTACATATTTCTGCATCTACTAGAGTTGGTGGTTCAGTGGGCATAGGAGGTGGAAGTGGGACTATATCATGACCTGATGAAATTCATGATTGTAGGTCTCAACAACCTAGTGACAGTGATGATGAAGAAATTGAACCACCTGCAAGTCAAAGACCAAGTCAACAACGGCCAAGTCAAACACCAAGTAAACCATCTGCAAGTCATAGACCAAGTGAATCACCTGCCAAGTCATTGACCAAGTGAATCAACTGCAAGTCTTGGTATGTTGTATTTTGATAATAAATGTAACTTAACTGATATGTTGTATTTGTTATGTTATGACAATGTAGTTTAGTTAGTCATTTTTTTGGTAAAGGTTGACTTTTAAAACTAAAAATGGGTAATTCAAACACCCCCTAAACTGCATATGCAATTGTAAACTAAAAATTGCAAACAACAAACCTTAAACTATAAATGCAAACAACATATGTTTTAAAAATTCCAAACATCATATTGGTTACGCATTTTTTGGTATCTTTTGACTTTTAAAAGTTAAAAATGGTAAATCCAAACACTGCAAGTGAATCAACTGTCAAGTTCATTTTTGGTTATGCATGTCTTTCCAATGGGTAAAAGTTCAAATATTTGGTATTGTTGACTTTTAAAAGTCTAAAGGAATAATACCAGAAAGCACCAAACTGTAAAATGCCAATGTCACATCAACCTTCACATATTCAATCAAATGAAGACCCACACCAGAATTCACTTCAGCTTCTTTCGCAAATCTGCATAAATCTTCAGACATTTCATCAGACATTTCATCTATTTGTAACCAAGTATACTCATATTTAGCCTTCACATACTCTATCATCTCATCCATGACTGCTATCATACTAAGGTCCTTGTTTGCCATTGTTACAGTGTTTGTGAGGGTTGTGTGCACGACTCAGGAGTGTATGAGAATGTGTGTGATAGATGATCGGGTCTTTGTTAAGTCTTAATTCTTTATGTCCGTTATTAGTGAAGAGTGAGGGAAACAATAAAGAGGGTATATGAATTAGTTTTGTTGGGTTGGGTTAGATTTAAGTGAAAATGTGAGTTGTCTATAATGCCCTCGAAAATATAACGCAAAACGGATGTTGACCGAGGGAAAATGAATCAAAGAACCTCGTTGATACCAAAATTTCAAGATTTAAACTCTCGGTCATAAAAATCCTAAGATTTGTACACTACACTATTTATTTTATTTTTTTTTTATTTTTTTTTTAAAGTTTAGTGTGTATTTTAAATGATACTTTTACAATTTAGAGTTAATTGCATTTTTGGTCCTTGTGGTTTGGCCAAATTGCAGATTTGGTCCTCAAAACTTTGAAAGTGCAACAGAGGTCCCCATTTTCAAGTTTCCGTTGCACGTTTGGTCCCTGGCCAAAGTTAAATGACCAAAATGCCCTTATCTTCTTCCCCTTTAATTTTCTAATTACTTTTTCTTTTTATTCATTCTTTCCAACTCTCCCATTTCTTCTTTCACATCCTCGATTCTTCCTCCCACCACAAAAACCCGCAACATAACTATCCTCGATTCTTCCTCCCACCCCAAATACCAAGATCATGAACAAGAACTCAAATAAACAAAACTGCAATTTACTCTTAAAACAAAACCACTCCCACAATTTTCAGATTATTTTCAAATAAACAAAACTGCAATTTTCAGATTATTGTTTCTTTTTATTTTTTCGTTTGTTGCATATGTGGTTGTACATGTTTAATAAGTTACCCTCAGCTGATATAATAGCTTTTGGTGCCCCACAATTCTTATCAAAATCTGCAAGATAAGGTAGGGACCATTAGTATACATATTGCACCACAACACCACCTTAGTTTTGTTTCAGATAGATCCATGGCAACTTTCTTTGGTTCTCCTCCAATTGTGTCACCACTAATAGTAAGGACTCCACAATTATCTTCATCATCACAATCACCGCCACCACCACCACCACCACAGAAACCATCTCAGCCACCATCCCTCAGTAAGAAGAATTCATCACAGGAGTCGCAGTTGAAAACCATAAGCCCAATCGGAGGAGACTCGGAATGAATTGGAACAATTAACCACTTGAAAAGTCTTCCATAAGCATCTAAGAACGAAACCCCTCGATCAATTTTGAAAAACCCCTTGATTTGAGAAACCCTAATTTTTCAGATTTGATTGAAAGTGCATGAATGCTCTTGAAAAGCTTGACCCTTGTATAGATGGAGGAGGGAAAGGGATCCTCCTAGCTTCCTTGACCTCGTTTGTAGGGAGACACCCCTTCTTTGCTCAAGTCTTTGTCCACAACACTCTTCAAAGCTTTATTTGATGCCTAGGACGGTAGGGTTTCCTATTTGGAGATAGTAAAGATGGAAATGAGGCTGACTTTAAGGAGAAGAAGAAGAAAGCACCTATTTTTGTGTTTGGCTTATGAGTTTATTGTTGTTGGATGAATAAATAAAAAGAAAAAATAATCAGAAAATTAAATGGGAAGAAGACAAGGGTATTTTAGTCATTTAACTTTGGCCAGGGACCAAACGTGCAACGGAAACTTGAAAATGAGGACCTCTGGTGCACTTTTAAAGTTTTGGGGACCAAATCTGCAATTTGGCCAAACCACAAGGACCAAAAATGCAATTAACTCTACAATTTATGTACCAAAAGTCTAAAAGCTAGACTTTAGTCGCTGTTTTCCGGTCTACAACCTTGAGTTGGTCCAAATCATTTACATAAATATTATAAACATTTTCTTCCTATTTTTCCACGCCAAAATCATCATCAACTTATCCGATCAAACCAAGATCCAAACTCCATCCTCCGATCATCATGTGCACTCTACAAAAACGCAACAACATCTTCCTCTTAACACTCACCGGACCCACAGAGCACCGTCTCAACCCAACTCTCATCTCCTCCATCCGATCACTACTCGCAGAAGCCAAGTCACAAGCCACTCCAGGATCAGTACTTGTTACAGTTGGTGAAGGGAGGTTTTTTTCTAATGGGTTTGATCTTGCGTGGGCTAATAAGAACTCTGGTGGCTCTGGAGCTGAGGCTGTAAATTTGCTGAAACATATGGTGGAGCTTTTTAAGGATTTAGTTGCTGATCTGGTTAATTTTCCTATGCCTACTATTGCTGCTGTCACAGGTTGGGTCGATTTTAAATATTTGGTTTTTAGTACCGTGATTTTGTTTATGTTACCTGGAGAAGTTTTAATGTTTTTAGCGTATGTACATGATTCGCTATATATTTACTTTTGGCGTAGAAACTGGATAAATTAATACTCGATTGATTTATAGATAAATTTATATTGATTAAGTAACTATTTTAATTAATGGATTAAGTGATCATGAATATTAATTTATAAAGTTTGTAGTGTAGTTTCTTCAATAGACTTCATATATAGACAACCTACCACTAAACCAATTACCTTAAAACTAGTATTTGATTGTTTGATACACTATGCAATAATAGAGTGACATAATGAAATCATTTGGTTATTATTGTTCAGTTTAGAGATCTGAAGAAGTTGAGCTACATGCCTACATGTGAGCTACTCCTTAAGGCTTGACTAGATAAATAAAAACCTTAAGGCTTGAAACTAGGTCGACCTATATAAGTTAAACTGAGCTGGGCTTGAGTTTTGGCCCCGGTTCGTTTTTCGATTAGATCCATGGTTTGATTTTTCGACCAAACTAAAAGCAAACTGTATTAGTTACTCAATTAAAGAATAGAAAACTGTCTAGTGTGTAAGTTTTTTAGTTTTGGTCGGTTAATTTAAGTCCATTTTCTTTCTTCAGTTCAATCTCCCTTTCTTTTGGACTTTTTGCTTACCCTAAACTATTGATAGGTCACGCTGCGGCTGCCGGAATGATGTTAGCTATAAGTCATGATTACGTCATCATGAAGAAAGATAAAGCGGTGTTTTATATGAGTGAGGTTGATATAGGTATGACGTTGCCCGATTATTTTACTGCGGTAATGAGGGCAAAGGTTGCGAGGCCGGAGGTGCGGCGAGATGTTTTGATGCGTGCAATGAAGGTTAAGGGTGATGATGCGTTGGCTAAGGGTTTGGTTTATGAGGTGTATGATAGTGTGGAAGAGGTTGTTGAGGCTAGTGTACGCTTGGGCGAAGAGATGGGTAAGAGGAAGTGGGATGGGGAGGTTTATGCCGAGATTAGGAAGTCGTTGTATCCCGAGTTGATTGGGATGCTTGGTTTGACAACAAGGGAGCTTGTTAAAGCTCGGCTTTAGGACTTGGATAACCTAACCTGAGTTATTCAGGTTTGGATTGTGATTGTTTTTGGGTTAGTGTAATTGTATTATGGTTAAACCAATAATGTTATCATAATTGTGATTATGATTTTGGTAATGTTTTGTGTTGGTGGTTGTGTTTTGATATGATATATAAACAGTTTTATAGGTTTAAACTTTGTTAGAATTACATAACATGTGGATGTTGTGATAGTATTTCCAATGCTTAAAGACAGTTGGACTAACAAATTATAAACCTCTGGAATACAAGTGGTTTTCATTATAATCTTCAACTATAGATCTACAAATAAAATTTGTGTACATACTCAGAATTTTTTTTATGTAACAGCTACATTTTAATTCTATAGTTTGGACTTTGTAGGTATTGATACCTTTTGTACATTCGGAATCATCAAAACCATAAAGGGCCTTGGCTTTTTCGCTTCTTCTTTATCTTATTCACGTCTTTTTGTGAGATATACTTTTAACACCATTGAAGTAAGATTTGAGTATGGAAAAGAAACATGTTTTATTACTGAGTTACTGACTACTGAGCTTGATCATTGCATGTAAATGACTTTTTGAAGGGATTTAAAGCATTAACTATAGTCATAAATGTTGGTATTAACAGAAGCGATAAATGCGTTTCAAAAAAGTACACGGATATTTACTATTTTGGTTACGTTACAGATATTGTTACCGAATCTTATGATACAAAAATAAAGGACAAGGTTATTTTGAGCTCGGCAATATATGCATATGTTTTATTCTCTTTTTAAATTTATGAGTTGAAGATGAATGTAAAGCCTGCACATCAGTTTTCTTATATACGTATATACATCAATCATAAGAGTGCACGGTGTCGAGCTTGTTGTAGCTCGCCGTCGCCCACGTGGAGCTTCGCCGTGGGCCGCCGCCACACCGGCGTCGCCCGTCGTGGCTCGTCGTCGGTTCCAAAATCGTCGGGACGACGAACTAATGTATCTGACATGCATTCGATTAAATATTGGTTTTAATAAAATAGCCGTTGGCTAACGTTTAAAAAAACGTTTTTTTTTTTTTTTTTTTTTTTTTTTTTTAACCCACCACTCACTCTATAAATTAACATAACATTTCATACAAGTTTTTCATATTCAATCAAAACATATCCATTCAAACTTGCTGAAAACATTAATTACGATAGTCAATCATCTTATTCCGGCGATAGTGATCTTGAAGAGTTAACGGAGTTAGAAATGTTTATTCAAGAGTTCGAGGTGGAGCAAACGTTGCAGGAACAAGCACCCGGTCCTTCAAAGCGTCGTCAATATGTCCCTCGTGAACGTGAAATTGCTGAAGCACGTCTTCTTGCTGACTATTTTTCGTATCTTTTTTTTTATGTTTAGTACGTTTATTATTGTGTTATGTATTGTATTTTTAATTTGAATGAAATGAATTTATTTAGTTTTTATTTGGAAGTGAAAATTGAATAAAAAAAATAAAGTGGTAGTGGTGGGGCCCGAATGAAGAAGTTGAGGTTTGTTATGAGTGAGGAGGGGGTTTGTTGTGGTTAGTTGTGAGAAAATGGGATGCTGATGTGGCGCTGAGGTGGCGCGACGACGAAGTTATGCCTTGTTGCCACACCTAGCTCCCTAAGTTTTTCCATCGTAAGTCAAACATTACTAATGTACTATTTCACTGCACAAAATACGTATGGGGTGCATACGTGTGTACATAAAGGTTACAACTATCTTGATCGGAAAAACAAATGTTTACACGTGCTTTAAATAGTTGCAACATCATGTACTTGGTAGTGTTTAAGATGCTACTAATAATTTTTTCCATCTAAATTGGTCCCCCCAAATGACAGTACTTATTGGAAAAAATTAAAGGCACCTCAAACACTTATTTGACGTAAGAGTAATTAAAAGCACCTTAAACACTTATTTGACGTTTATTTTACGTAAGAGTAATTAAAGGCACCTGCTAGTGATAAATTACTACTTTGTATCGATCTTTTCAGATTTTTTATGTGACTTTATTAAGGTTGATAAAGCTAGATAAATTCCCAAAGCTATATATCTAGTCCCCTTATCGGCAGTCATAGCAAAAAAACTGGAAATTTGTCCGAACTTTTGTGATACATATTTGATTGTTGGTTTGATTCAATCTGGTCTAATCAAGATTTTTTTCCCCTTCTCACATAAACGAACGCTCTCATTTAGCCAAACGATATGTTTAAGTGGTAGTCAAAAACTCGAAAACATTAAGACGGAACAACCAATCACTTTGTTAATGCTTAGACTTTAAACACATGGTACATACCGCCGCGTTTGACAAATACTTAACTTTCGAGTTTAAACATCTCCCTTAAAAATCTCAATAAAGAACTAAATAAACTCCCAAAATGACTCACAAAACTTAAGTATATCTTTTCTACTTTTCCCCCCTAATTTTTTTACCCCAAATTTTACCCGCCAATAAATTACACCAACAAAACAATTACCGCTTAAATTAATCACCCGCGTAACCATTCAAACACCTCCCGCCAAATTACTCCAAATATATATACACTTCCCAGCTCACTATCTTCGAAAAATTATATCAAAACCCTTCAATCTCAATACCAATAATCAAAAGCAATGGATCCATCATCCCCAATCCTTCTCGACGACGACACGAAACCCGTAAAACCAATCGTCTCAATCGACTTAACCCACTCACCAAACCCCAAACCTCCAAAACTCGAAAACCCCGACTCGCCGCAGTTCCCCGTTGCTCGAACAGTCACGAGCACCGGCGGAACGCGTATCTCAACTACCCAGATCATCAAACAAGAAAAAACAGAAGAAAATGAAGCGAAAAAACCTCGTATGTCGTTTTCGGAGTTTTTAGACAGTACTAATGTTAAAGTGTTGTCCGAAAATGACCCGCAGGTAGTTAAGGTTGTTAAGGATGAACTCGTTGATGAAAATGAACCTGTGTATGATGTTGAACCTATTTCTCAAGCTAAACCTGTTTCTGTTAATTCTGTTAAGAAAGAATTTGGTTCTGTTAATAATTCGGTTAAATCGGGTGGTTTGAATTTGATGAAAAAGTGCATAAATAAAAGTTATGATTGTGTTAAGAAAGAATGTGATTCTGCTAAACCTGTTGGGTTGGTTATTGAGAATGGGGATTTTGAAGAAGAGGAGGATTGGTTGTTGGTTGGAAGGACTGCGATAACGGGTTTATCGACGGCGAAAGGGCGGAAGTTGGAAGATAATGAGATTGTTCATTTTGCATTTCCTAATAATGGGGAAGGTAAAAGTAAGAGTGGGTATTGGGTGAATTCGCGTGCTGCGAATGCGGCTTCTGGGATTGTGAGATTCTCCACTAAAAGATCAGGAGAGGTATAAATGTTTTTGTTTTGATTACAATCTGTATTATTTTTTTGAGAAGGGTTTTAGCTTTTTTAGGGGGTGTTTGGATTGTTTATTAAACTTGACTATATGCTTATTGTGTTATGATAAACTTAGTGGGATTGTGTAGTAAATTTGTTTGTTTGATTTTGTTGTTTAGATACATAGTAGAGTGTGTTTGGGATTAATTATGATAACTTATTACATGCTTCTTATGTTTTGATAATATTATGGGGTGTTTGGGGATTTCTAATTTTATATAGTGTATTCTTGCTGTGAAACTTAATGATAAATGTTGAAATTGAGTTGTAGTATTTTAGCTTGTAGGGTGTGTTTGCAATTGTTTTTTATATCTGTTTACTCTAACTGTTCTGCTATGATACAAGTTACGGGGTTTCTGGGATTGTATGTATATATGTTAAGGGATGTTTGCATTTTGATACATCTTAGGAGGTGTTTGCAATTGTCTATTATAATTTTGTATTTGGTTATTGCGCTTTGATACATTTGTTTATCGGAATTTCTCATCTGATTAGTTCATAAGGAACCAAAGGGCTTGTGTCCCAATGATACCCCATGTTGTGTGAGTAGCTCCCCAACTAAATGGTTGTGGGTTCAAGTCCTGCTTAGGACATGTGAGATAGATTTGTGGTGTAAACATTGTGAGATAGTTAAATTTGCCGTTCTAAAAGAAGTTCATAAGGAAATAAGCCAAGTTTGACTATTCTATTTTAACTGCTTATTTACTAGGCTAATTTCAGTATGCATAAGTAGATTAACAGTTTTATTAAGCATTCTAACATAAACTAATCCTAAATTTTGGGTTTGGTAGATATGTTAATTTGTATGTTTGTGTTTTCAGATTGGTCGGCTTCCGATGGAATGGTCAAAGTGCTTGATTCCGCTTGTTAATTCGAAAAAGGTTAAAGTTCTTGGTAGATGTGTGGCTGCACCTGTTAATCTTACTATGATGCAAGAGATAATGCTCTATATAAGGTGCTATATTCATCTTATTATTATTAAGATATATGACTTTAGTTCACAAATGTTAATTCGTTTTTGTGTTTGTATTGTCGGGCAGCTTTTATATTCATCATTCAATATTTACTGAAGATGGACAGTGTACCTGGAAGCTGGAATCGTCATCAAATATCGACACTACTATTTATCCACTCTTAACTTTGTTTAAATTGTTGAAAAAGAGCCCGTTTCAAAAGGTGAATTTTGTTTTGGTTTACTTTTGGAAGCTTAAATTCATTGATGTCATTGATAGAGTTTTGATCCTGTTTTTAACTGTGGTTTAAACAGGCTGAATTCACACCGGAAGAACTTGATTCTCGTAAACGTGCGCTAACTCTTGAAGTATGTTCACTTGATCTTTATATTGATATGTTTTGATCAATCACTGTTTTCATTTCTTTAGTTATACGTATATAGATATGCAATTTGAAATGAGACCTATTGTTTTGGTGATGTTTGGATTTGCATTTTGAAATTGACTCTTATATGTGCAGTTAAATGCAAATATATACACTTTCTGGTGATGTCAACATTGATTACCAAATGAAAGATTTTATATTCACTTATATAGCCTTAGTTTACGCATCACCATCAATGTGATAAATACAATTTCAAGCATTCAAACACTATATTGTGAATAGCTGAACCTGATGCATTTGTAATACTGGCTGACCGTTGGATCTTGATTATTCAATGTCTTATTGATAACTCCCTTAATTTGATTATATGTCACTATGTTTATTTTAGCACTATATGTAATAAAATTTAGGATTAAATTTTCTGAACTTGATGTATATCAATTGTTTTTGCAGAATGATTTAGTCGGAGCTGCATCATCACTACCTGCGGGAAAGCGGCGAAAGGGTGGCGAACCACTGCTTCTAGAACCCAATGATAAAGATGGTCAAAATATTACTGAAACATCATTAAACAAGCTTGTTGGTGCAGCAGATATGTATAACTTAGAGGTACAGTTAATCACAAATTTACATATATAATTACTCCAATTTTTACCAAAACTTGACTCATTGTTTTTTCTTTCATTATAGGAAATGGATCCTCCAACAACACTTACATGTGATTTAAGGCCATACCAGAAGCAGGCTCTCTACTGGATGACAGAATCTGAGAAAGGCGTTGATGTTGAGGATGCAGAAGAAACCCTCCACCCTTGCTGGGCAGCATATCGTATATGTGATGAGTATGATATTTACTTATTCATAATGTCGCATTTAATAATCAGAAAATATAAAGTTTTATTTTATAACATTCTATTTTTTGTGAACTAAAACAGACGTGCTACTGCAATCTATGTAAATATCTTCTCTGGTGAAGCAACTACTAAGTTCCCAAAAGCAACACAGATGGCTAGAGGAGGAGTAAGTTTTTACTTATTATACATTCTTTCCAGATTTACAGATATATTCAAGGTATTGATATTCTTAGTTGTATCGTCAAATTGTGCAGATATTAGCAGATGCAATGGGTCTTGGTAAAACTGTGATGACCATTTCTTTGATCCTTGCAAGACCAGGCAAAGGAACTGCTGAAATTGAAAACGGAAACAAAAATGAATGCATCAAGGCCTCTCAAAGACCAAGAGGCGGGACACTAATCGTTTGTCCTATGGCCTTGCTTAGTCAATGGAAGGTTGGTCTTTAAGAAATATAAGATTATAAAGAATGCACCGTTTTTTGTTTTTTCACTTGTAATATTGTTACTTTTTGGAATGTAGGATGAGCTTGAAACACATTCTGAACCAAACAGTATATCTGTTTTTGTTCATTACGGTGGGGAAAGGAGCAATGACCCAAGAGTGATAGCTGAACCTACTGTTGTCTTGACTACTTACGGTGTTCTTTCTGCATCTTATAAAAGCGTAAGCATCTTACTTCAAAAGTTATGTCTACACTTTATAGCCTCTGCTAAGCAATAATTTATGTAAAATATCAGCATTCGGAAAACAGCATTTTCCAAAAAGTTGATTGGTACAGAGTGGTGTTGGATGAAGCTCATACCATCAAAGCTTCAAAGAGTCAATGTGCTCAAGCTGCATTTGCGTTGTCCTCTTACTGCCGGTGGTGTCTTACTGGTACCCCTCTTCAGGTAAAATCAAAATCGAGTGCATTCTTTTTTGTGGTTTTTTTTAAGATTTAGTTCAGCTGCTAACTTATTTCATTTGCAGAACAATTTGGAAGATCTTTACAGTCTTCTCTGTTTCTTGCATGTTGAGCCATGGTGCAACTGGGCATGGTAAGCACACTTTTTCTTGAGTATGCATTTGCATATCAATTTTTTTAGTGTTAAAAAGTGTATTAGTGTATAAGTGTATAACATGACCAAGTGTAAGATACTGAAATTTACTGTATTTTTTTTTAAAAAATTCTTTCAACTTATGCTAGGTGGAACAAGCTAATTCAAAGGCCCTATGAGAATGGCGATATGCGAGGGCTAAAGCTTGTGAAAGCTATTCTAAGGCCACTCATGTTAAGGAGAACTAAAGATACAAAAGACAAAGAAGGAAGGTGAGCACCAATGTTTTTATATTAGGCGAGAAAATTCTTTAATTTATGATTTAATACTAAAGTTTCTTTTATTTACAGGCCAATTCTTGTTCTTCCACCAACTGATATTCAAGTTACTGAATGTGTTCAATCAGAAGCTGAACATGATTTCTATGATGCCCTTTTTAAGAGATCTAAAGTAAGTTCCATTTCGTATTTTGATCACATCAATTAGTATTGTTGCAGATCATGTATCTTATACATTTTCCTTTATACAATACAGGTCCAATTTGATCAGTTTGTAGCACAAGGCAAAGTTCTTCACAACTATGCTAATATCCTTGAGCTCCTACTTAGACTAAGGCAATGCTGCAATCACCCATTTCTTGTTATGAGGTTAGAATCGTTATCTTTTATAACAAAAATACAAACTTTATTTTTTATAGATGGCAACTAAATCATCATTGTTTTCTTATGTACAGCCGTGGTGATTCCCAACAGTTTTCAGATCTTAACAAACTTGCAAGAAGATTTCTTGATAACAATATTGATTCAACTACCCCAAATCCAAGTAAAGCTTATATCGAAGAAGTTGTTGATGATTTAAGGCGAGGTGAAAACACTGAGTGTCCTATATGTCTAGAGTCTGCAGATGATGCTGTTCTTACACCATGTGCTCATAGGATGTGTAGAGAGTGTCTTTTATCAAGTTGGCGAAGCCCTGTGCAAGGGTTATGCCCGATTTGTAGGCAGAATTTGAGGAAAACTGATCTTATTACGTGCCCGTCTGATAGTAAGTTTAGAGTTGATGTTGAGAAGAATTGGAAAGAGTCTTCAAAGGTTGAAAAGCTTTTGGAGTGTTTGGAAACTATAAGGCAAAGACAAAATGGAGAGAAAAGTATTGTTTTTAGTCAGTGGACTTCGTTTTTGGATCTTCTGGAAATTCCGTTAAAGAGGAGAAAGATTGGGTTTTTGAGGTTTGATGGAAGTTTGTCACAGAAGAACAGAGAAAAGACCTTAAGGGAGTTCAGTGAAACCAGTGATAAAATGGTAAATTAAATATTGTTTTTTTTAACTTGGATTATTAATTTGTTATTATCGGTATTTAAGTCACTAAAACAGTCTCTTTGCAAGTTGAAGTGAAAAGATGGTACGTCTTAGTTCCTTTAAAGTGTTGCAATGACAAAGCTACTTCTAACATGAAAAAGTTATAAAAATGGTCTATTTGTTAAGGGTAGTGAGACTGAGAACACAGTTTTACCCTTGTAAGCTGTGAGACGGTTTTTGAAAGTGTTTTTACAATTGTAAATTTGTAAATATAGTACTACATTGCAATGCTAACAAAAAGGTTGTTGCACTCTTCTTTTTAAGTTTTGAAAATGATATTTTTCGCAACTTTGCATTTAAAAGATTGTTTGGTCCTTGTGAAGTTTAAGTCTTGACGCAGGGATTGACTTTTTTTTAGTTTGTTTTGATTATAAAGCTAAGTTATGGTAGCATTTTGTAGGTGTTGTTAATGTCATTGAAAGCTGGTGGAGTTGGCTTAAATTTGACTGCAGCTTCTAATGTATTTCTCATGGTAAGCTGTCGTTTTGACATTTTATTTAATTGAATTTGTACTCCACTGGTTTTCCTTACAAAACATATGTCACGGTGTAACTTTGTGTAGGATCCATGGTGGAATCCCGCGGTAGAGGAGCAAGCCATAATGAGAATTCATCGCATTGGTCAAAAGCGGACTGTTTGTGTTAGAAGATTCATTGTCAAGGTTAGAATAATTCAATTTTGTATTGGTTGTATAATTATATAGTTTCAAATACCATTAAATAGTCCATAAACTCAAACAAAACCTTTAGCTTTCTCTTGCTTTGACATTCTTGTTTTTGTTCTAGAGCTTAATGTCAAAGTCAAACCTTTTTTTCTACCAAGTATCAGATTGGAATTTCTTGGTTAACAACCCCATTCAATGATTTAATCACCTGACTTAAAACATGATTTAATGAAATTTATTCTAGACTTTGAAAAGAAAGCTAAATGTTGACCAACAACTTTATTTCTTTGACTTTTTAGGTTAATATAAGTCTACTTAGTAACATTTGTAGTCTGCTAATCTTATTTTAAACCTATGGATTGTTTAATAAAAACCACTTTTTTCATTATTCCAGAATGATAATGACTTGTATTCAATGTTTCAATAATTACAAATTTACAACTTGCAATAAAATTTGACTATTTTTGTTTGAGAAGATATTGACATTTTTTGGTCAATGTGTATAGGATACGATAGAGGAACGTATGCAACAAGTTCAGGCGAGGAAGCAACGGATGATTGCTGGAGCTCTTACTGATGAGGAAGTCAGATCGGCTCGTCTTGAAGAACTTAAGATGCTTTTTAGATGATTTTAGTGTTTTTGAAAAGATTGTTCCTTTTGAAATCGATAAGAATATGCTTGCCGTTTGGGGTGTAATATCTATTGTGTAGCTTAGATAGTTAACACTCCAAATTTTGTATATTTGGCATAAACCATTTTGACCCATGTCTTACCTTATCAGTAAAATTTCACTTATTGCTATATTTTGAGTAGATTATGGTTGATTTAGTGTCTTTTCTTTTTGGCTTTACGGCCTGTTTGGTATGCAGCTTTAGCTGTAAGCTTTTTATTACAAAATAATCTCTTTAAAAGTAAATAACTCGGTGGATAACTTCAAGCTTTTATTTTAAACAAGTAGCTTCAAAATGAAAAGCTGATTCATGAAGTTTTTAAAGTATTTCGGAGCTATTAAAACGTAAAATTATTGTTAACAACTTATAATTACAGCAGTTAATTTATCAAACACTTTTATTAGAAAAAAAATACGACTTGTAGCTCATTTTAACAGTTTTGCAGTTTACACCTTACAATTTACAGTTTACACCTTACACCATATAATTTACAGCTAGTTTTGCCAAACATACCATACATTAATAAATAATACTAACAAGTATTAGAGTGCACGGTGCAATGCACTGTTAGCATGCTATACAGTTATAAGGCCGAAATGGTACCTATAACTTTTTTATAACTGTTATAACTGCATCATCTCTTTGTGTTATAGGGTATTTTTTGTAATTTGTTATAGGGATTTTTTAATAGAGTTGATATTTATGTTATGAGAGTGTTATAGGATACATGTTAACGTGACGACGTTTCTAATAATATTAAGGTGCAAGTGCACCTTGCACTCTTATGCTTGTTAATATCCCAAACAATGTTATTGTCCGTGTAACTTTTAACTACAATACGAAATGTATTTGCAAAAGGATAAGCAAACTTATTAAGGTAGGATAAGAAAAATGATTCAATGAAGATGTAGAAAATAGTAAGGGTTTGTCTAACATGTGTCTTAAGGGTACAAGTTAAGTACACTAAAAAGACATTGAGATTTACAGAAAAGGACACAGAGATCCATAAAAATTATACTTTTCTATGGATCCATGTGTCCTTTTCTGTGGGTCCCGATATCCTTTTAGTGTACTTAACTTGTGCTCTTAGGGCACAAGTTAGAAAAATTACTTCTTTTATAGAACCATAATTTCAATAGTTTTTTTAAGCTGTACAAACTTATTCTAAAAAGTAAAGTTTAAAATACATCAATGTGGTTTGTCCCGTGTCTCGCTTTACATCCCTAAAATTTTATTTGGCACAAAACCATCCCTCTGTTAGTAAAGTTGGCACAAATACATCCATCTGTTAGTAAAATCAATCAATGAGGACTAACTATGTGTTGTTCCTTATTCACTATCTTAAAACAGTTAAGTATTTAAAAAACAAGTTAATAGTGAATCTATGACTGATAAGATGTAAGTAAAACACACTGAATAATTTTCAACATAATATTCTTTATTAGATATAAATCAAACAAGAATACATTACCCAAGTACTTGCGGAATAGTACTTGGGATTGAAATGACAAAGGGTGTAACTCCTTACGAAGCTCAGGCTGAGTCTGAGCACAACTACAAATACCCACTCAGCTATCTCAGGGATTAAGTTGTATTTGGAGGAGTGAAAGATGGCTTGCGTGTATGTGTGTTTTTACAATTCACAAGCTTAAACTTTCACTCCATCTCTTATGCTATTTATACAAGTATGAGTTTTAACTCTTTCCTAAGTGACAAACTGACAATTTACAGAAGACAAAATACTGATGTATTTTGTCTCTGTTTACAAAGACTATATTAAGTAAGAGACAAGGCTGCTTTCCAAAGGTCAGTGATGACACTGAGCCTGATAGTTTGCCATTCAGGGAAAGTTGACTTTGGTTGATAAGGACTTCGTCTTATCAGATTCAAACTTGTCCCGCCTTATCCCGCTCATTCTTCAGTCTTCATATCCTTCAGTCTTCTACTTCAGTTTGTCTTCAGTGTAAGTAGTTGGAGAGGAGTTTTAGGGATTCAGTGATTTATTGTCATCACTCACTGAATCCACCATCTTCTTCTTGACTCAGTCTTCACCCTTTAAGTTCCGCCTTACTGAGTGGAGAGACTTTTTCTTCGCCTCATACTGAGTATCCTGAAGATGGCTCACTGAGAGACTATGCACTCAGTGACCTGTTAGTGTTTAACGATCTAAACACTTAGGTTATTTGCTATTCAAATCCTAGATTAAGGGGTTTGGGTATTTACTGAACCCAACAGTCTCCCCCTATTTGGATATACAAATAGCTTAAGTGTTTGATCAGTGTAAGTGAGCAATTGGCTTCTTCTTACACTGAATGTACTAATGAACATAATAAGGAACACTGAATATTTTAACAAAACATACATCGTTTATTGATCAATTACATAGTTCCTATCACTAGTACAAAAGATAAAGGATAATGATGTCATTTAAGATGGATCCCCAGTGCTTTAAGCTTGACTTTCTGTGTGATGAGTGTTTCTTTGTCAGGGTGCTCATTTATCTTGGCGTTTAAGTCATCACAGAACCTGACGTTTGCTGGAGTCTGAATTTGAGAGGCCACTGGTATGTAGCTTAGCATTGTAGCCACACCTGCCTGATCAATGTCACTCCACCTTTGAAACGCTGGATTTCCATAGACATCAATGAAGAACAGTCATCTTTCAGGCTCTTCTATCACAAGACAGTTGACAAACTTCACCCCTTCAGGTAGCTCCCTATTACATTCTAGTCCAGGCACTTTGAACTCAGGCTGGAACTCAACCCTCTTTCTTTTGCCATGTGAAGACTGAGGTTGAGATCCTTGTGGTGCAGTTAAGGCAGGCTGAATCCCCAGTTGAGCTGGTGCATCCCTCAGTATTTCATACCTTTTGCTGAGCATTTTCATCAGCTCCTTAACCACCGCATTCTGCTTCTTTTCAATTATTGGATCCAGCTCATCGAGTTCAGTGATCCCAAAGTCATTGAATTTTAGGGGATCATGAACCTCGAAGTGTCTTTTATCATCCCCCTGTAAACATTCATTGCCAGTGGTTTGGACTTGGGGATGATTCTGACATCAGTGATTTTCTCAGGCAGCCTTCTGCTTGTCATTGACCAGTTGTAGTGGTCAATTCTTCCTTGCCTGATGGCTGCAGCTTTCCTGTTCCTTTCTTCCAATTGTTTTCTCATTTCAGGCATTTGAGCTGCCTGAGCATCTTTGAACTTTTGTCCTGCCTGACCCTTTTGAAGCTTCTTTGGATCAATTCCTATATTCTCAGCTTCCTCAGCAACTACTTGTACCAGTGCTTCTTTGCTCTTTCTCTCTTCCTCAGCTAGTTTCTTTTTCCTTTCTTCCTTTGCAAGATAGGCACTTAGCTGGTGTGTTGTGAGCATGTACTCAGTGTTGTTGATCATATAAGGGATCTTCTCAGGCTCAGGAGTTTGCATTTTGCCTTTTCCTTTATCCTGTCCTGAGGAAGATGATGCTACCAAGGGTGGTGTTGTTGTTGTTATTGGTGTAGTCACTGTCATTGTTGTTGTTGTTGAAGATGTTGGTGGCACTGATGAAATTGGTATAGCAGGGACTGGTTGAGCTGGCTCCCCCTCAGTGTGAGAGGAAGTCTTTCAGTGGTCTTCTCCCCCTCAACTGTTACCGCAACATGAGTGAGAGCAAGAGTTGCTTCGGACACTGGGGGATTTTGAGTGGCTTGACCTTTGAAGGCTTGATAAATTTCAGTGACCATAGCCTTGATGTCAGTAGTATCCTGCTAAAGACTGGTTACCTGTTTCTCCAGATTAGCCTGAGATAATTCTATAGCAGTCATTCGTGGCCCAAGATTCCAGGCTATTGATGATGATGCCTTAGCCAGAGTGGTCACCTGAGTATCTAAGGAACCTAGTGTTGCCTGAAGAGACTGAACCGAAGACTGAAGACCCTGAACATTGGCAGACTTTAGCATGTGGATTAGTTCAGTGAGGTCTGAGGAATTTTTCAAGTAAGCCTCAGTAGCCTCCAGCACTTTTGAGTTTAGTGCTGGGTCTTCTTTGACCGAGTCCCTGATTTCATCAATCTTTGTCCCACAACCCTGAAGATGCTTTAGAAATTTGACCAAGTTGTCATCCAGTCTATGAAGATGCTGGTACATAAGATCTCTGTGTTCATCAGTGTTAGCATTGAAAGTGAGCACATCAGACTTTAGATCAGCATAGCTTGCAGCAGCTTCAGTGTGTTGATCCCACAATGTTTCAGTGACTCCAGCATATAGCTTCCTTGAAGCTTTTGTGATCCACTGAACCAACTGTCTTTCAGTCAGTGGAAGAACATTGTCAAACCTCTTGAATTCATCAGAGGATGAAGAGTCTGAGGAAGCAGAAGAGTTATCATCAGCTTGAAATGGTGACTCCTCAGGCTTTGTGGGATCAGGCTGAGATTCTTGTTCATGTGATTGAATCTCAGCGTCCATGTCTTCCCCTGCTGAAAGAACTTCATCGTCACTGTCAGCAAGTTCATCATCAGAAAATAGTATATCAGCAACACCAGCAACAGTTAACAAGGTGGTGGTGATGGGTTCCGTATCAGCGGGTGGTATTAATCCCTCTGAGTCTTTGTTCCCCTTTGACCCCTCAGAAACTGATGGGTTTTCCCAGTGTCTTCTTCGGAGTCAGGATTGGTGGTGGGTTCCGTATCGGCGGGTTGTTTCTTTCCCTCCGAGTCTTTGTCCCCCTGTGATCCCTGAGACACTGGTGGGTGTTTCCAAGTGCCTTTGGCGGAGTCAGTGGCAATTATATCCCTATCAGCGGGGTGTTCAGTTCCCTCTGAGTCTTTGGGATCATTCAGTTGGCCCTCAGACAAAGGCTGTGATTTGCTAATGTCATCCTTGGGCGTTGTGGAAGGCGTTCCCCTACCAGCGGGTTGTATGTTTCCCTCTGGATCTTGGGGAGTAGTTGGGACCAAGGGCACTGATTGTGATTTATCAGTGTCCTTCGTTGTCACCTGGGTGGATGTTGCTTGGTCTCCAGTGGGTGGCATATCAATCTTGGGCTTCTTTTGCCTTTTGGGCTGTGTTCCTGAAGCCTCAGGGCCCTGAGACTTGGGTTTGGTCTTAGTCCCAGTCTGAGACTTCCCCTTTCTCTTTTTAGGAGCAGGGTTAGGAGACACTGAGTCCCTCTGGTTGTTTACAGCAACCATATGGGCCGTCAATTCGATATTAGTGACAAAGGATGGGTCCTTTTGAAAATTAGATTGACTCAGGATGCCAGGTAAAGCACAATATTTTTGTTCCTGAGGATAATTGCAACCCAGTAACACTTGTAAAGCAGATGAGACAAACCTAGGGTACGAAACGTATTTCGCCCTAGTTTTGCTTAGTAGCTTGGTTACGAGATCACTGTAAATAATCTCCCCTATGTCGACAGTGATCCCATTCATCAAGCAGTATGCCACCATCAACTGAATAGAATTCACTTGTTCAGTGGATGAGTGGTTCCTGCCAAGAACCTGAATCACAAAAGTGAACAGGATCCTCCAAGCCACAGGAAATGAACTCTTGGTGACTGGGGTCTTGTCCAAAATTTTTGGATCCAAAACGATTTGTTTTAACCCATCCTTCACTGTGGATGGTTCAGGATGGGCAACATAGACTCTATTATTGTAGTCTAACCCTGTTGAAGTACAAAACGTTTTATAGTCCAGGGTGACTGACTGTTCCCAATTAAAAAGACCGAATTTAATGAGATACTCCCTGAGTGGTCGTAGGTCAGTCTTATTTGTTGAGGGTGTCGGGTCATAGGCCATGGCTGTTGCCCAAAATCCATGAGGAGGTTTTGGTACAGTATAGAGGGACACTGAACAAAGGCCGTTTTCAGTGGGCAGTTGAATAAAAATTTCATTATGTCCTTATAGGCTGGGACATTTTGTGGGTATTCAAAATTGCCTATGACATTGTTGGTTTTAAATTTAACGTTACTGAGATCCCCTACCCAATGTGGTGCAAACTGAAGAGATTGTGTTCTTGCCATTTCCATTAAAAGGTTTTATGGTTTTGAAAAAAAATATCTTGACAAGAACAATCAAAGAGTTTTAAATCTCTCAAGTTTGTGATGAAAAACTTTTGTAAATGTTTACAGAGAAGATTTTTCAGAAAAAGGTTTGAAGAACACAAAGATTTCTGGGTTTGAAAGAGTATTTTGACAGCGTTTTGTTGTAGAAATACTTTGTGTGTGTTTTAATGATTTTGTGAGGGGTATTTATAGAGTGATGAGAGAGGGTAGTTTATGCACAAATGTGGATTTGTAAAGTTAGTTTTTGAAAACGTTTCGAATTTCCACATTTAATGCCACCACTCCACTACCCGCTGTAAAATCCCGGTTTTCAAGGAACAGTTGCAGTGCACAGTAAAAGTGCATTTTGCAACAATAAAATATCAATAAGATATTTCATGTGAGAGAGGGCATTTAATGCCAAGTGGGATTGGGTAAGTTTGAGGGACCCCTGACAGTAAGATAGAGAGACATATATTCCTATATTTAATTGGTGTGTTTACCAACCTAGGACATTTAAGTAACTAATACTTGGTGCATTTAGTTACTCATTCAATGCTCAATATCAAGAGTCAGGGTCCCTGAATGAGTCTTACTCTTTCAGTGAGAGGGTTATTTTTGAGGTTTTGTTCAGGAAGGATGAACCATTTTAGGGAAAACTTACTGAGATTGGGATTGGTTATCAGGTTGCTGACTTTCAATGTCTAGCATTCCCAATTCAGCTTTCAGTCTCCTGAAGGTAGGTTCATCCAAGGGTTTGGTGAAGATATCAGCAAGTTGATATTCAGTAGAGATGAAATGAAGCTCTATGTCTCATTTCATTATGTGGTCCCTGATGAAATGATATCTGATATCAATGTGTTTGGTTCTTTGGTGAAGGACAGGGTTGTTGGAGATAGCAATGGCACTAGTGTTATCACAGAAGATGGGTACCATTTTGTAGTGGATGTGACTGAGTTGACTTTTCATCCATAATACATTGGCACAGCATCCTGCAGCAGCAACATACTCAGCTTCGGCTGAAGACATAGCCACTGATTGTTGCTTTTTAGCACTCCAACAGACCAGTTTTCCTCCAAGAAATTGACAGGACCCTGAGGTACTTTTTCTGTCCATGTTGCAGCCAGCATAATCAGAATCAGAATATCCTTTGAGGTCAAACCCTGAGCACTTTGGATAGTAGAGTCCAAGGCTTGGAGTTCCCTTCAGGTATCTTAGTATTCTTTTGGCTGCAGTGAGATAGGATTCTTTGGGATTGGAATGATATCTTGCTATTAGACAGACTGAGAATTGTATGTCTGGTCTGGAAGCAGTGAGATACATCAGTGAACCAACAATCCCTCTGAAATGGGTTTGATTGACTGATTTGCCAGTGAGATCAGGTCCAAGGTTGTTAGGAGGGACCATTGGTGTCTTCACTGAGGCACAGTCAGATATCTCATATTTCTTCAAGAGATTTCTGGTGTATTTCTCTTGACTGATGGAGATTCCTTTATCAGTTTGCCTGACTTGTAGTCCAAGGAAGTATGTGAGTTCAACCATCATGCTCATTTCAAACTTCTTTGTCATCAGTTTTTCAAACTGTTTGCAAATAGTGTAGTTTGTTGAGCCAAAGATGATGTCATCAACATATACTTGGACAAGTATCACATCTTGTTTTGTCTTGTAGATAAACAATGTGTTGTCTATCTTTCCTCTGACAAACTTGTTTTGAATCAGGAAGGCTGAGAGAGTTTCATACCATGCCCTGGGAGCTTGCTTTAGTCAATAAAGGGCTTTATCAAGCTTGCATACATAGTCAGGGAATTCACTACTCTCAAAGCCAGGAGGTTGCTGAACATACACATCTTCCTTGAGTTCACCATTCAGGAATGAAATTTTTACATCCATTTGGTAAACTTTGATGTTCATGTAGGTAGCATATGAAAGGAAGATCCTGATGGCTTCCATTCTTGCAACAGGAGCAAATGTCTCATCATAGTCAATGCCTTCTTGTTGACTGTAACCTTTGGCTACAAGTCTGGATTTGTTTTTAATGACAGTGCCGTTTTCATCAGTTTTGTTTCTGAAAACTCACTTCATTCCTATGACAATGACATCCTGAGGACATTTGATCAAGGTCATGACCTTGTTTTTATCAAACTGTTGAAGTTCTTCTTGCATGGCCTGAACCCAGCTTGGGTGTTTTAGAGCCTCAGTGACACTTTTGGGTTCTATTTCTGATAGGTAATCAGCATATAGACATTCATTTGCTGAAGCATCAATAAGTTTAGCAGCCATGCTTCTTGTAAGCAAGCCCTCAGTGGGTTCACCAATGATGTTTACAAGTTCAATGTCCTGAGATTTTGTCCACTTACTTTGTGGTCTAGGATTGATAACGCTCAAATTGTGCATGTTTTTAGTAGCGTTATCCGTGCTTTTATGTGTGTTATTTGGTTATAATCATATGCTTTTAATTCTTAATCATACAAAAGTGCGTTTGCTAGTTCATTTGTAGCCAAGTACAGGAAAGTGGAGAAAAAGCGGAAAAAGAAGTAAAATATGAAGATTTCTCCAAATACGAAGAGTTTCCATCAAATGAAAGACTTGCGGAGTATATTCGAGAAGATAAAGTCATCAAGTTAGTGGTCCAAAGACTCAAGAATAAAGTTCAAGAAGGAAAACGAGAAAGAAATGAAGAAAAGAAGCTTAAACGAAGATATATTGGAAGACTCGTTGTTCCCGACACACCTTCACCATTTTGGCCATAACTTTTGCATACGGACTCCGTTTGACCTCCCGTTCGCGGCCACGGAAAGCTAAGAGAAAGATCTACAACTTTCGTGTTTATGACTTTTTATGATTTTTGCTCCAACCGATCGGTCGAGTCCCGCAACCGGATCCGGTTGGAGAATGGTCAGAAGACCAACCGATTCGGTTGGAGCTCAACCGGATCCGGTTGGAGGTCCTGTTTCAGCCATTTTTCCATCACTAAGATCCCAAACGTGTTCCAAATGATTCTAGTCCCTTCCTACATGGTTTCTAGTCCCTTCTAATCTCCTTGGCCTCCAAGAAATGCATTGAATACCCTAGGCCTTGGTAGTAGTATAAATAGAACCCATTTGGCACCTCATTTCATCATCCCTTCTCCATCTTTCTCATCCCTTTCATCCACCACTCCATCTCTAGGTGTGAAATTCAAGCCTCCACCCTTAAGGACGAATTTCCACCTAAAACAACATCCCTCTCTCAACTTACCTTCCCCAAAGGTGTGAAATTCAAGCCTCCACCCTTAAGGACGAATTTCCACCTAGAGAGAACACAACCACTCTCAATATCTTCACCCCAAAGGTGTGAAACTCAAGCCTCCACCCTTAAGGACGAGTATCCACCAACTATCCTATCCCAACTTGTGTGAAATTCAAGCCTCCACCCTTAAGGACGAATTTCCACCAATTACACCAACTTATCTTCCCCAAAAGACCACAAACCTCTGCCAAATTCGTGTAGTGTGCTCAAGGGTTGTTGAAGGCGTTTGGACATCATTTTCCGGCTTGGTAGAACTATTGTAGTTGATTGGAGGCTTGAAGGAGTGCTATAATCCTTCATCTTTGCCTATTGTAATTCATACTTTGGGTAAACCTTGTTACTTTTCTATTTAAAGATGTTTGTTATTGATATGATTATTGAGATTTTGTGTTTGATTGGAATAATGATGAATGTCTTGATACTTGCTTGTTCTTATAATGCTTTTCTTGTTGGTTTGATCCGTGACAATCATAACCATCAACTTGTTACTTGTTCTTATAATGCTTTTCTTGTTGGTTTGATCCGTGACAATCATAACCATCAACTTGTTACTTGTTACTTGCTTAAACAAACAAACGACACTTGTAGTGCAACCAAGTCTCTTGGGACGACCTTGATTTACCATATACTATACTACAACTTGACTAGGGTATACTTGCCCGAATGTGTTCCTAGTTAACCGGTAATTCATGTTTACAAATTTAAAACCCCGATGAAGCACATCAAGTTTTTGGCGCCGCTGCCGGGGACTTGCGTTTGTATTCTTGTGTTTGTTTGCTTGTTGAATTGATCGCTCTTGATGTTTGCTCGTGATGTTTGCTTGAATGCTTGTCTTTTTCTTAAAATCTCTAATTTCTCATAATTGCTCAATTGATCTTTGCATCAAAATCATGTTTTTGATGTTGGGATTTCGTTTCTTGTGTTCTAAAATGCTCATTTCAATGATTGCTTTCTAAGTTGCTCGAAAAACGTTTGCGAAAAAAAACCCACCAAAACCACCCAGATCACTCCAACCGAATCGGTTGGCACTCCAACCGGATCGGTTGGAAGCTTCGTACTTAATAAAACCACTACAACCGATCGGTCACTACCCGTAACCGGATCCGGTTGTGTTTTCTGTAAAAATAAAAAAAAAAATATTTCCTGTGTTTCTTGTTTCGTGTGTTTTGTTTTTTTTTATGTTATATGATCTCTTGCATGTCTCTAGGTTATTTGTTTTTGTTATTTTTGTTTATATTGGTTTCGTATTAATTTTGAATAAGATTATCTTGTTTGATTTGCTTTACGTGATTAATTGTGTTTGCTTGCGTCTATGTGATTGTCGTTTTTCTGTGATCGTGCGTTAATTTGTTTTAAGTGCCGTCTTATGTTTTTGGTCATCTTCTAGTTTATGTGTTTATGTGTTTGGTTTAGTTGTATTTAGTTTTATGTTCGTCACTTTCTGTGTTCTTAAAAAATTAAAAAAAAAAAAAAAAAAAAAAAAAAAAAAAAATTAGAAAAACTCCTTTAACCGATCGGTCGCATCCCGTAACCGGTTCGGTTGGAAGGTTGGTCACAGTTTGGTTCATTCCAACCGATCGGTTACACCCTGTAACCGATTCGGCTGGACTATTCTGTCTAAAAAAAAAAAAAAAAAAAAAAAAAAAAAAAAAAAAAAAAGTCCGTTTTTATTTTTGTGTGTTTGTGTTTAGGTAAAATAAGTTTAAATGTCTTTTTATTTTTTGCAAGAGTATCATTTCTTTTATTTGGTTTTTCCATTTTAGTTTTGTTAATTTTTAGTACATTGTAAATAAATAAGTACATGTTTTTTAAAAATAAAATGTTTCGAACTTTGTGGGTATGTTCACTGGAAACCCTCACGAGACTATAACTCGTCCACTCGGGCCACCGAGGGGTTTAAAGGCTTGTTGCATACGCTAAATGCAACCGTGATGCCTACGAAAGTGAGTTTTAGAATTTTACGCGTTTTTGTAGTTTATTTTGTTTTTGCAGATTTAATAAGCTCTTGGAGGAAGGATTGGTTGGATCGTGAACCTTACACTTTTGATTGGACATGTTTGGATGAGAAATCGATTGATCTCATACGCTTATGCTAGCGTTCGCTTAACATCTTATCATTTGGAGTTCGATCGCGATTTCTTTGGCCCGGGAGGTTTCGTTTCACTTAGACTTATTATTTTATTTTTCCCTATCTTACATGCTTTAGTTTTAGCAATTGCTTTATTTTGTTTCTTTGTTATTTTTCCTTTGTTTGTTTTTGTTTGGTAAATTATTTTAATAAATTGACTTTTTTAAGTCCCTCGAAAGTAAGGCTCACCCATTGTAAACAAACTGTGTGAGAGGTATAAGGCGGGTCTCCCTGATTCCCTAAAGAAGTTTGGTTTTTAATAAGCTTCGCGCTGACCTGCTTCTCCGCTTCTTTGTGCGTTTCAATGGAGCTACCGAGAACTCGTGGGACAAGAATAAGTCATGATTGATTAAAAAAAAAAAAAAAAAAAAATTAGAAAAAGAAAAAAAAAAGAGTCGTAACTAGATTTAAGTTGTTTTTCTTTTGTGTGCTTAACTTAAGTGTGGGGGGAAATATTATTGCGAAAAGCGAAACTAGTTTTTAGATTCCAAATTTTTAGGCCTGTTTTTAAATTTTGTGAACTTGTTTGCCCTTGTGATCTAGTTGTTTTCACGCGTATAGGTTGATATATTAGAATAACTGGATCAACCCACTGGTGAAATCGGTAATTTTGAAAAATTTGAGATGTGTCCCGATTAATATTGCAATCCATTCTGGGATCGATGACATTTGCTAGCACATATTTTATAGCCCTTCCACTAAATTGTGAGGATTTGAGCCTGTTTCATATATAGCATACTTCTTTTATGCT
Organism: Chrysanthemum seticuspe; assembly: GCA_019973895.1. Lineage (NCBI taxonomy): Eukaryota > Viridiplantae > Streptophyta > Magnoliopsida > Asterales > Asteraceae > Chrysanthemum > Chrysanthemum seticuspe. The sequence continues at coordinate 108,412,553 of BPTQ01000001.1, forward strand.
TGGATTTTTTTTATGAGTGTTCCGGTGATTTTATTTATTCTAGAACTTGTGCTTGTAAATCATTACCAAACCGCAGTAAGATCACATTCGTGTGATATAAGTGTATTCGTGTGATAAAGAGGCACCCATAGGAATAAAACAAAATGGCCTTCCGTTTACATCTAATGATATATTTAGCTAGCCACATCGGTTAGTTAACCACCTTTATATGGACCCATTTGTTAGCGCTCATATTTAGCGCTAGATACCCTTAGTACACCCTTTGAGCCATTCTTTTCTTTTTCTTACATCCACTCTAAAAAAATACAAAAATATTTTACACTTTAAACCTTAGCCTCCCATTTGTCAAAGTCTAATGGTTGGTTGCTAGTTGCTTGGTTGTTGGATTGTTTTTGATGATTATGAGTTAGCCACACTTTGCCATTCGTGTGTGCCATTCCGACAAAGATAGAGATTGATCACCTTTATATTTTGTATTTTTGTGGTGATGCTTATACGAAGTGTGGGGGAGATGTGATGTAAGAAGAAGTGTTGAAAAAAAGAATGAAAAAAAAAAAAAAAAAAAGAAAAGAATAAGTCATCGAAAAAAAAATGAAAAAAAAAATGTGTGATGACGGTTATAGCCAATGTGCTATATTATTATGAAGTTGAAGGAAGAGGAAGTATGTTTGAGATATCGATTAGCCAATGTGCTAAGACGTGATATATATGTATTTGGTGATCGATATTTGAAGAAGAGAAGATTGTAACTATAATCATTTTCGGGTTTGAGGATTGTTCGTGACTAGCAACATGGGTATTAGACTTGACCTTATTTTTCTTTTAACACCAATTTCATAAATATTCCCATGCCTTATCCATACCCTTTATTCACCCGAAGCCTATCATTATAACCCAAATAAAAGCCCTCTTTAGATGTTTATACTTGGTGCTTACGCCACGTCGGTGGAGTTTTGTTTCTTGTACAAGCCTATGGTAATATTTAGATCATGACTGAGCAATATGAGTGTACTATTCCTTAATACTATCCATCACTAAATAAAATGAGTGTTGAGTGAATTATACTTCATTCCTTTTTCGTGAGGTGCTTAGCCATGTTATCAAGCGAGAGAATCCATAGGGTATTGTCAAACATCTCGGTTTTTCACCTCTTAAAGCTTAAAACGGTGAATCTTATCTTGTACTTGTACTTGGTAGATTTGCATCGCATTTTTCTAATCATATTTCATGCACCATGTGAGATTTATTTTTCTTAATTTCTAGATTTGCTTGAGGGCAAGCAAAACCTTAAGTGTGGGGGAGTTTGCGCTCATTTTTCGCTTATTTTTTTATGTTTGCTATTAAAAAAAAAAAAAAAAAAAAAAAAAAAGCCAAAAATATTTTGATTTTTAATTTTTCTTTTCGTTTTGTCATTTCGGTTTGTAGTTTGATTTTTCTTTTCTTAGATTTGCTTGAGGGCAAGCAAAGTTTAAGTGTGGGGGAATTTGATAACGCTCAAATTGTGCATGTTTTTAGTAGCGTTATCCGTGCTTTTATGTGTGTTATTTGGTTATAATCATATGCTTTTAATTCTTAATCGTACAAAAGTGCGTTTGCTAGTTCATTTGTAGCCAAGTACAGGAAAGTGGAGAAAAAGCGGGAAAAGAAGTAAAATATGAAGATTTCTCCAAATACGAAGAGTTTCCATCAAATGAAAGACTTGCGGAGTATATTCGAGAAGATAAAGTCATCAAGTTAGTGGTCCAAAGACTCAAGAATAAAGTTCAAGAAGGAAAACGAGAAAGAAATGAAGAAAAGAAGCTTAAACGAAGATATATTGGAAGACTCGTTGTTCCCGACACACCTTCACCATTTTGGCCATAACTTTTGCATACGGACTCCGTTTGACCTCCCGTTCGCGGCCACGGAAAGCTAAGAGAAAGATCTACAACTTTCGTGTTTATGACTTTTTATGATTTTTGCTCCAACCGATCGGTCGAGTCCCGCAACCGGATCCGGTTGGAGAATGGTCAGAAGACCAACCGATTCGGTTGGAGCTCAACCGGATCCGGTTGGAGGTCCTGTTTCAGCCATTTTTCCATCACTAAGATCCCAAACGTGTTCCAAATGATTCTAGTCCCTTCCTACATGGTTTCTAGTCCCTTCTAATCTCCTTGGCCTCCAAGAAATGCATTGAATACCCTAGGCCTTGGTAGTAGTATAAATAGAACCCATTTGGCACCTCATTTCATCATCCCTTCTCCATCTTTCTCATCCCTTTCATCCACCACTCCATCTCTAGGTGTGAAATTCAAGCCTCCACCCTTAAGGACGAATTTCCACCTAAAACAACATCCCTCTCTCAACTTACCTTCCCCAAAGGTGTGAAATTCAAGCCTCCACCCTTAAGGACGAATTTCCACCTAGAGAGAACACAACCACTCTCAATATCTTCACCCCAAAGGTGTGAAACTCAAGCCTCCACCCTTAAGGACGAGTATCCACCAACTATCCTATCCCAACTTGTGTGAAATTCAAGCCTCCACCCTTAAGGACGAATTTCCACCAATTACACCAACTTATCTTCCCCAAAAGACCACAAACCTCTGCCAAATTCGTGTAGTGTGCTCAAGGGTTGTTGAAGGCGTTTGGACATCATTTTCCGGCTTGGTAGAACTATTGTAGTTGATTGGAGGCTTGAAGGAGTGCTATAATCCTTCATCTTTGCCTATTGTAATTCATACTTTGGGTAAACCTTGTTACTTTTCTATTTAAAGATGTTTGTTATTGATATGATTATTGAGATTTTGTGTTTGATTGGAATAATGATGAATGTCTTGATACTTTCTTGTTCTTATAATGCTTTTCTTGTTGGTTTGATCCGTGACAATCATAACCATCAACTTGTTACTTGTTCTTATAATGCTTTTCTTGTTGGTTTGATCCGTGACAATCATAACCATCAACTTGTTACTTGTTACTTGCTTAAACAAACAAATGACACTTGTAGTGCAACCAAGTCTCTTGGGACGACCTTGATTTACCATATACTATACTACAACTTGACTAGGGTATACTTGCCCGAATGTGTTCCTAGTTAACCGGTAATTCATGTTTACAAATTTAAAACCCCGATGAAGCACATCAAGGATCTGAGCTTGAAGAGGTCACTGGAAACTCATGAGTGAGTTTAGGTGCAAGAGCCACAGAATCATTAAGAACATATGTTGAAATGTCTTGTTCTGGTTGGGGTTCATGAATCACAGGTTCCTGAACATTTGGTTCAGTGTTACCTATCCCAGCGGGGACTGATTGATTATCAATGAATTCACTGATAGTTGGTTGGGGCAGGTTGTGAGGTAAGACATTATATGAGATGTCAGCATCAACTTGGTATGAGGAATTGATTTTAGTGTTATACTCATCAGGAGGATATCTTGATGAGTTATTAATTCCTATTTCCTCCACTGAGGTGTTGGTGAACCCGATGCTTTCAGAACTCTCATTAAAGGTGACATGAAAGGTTTCCTCAACTTGTTGTCTCCTTGTGTTAAATACCCTGAAGGCTTTAGAGATTAGTGAGTAACGTAGAAAGTATCCATCATCAGCTTTAGCATCAAACTTGCCTAGATGATCCTTGTGGTTATGAATGAACACAGGACATCCAAACACATGAAAGTAGCTGATGTCAGGAAGTCTACTTTTGAATATCTCATAAGGGGTTTTGTTATGTCTTTTGACAATGATTGATCTGTTTTGAGTGTAACTGGCTGTTTTGACTGCTTCAGTCCAGAAATGTTTTGATAGAGCTGAGCCATTTAACATAGTTCTTGCAGCCTCAATGAGAGTTCTATTTTTCCTTTCAGCTACCCCATTTTGTTCAGGGGTGTAAGGAGATGAGAAATTTTGGGAGATTCCCTTTTCATCACAGAAATTCTCAAGCTCTTCATTTATGAAATTAGTACCATTGTCAGTTCTGATTTGTTTAACAGTAATGTCATTCTGGTTTTCAATGTTCCTGATGAATGACATTATAGTATCAGCTGCCTAACTCTTTTTGGAAAGAAAGTATACCCAAGTGTATCTTGAAAACTCATCAACAATGACAAGTGTATGCTTCTCATGCTGGATTGATCTAGGACTGACTGGTCCAAAGAGATCCATATGCAGGAGGTGAAGGCAACTTTTGATTGAGAAATTTTGTTTTGTTTTGAAAGATGCTCTTTGGTGTTTGCCTTTTTCACAGGCTGAGCATGGTTTATCTTTTGCAAAAACCAGTGATGGTAAGCCAAGGAATTTATTTTGCTTTGCCAAGTTGTTGATGTTTTTGAAATTTAAGTGAGAGAGTCTCTTGTGCCACAGCCAGTTGATAGTTTCAGTGGCTTTGGCAAAGAGACAAGTTCCATCTTGAGAAAGAGTTGACATGTCTAAGACATAAACATCATCTCTCCTAGGAGCTATCAAAACAACTTCTTTGTTGGCATTAAAAATGGTGCCTTGTTTGTCATTGAATTGCACAATGTACTTAGCATCACATAGTTGACTGACACTAATGAGATTGTATTTGAGACCATTGACATAAGCTATCCTAGAGAAAAATATTCCATTGCAGTTTACTGAACCATAACCTTCAGTGGGACATAATGAGTTATCACCAAATACTACCTTGGGTCCTGGTTCCTCTACATACTTGTGCAGATACTCCTTAACGACAGTCATGCTTCTTGAGCATCCACTATCAAGATTCCAAATAGGCTCCCTGGCGTGTCTCTGCACAAATAGTAAACTGGATTAGTGTCTCTTAGTGACCCACGTACTAGTGGGCTTGGGTTTCAAGGTCTGTTTGAATTTGGCAATTGACTCATGGTCAGTGGTTGAGTGCATTGTGCTACCACAGGTTTTGCATTTAGAGACTGAGGGTGACTCAGTGACTCGGGGTTGCTTGGAACTTCTCCTTGCATGGATGACACTGTCATGCTGGGATGTCTCATGAGCTGGATTTCCGCAAATATCACAACATGTTTTCATGAGACAATCATCCTGATAATAATCATTGAAGCCACAGTGTGGGCAAGGAGGAAAAGGTTTTGCTCTATACTTGTGAGTTGATTTGGAGGTTGAAGCATACTGATGACCAACTTTGGTATAGTTTGCTTTATTGAGTGAAATTACATATTGTAAGTGATCAGAAGTTCTGTGATCATCCTTTTTACAGATCATACAAAAAAGGATTCTATAGCAGTTGTCAGTGGTATGACTGGTATAGTGGCACAGATCACACTTCTGTTTGGGTTTGGTGTTTGACTTAGACTTCGAGGAACTAGAGGAAGCTGACTTTGTCTCCTTGATTGATTCAGGAACTTTTTCGATGGATTCCATCTTTTCAGTTAGCTTCCTCACAAGTTTAGTCAGCTGCTGAATTTGGTCAGCTTCAGTGGGGACAAAGGATGTGGAAGTCTCAGTAGGAGTAGACTCTTGTTGGACTGGTTTTGTTGGTCTTTTCAGGATGGTTCTACCAAGTCCAGACCTTTCTTTTGGTGAATGAGGATTGAATTGTAGAGGAGTAAGCTCAGAGCTTAGTGTAGCACCCTGAAGAGGTTTCAGGGGTGGAAGCGGTGCATTAGATTCTGCTTCAGACTCAGAGATGTGTTCAGTACTACTGGGCACATCAGGAAGTCCAAGCATGCTCTTAAGAGCTTAGCTCTCAGGCTCTAGTATTCTTCTAGAATCGAAGTTTGGAAGCTTACTCTCAGGGTTTTCCCTTTCAATCCAATCACTGGGCTTGGGGTTTGACAACATACTGGTAATCATGCCACCAGACACAAATGGTTTAGGACTATGATCTTTGTTGTGAGAGTCAGGGAGATGATCTTCACCTAAGACTCTCTTTTTGCTACTGGGAGCACCCACAGCATCAAAGACCCTTGGATTCTTAGCAGTCCAACTTTCAAGAATATCTTTTACCTTTTTAAGTTCATCTTGAAGAGCCTGATTTCTTTTAACTAGTTCAGTGTTTTGAATTTGCAAAGTGACAGCCTCAAGCTTAGCTTGTTTTAAAAGAAGCAGTTCATCCCTACACTTGTTTAATTCAAAACTTAACTTGTTGTATTTTGAAAAAAGATTCAATCTTTGCTCGTCTACGAACTTAAGGTCAACATTAAGATAATTCATATAAGACTGCCAATCGGAGTCATCATCCATAGAAAGTAAAATATTTACCTTCTTCATTGTGATGTTGACCCATTCTCCATTCCTGGCATGACTCTTTCCAACAGCTAGCTTGTCCTCTTTTGAGAGGGCCATCAGTGCACTGACAGGCACCATTTCATCATCAGATGAAACTGGCTCTTCATCCCAGTCGAAGGTTTCAGCAGCTAGGCCTTTGTTTTTACCCTGCACAGATTGAACACTTTTTGTTGTTTCTGAGGGACTGGCCTCAAGTAATGCAAGCTTAGCTTTGACTTTCCTATACTTAGCTTCAAAATCAACGGTTTTGTTTTGATCAGATTTGTTTTGAAAATTTTGATGAGACTGATAGATTTTTGGTTGAAATTTGCTAAAGCCTGAGGACTGATATGACCCTGATGGTTTATAAGAGGGTTCAGAAATTATTTTTGAAAAACAGTGTTTTGCAAAATGACCTCTTTTGTGACACTTAAAGCATTCAGTGTCCTCATTTGCTTTAGCATTTGAAAAACCTTTGTTTCTTTTTATAAACCTCCGAGAGTTAGCAAGGAGTGCCTTTTCCTGAAATTCAACGTTCAGGTCATTTAGGTACTCCTCGCTTGATCTCTCATCAGGCTCATCATCTGAATTTTCTTGGAAATATTGAACCACATTGTTAGAAAAGAAAGCAATTGATATTGGTGATGAAGTGGTGGTCAGGGACTTCTTGACTTCCTGATACTTCTTTAAGTCAGGGTATCGTCTGTTGATGAGGTTTTCCTCATAGACAAATTTCCCATAAATTTCAGGAAGTTCAAGATTCTCGATATGATTAACATTCCTAAGTCCCTGAGAGAAATTCAGCCACTTCTTAGGGAGACTATTGACAAAACCAACATTGATTTCATGTTTGGACAACTTAACACCATCATTAGACAGTTCATTTAAAAGAGTTTTGTACCAGGTGTAAGTTTGAGACAGAGTTTCTGAGTCCTTAGCCCTGAAGGTGTTATACTCAAGTTTCATGTCCATTATCATGTTTTCCTTGGTATCAGATGGACCTTCATGACTGTGGACTAAGTCATCCCAGGTTTGTTTAGCTGTACTACAGCTTATAACTAACTCCATAATATCATCAGGAAGACATGATATGATGATACTTTTGAGTCTTTGGTCCTGGTTGACCACTCTCCTCTCATCCTGAGTCCACTGAGCTTCAGGTTTAGGCAAACCTTCAGCAGTCTTTGGGATAAATGGACCTTCATTTATACACTTGATATAATAAGGTTCCATCCCAATCAAATAGCAAAGCATACGCTATTTCCATTTGTTAAATTTGCCAACTTCAAGTCTAGGGGCAACAGCTGAATAAGCTCCAACCTTTTTGTCGACTAGTTGGGGTACATCAATTTCAGCCATAAGGATCCTGATTTAAAAATGTTTTAGAGCGGCTTAAAAAGGTTTTATAATTAGCCTAGCTCTGATACCACTTATTGTTCCCTATTCACTATCTTAAAACAGTTAAGTATGTAAAAACAAGTTAGTAGTGAATCTATGACTGATAAGATGTAGGTAAAACACACTGAATAGTTTTCAACATAATATTCTTTATTAGATATAAATCAAACAAGAATACATTACCCAAGTACTTTCGGAATAGTACTTGGGATTGAAATGACAAAGGGTGTAACTACTCACGAAGCTCAGGCTAAGTCTGAGCACAACTACAAGTACCCACTGAGCTATCTCAGGGATTAAGTTGTATTTGGAGGAGTGAAAGATGGCTTGCGTGTATGTGTGTTTTTACAATTCACAAGCTTAAACTTTCACTTCATCTCTTATGCTATTTATACAAGTATGAGTTTTAACTCTTTCTGTTAGGATCGTATATTTATGTTGTTTGATGATTCGGGTGGTCTAGGGTGGTGAAAGATCAAGAATGCCATCTTAGAGAGAGAAAGAGTAGAGAGGGTGATCTTTAGAGAGAGAAAGTTAAACAACAAATGAAAGGTTAGATTAAAGAAGCACCACCCTTCCCTTAGAGGGAAGGGTATTTATAGTTACAAACTAAACGCCCTCCTATCAGGTTGTGGATCAGGCATACAGTGGGTAAAGACCCATCCTTCCTCCACGGTGTTGCACTACGCTAAACTAAACTAATAACTAACTAATAAACTGATAAATAACGATATGTCTACGAGCTAACTTGTGCTAGTCTATAGTTGGGGTGACCGACACTTCACAATGGAATTTCCAATTCCTAACAATCTCCCCCTAAGGGAGGTCACCCCATGTTTTACATTTCGAATCCTAGCATTCTATTTAATCTTCAGTCTTGAGCTCATAGACTTTAATTCTTCAAGTTCAGCAATCTTTGTGCTTTAGCAGTGACTCTTCATAGTCCGAATGATTTGTACTTTCAGTTGAGGTCTTTAACTGATCCAAATCTTTGATGATCTTCGAGCTTTCATTGAGATCATCAGCCACAGTAAATCTCTGGATCACCCTTTATTGTGTTGCCATCATGTGAAGTTGTGACTTTTGGACCGACATGCTCACACTTTCAGGATCATGACATCTTTCCATCAGAGTAGCGGAAGCATAACTGGATCATGATATTTGCAGCAGCGTAGCAGAAGCATAGTATATAAAAATATCAGAGCCAGGTTATGTAGATATGCACTAGTCATGATTTCTTCAATTAAGTGTGGATGCTGTGAGCATGCGGCTTTGGATTGACTTCTCAATTCTGATCAGCTGCAACCGTGCAAATGTACTTGCAAACAACAGTTAGCAATAAAACACACAAAAGTGTCTTTGATCACTGTCGTTGAATTGAGGTACACGGCCCACGGTTCCTCGTTGATCAGTACAAGTACTGCCTGTGATCAGGTATAATTTCGAAGAATCTCCTTGACAGGGTTTCGCAGCTGTTCTAGCCGTTCTCAAACCGGAACGTCTTAAAGAAGACAACACGGAGTGAGTGAACCAGCGAATTGAGATTCACTGATTGATGAAAAATTGATTTGAAAAACAATCGTGTATTGCTTGAAGAAATATTTTGCAATACGACGAAGGTTTTATGAGAAAGATTAATTTTCAATCAAGATACTTTTTGTATTAGAAAATGAGTACACATTCGATTTGCTAGAGAAAAGAAGAGATTTACACATCGAACGGTTTTTCCAAAAGTATTTTTCAATCAGAGATACTTTTTGTGTTTGAAAATGAATACACATTCGATGTGCTAGAGAAAAGAACATTTGCACATCGAACGGTTTTTCCAAAAGTATGCGTCAATTCATTTCCTGAACCAAGGTTGATTCAAGAATGAATCGCCCCATCGTTTCTATCCAGTTGTCACAAGCTTGATCTTTTTGGAAAGATCTTACATGTCACCCACCAAGAGCTTGTTTGATGTTGGCTCTAGAAGGATTTCCATCTTCATCGTGAATACTTTTACATATCACTCGGATGTTCTGCCAATACCACAAGGATAATGCGTAGGACTCTCAATATATACTTACTTTCCACATTATGTGAAACGGCAAGTCTTTATTAATTTTGTGTCCTAATGAGATATTGTGGATGATCTATTGGCTCTAGACTCAATTGTGCACATTTGGTTCATATGCCGGAGACTAGGGAGAGGGTCTCCTTCTTCAATATCCACAATCTCTAAGAGAAAGTCGATAGATTATGTAGGTTCCCCGTGAGAATGAAACAAGTCCTTTTAAGAGGAACTTGAGTAGCTTGGGAAGGTTAGTGCAGTGTGTCACTGGGTCCATGACGTCTTGTCTTCAATACCGGCGTTACCTTAGTAACCACCAGTAGCATATGTATTGAACCCGGTTTCTGCCCTAAGGTTGAATTATTGGAGAGCTATTTCTTTTCACCATTTTTACATTCATTTCTTTTTCATTCTTCAACCCCTTCAGTGCTTACCGAGACTTCATAACTAGAACCTTGTTGGGTTTATTCCAGTACTAGCTCTGTCTCAGTCTGCACTCTTCCCGTATTCTCATTTTTCTCATTCCTTTTTTTTTCATCATACTTAAGGACTTCTACACTATCTAGTGGATTGTCCCTGGGTAGATCCCTCCGTCTCTGGCGGGATCGTGGGAACGAATACCTAACCTAACCATCCTTATATTACCATGCATAAGGTAAATTGGTCGGTCTTTTGGTATTGTTCTTTCCTTCTTGAAACCAATTGAAAAATCATTTGGAAAATCAATCAAGGTACTTGTCATATAATATCAAAGCATCTTGTACCTTAATTGTTTTGATCATTTAGAAATGCTCCCCCTCAACATGTGCATATGATTATGAAATTGTTTAGCACATGGAGGAAAGAGTTCTTTTGAAATAATTTCTTTGATCACAATTTCCTTAGAAAAAGCCTTTTGATTTTCTTGGTAAATTCTCCCACTCAATATGTGCGTAGGATATATGAAATCATTTTATCACATAGAGGAAAGAGTTCTTTAAAAGTACTTTTCACGATTTCCAATAGAAACCATTCGCTCCCCCTCAATATGTGCATCGATATACGAAAGAGTTTAGCACATATTAGAGAGAACTTGCTGATCTGTGCTAAACCAGTCAAGTCTAATCACACAAGCTAGCCACTTGTGAATGGCCAACCGTAACAGACTTAAAACAGATTAAGCACAAATGCAATGAAGTCCTGGAGAATACAGTGGATTCCCGGGTCGTTAAGTCCCACGGAGACTCAATGGTGTGCAAACACTTGATCAGACGATAGAATGATCACTAATGATAGTGATCAGTAAAGATAGATGGATAATTACACTACTGAAAAAGTTTATAAATTAAAGCGACTTAAATACAAATTAAGAAAATTAAAAAGATAAAATATATTAAATAAACGCTATCACTATATTTAAAATGATGAATGTTTAAAACTTAAAACGTACGTTTAAATAAAAAAAACTACGTAACGTACAAAATAAAACGTGAAAATAAAGAAGGAAAATACCTACGGATATGAAAAATACATTTTTACAATCATAATGATACTAGAAAATTATTGTAAAAATAAAATTATTTTTAAAACTATTTATCTAATTATTATTAAATAACAACTATTTTTACTTATTTAATAATAGACTAAAATACAAGAAAATATGAAATAAAGCTAGAAAAATGAAATTATGACTTGGAAAAATCTAAAATATTATAAAACTAATTTTAAAACTGAAAAGATATTTTTTATGCTTTTTATGTATTTATTATTAATTTAAAACTATTTAAAACTAATTAAAATGCTAGAAAATACAAATTTAACTAAGAAAAATATGGAAAAATATTTTTTTGTCTTTTCATATTTATCTAAACTTAAGAAAAATGAAAAAGTATTTTTTTGAAACTTTTCTTAATTATTTGTATTAAATGCTATTTAAAAATGCTTAAAAACTAATTTAAATTAAGAAAAATAGCAAACAAACTTGGAAAAATCTGAAAATTTAAGGAAAAGCTTAAAATAATATGAGGAAGCTAGGAAAAATGGAAAAACAGGAGCTTGTTTGGAGGAATTTGAAACTGAAGTGCAAAGGGCTTATCAATAAGCTCTAGGAATAAGCTAATGAGCACCAAAGTGAACCAACTGTTTACAGAAGCAATAATATGCTAAAGGAACTCAAAAGCAACAAGAATCAACAAGCTGTAACCTCTGGATAGCAAATTGATAAGATTTGATGAATATGAGTATAAGTGCAAAACAGATTCTAGGGGTCTACTTTAAGCTAGAGAATAAGCTACTCCATAAGCTAACAATGAAAACTAATACTTGGGATTTAAACTAGACCTGGGTGGCTATGCATAAGCCAAAAATCAGACCTAGGTGAGTTCACATGAGCCTTGCACAAGCTCTGCAAGATCTGCAAAACTCAGCATAAGCTGATGTTTATGAACAGGGCACTTAGGCCATTTTTGAAAAGCAGTTTTGGGGCTTAAACAAAATTCACAAAATTATACTAAAATAGATATAAGAAAATAGACCAGTAGGGCTTTTAAAAACAACAAGTTTCATCTGATTTGGCCTAGAACTGAGCTCAAGAAAATTCCCTCTAGTTGAGCTAAAAACTGGTTTTGCAAATTTTGACTTTTAAAGGCAGTTGAGAAAGTTTGACTTTATTGAACTTTGAATCCAATTTAATGACAGGTTATGATGTAATATGATGTAATGAACATAATGCAAGCAATGTTTAAGACTTCTAAACACAAAACAAGGATTTGCAACTCCACAATCACAACAGATAAACAGTTAGACAGATTTCAATGAGATTTTGACTTTTTGAACTAGCAGGCATCAAACCAAGACTCAAATGAACACAAATATGCTTAACAATCATGAACCAATAGATTCTAACCCCTGAATAAGCCTGAAAGACAGATAGAACAGCAGAACCAAACACCCCTTTATCTTACTGTTTTGAAGTTTAAATGAGATAACAACTGATTAAGCTATGATTAATGATCAAACTAAGTCCTTATATCCTAAATACAACTTAATAAAAAGATTTAAACCAGTTAGAACTACAAATTAAGATCAAGCAAAGAAGCTTAAAAATTCACTTACAAGGGTCCTAGCCACTATGGCTTGAAACCATGAACCAAGGTACCACTAACCTATCCAAAATCAACCCAATATCTCTGAACCAAGCCAAATCCATAACTGAATCAACCCATTTCCATTTCCATTTCCATTTCTGCCCAAATCAACCTTGTTTGACTGTCTTTGACCAAAGTTCAATTTTTCTAGAATCTTAAATGTGAGCTTATAGAAAGCTATTAGAAGCTTGTATAAGCTTATTGGAACTGAGAAATGAGCTTTTTGAAGCTTGGGTGCAAGAAATAGAAACTGAAATTTCCAACAGTGGTGTACAAATTTGAAATGTGAACAATAACTTGAGTTTATACTTAAAAGTTGATAATTCTGATACAAATACCTTACTTTGATACTAAGAAACAAAATATTTCAGAAATTACATTAAATTAAAAGCTTTGAATGAAAAACGACATAAGTGAAAATAAACTAAAACTACTCTCTCTTTCTTGCTTCCCTTTGCTATCTTTTTATAAACCAAACATCTTCTCTCTCCTTTCTGACCAATTCCCAGCATTAATCTCAACCTTTGGATGGCTCAAAATGATCCTAGCCGTTTAAATGGATTTTTGGCGCCAAACTCTTATCTGCCAAATGGGGTTGAGTGAGGAGGGGTGATATGCAATTAATGATCCTTGGATGTTAGTTATAGGTGGGGGGACATGGTGGAGTGGAATTGAGGAGGGGGGATGGGTTGTGGCTTTGTTGCAGGATAGCAGTTGAGATGGTGAGACTTTTGGCGCCATGGAGATTTGACCAAATGTTTGACTGGCTATTAATAATAAGGGGGGTCCAAAATGCTTTTTTGACAGGGAGGTCACATGGGGTTCAAGGGTCAAAATGAATTGTGACAAGGCAAAGGCGTAAAGGTTTAATTACACAAGGACTAATGTTGTCATTTCTGAAAATTGAAGGTCCTTAGCTGCCAATTCATCAAAGATGTTTCAAGGGACCAAAAGTGACAATCTCAAAAAGTACAAGGACCAATCTTGCCATTTTCAAATTTCCATGGGCCATTCTTGCCAATTTTCAAAGTTGAAGGACCTTTTCCGCCATTTGACTAAAGATTCATTCAAGGACCGTTTTTGACAATTTAAAATATTTCAAGGACCTTGAATGATATTTTTCTTTATTTAGATATACCAGGGACTGATTTTGACAACTTTTGAAACTTGGGAGACTAAAACTGCCATTTTTGCAAATTTGATACGTTTTTCATCTGATTTTGATATTTTTGCATTTAAAACACATAAAACACTGATTTGTGATATTTTGATCATTTTGATGTGTTTTCAGATGATTTTGCAGTTTATATAGTACAAAAATGATGAGTATTTAGACACTGATAACCAAATGATTTTGAGCAAATCATAAGCTGTAAACGGATTTGATTAGTCTTTACCAGAAGCCGTTTGCTCTGGACTAGCCAACTCTTAGATAAATTATCAATATTATCTTTGGTGAGCTGATTACCAATTATGGTTTTTCCACTGCCTTTACCACAAGTCATAAACTTGCGGGCTAGCCAACTCTTCACTTTTTAGGATATGGTGAGCTGAATACCATACAATTTTGGGCAAATTGCAAGCCATATAAACGGATTTGAGAAATATTTACCAAGAGCCGTTTGCTCCTGGATTAGCCAATCCTTTTGTCTTACAGACATGGCGGACTGATAACCAAGATGAGTAAGTGTAGAACACTTACTCCAAAAAAAATTTTTGGCCAAAAACGGGGGAATTGGGTGGATAATATATGATAAAATTCGTGAGAATTCCCCCCCACACTTAGAAATGAATATTGCCCTCAATATTCAAAGTACCGGCAGTTATGCCGAAACTGAGAACGTAAAAGGGAAATACTACGGCCATTATTTAAAAGATTTTTTTTTTTTTTTTTTTTTTTTTTTTTTGGAGATATATATATATATATAACTAACATGTGGGGCATCACCCCCACACTTAGGTGGTAGAAAGGGGAAAAAGACAGAAATATGGGTGAAAACCCATATTGTGTGTGCTACTGCTTTTGGTTACCGAGTCGCTAGCTTGACTCGACCCCGAATTCATTGGTTCATGGGGAAGCAAGTGGAAGATACAATCTCCATCGGACTTTCATTCAAGATGTTTGGATAAACATTGAAGTACGTGAAAGTTCCACACCGATGAGATATAGAGAGAAAGACCCGGCTCACAAATGATAAATGAAAATGCCGGGGTCAAAGATAGTGTCCTCACTCCCGAAGGAGTGAAGAAGAGAGGAAGTCACATCATAAGTGAGGAATGGAAGGAAGATGTTTATAACAATTAGGATCCATTCGTCATCCTCAAATGTAGACATATCGGGAGGAAGGGTGAGGGTAGTATCATCAATAAGCAAACTCTTATGATAGAGTACACCTTCCTCCGAGCCAATATCATCCTCAAGATCAAAATAGAAATGATCATATTCCGGAGGAGATATGACATGAGAGAGTTCACCGGAGAACTCTTCATGAAGAGAATCATTGGAAAAAGCCTCAAGCTCGGGCTTGTCCAATGTAGAGTCACTATCCACAACGGGGATAGGAGATGAAGCTGACTTAGCACAGAATGATTCGATCTTAGAAACGAGGAGATTTATATTGAACAATTTTTCACGAAGTATCTCGTCCTCAATTTCCAGATCATCAGAATCTCTCACTTCCTTCAAGCTAACTAGCTCAGAAGGTAGCTCCTCGACATAATCGATGTCTCCATAGGATAAAGAATCGTCAAACGAAGTACAATCGTTGTCAGAATCGGAGAACATATCAACATGATCATTTGGAATGTCAAGAGGAGGAGAAGAATCATCATCAAGAGGCTCATCATACATATTACCGGAGATAACCTCGGACTCACTTGGGGTTGGAACAAGGCTCTCAACACTAGACGATTCCATTTCTGGAATAGTGCTAGAAGGCTCGTCCCCCATTATGAGAGAGTCAATGGGAGCTTCGGGTGTGATTTCAGTTGACAAGCTCTCATAATATTCCTTCATTTGAATAGAATCCTCATCATCATCGTCATCATATCTGATTCTTATATTCATCTGCTGAAGCTTACACACCATTCTTTTCATTTGTAGTTTCTTTCGAATGCGTATTTCTTCAGAACTTTGAGGAAGATTACACTCCTCGTAATCATTGAAATGCTGTGAAGGCTCGGAAGTCTGATGACTGATGGAATACTGTGGGGGTTGGAAATTGTCAAAACCGGAAGAATTGGAATTTTGAAAATTTTGATTCATCGGTTGACATTCAAAAGTCGCATGAGGACCCCCGCAATTCTCACAACAGAGATAATTGGGAAAATAACTTTCACCAAAGTTCTGATTGTAACATGGTTCCGGCTCATAGACAAGCGGAACCCGTGGTGGACAATCAAAACCGTAATGAGAATCATTCCCACAACACTCGCATGAGTAGGATTCGTAATGGGGCTGTGGAGGTAGGTAGGAAAAATCGGGTGTTTCATTATTAGAAATGGGATCGGGATTACCGACAAATTTGTCTCCGAAACTCACATTGGTACATCGCCGACAATTTCCACCGTTAAATGGACCTCCACACCAGGAACATGTCAAATACCATGACATAAAGAATTAAACGGATAAGAGGGATAAGAGATGAAGAATTAAACGGTTATAGAGGATAAGGAATGGAGAATTAAACAGGTTTGAGGATAAAGAAATGTAGAATTAAACAGATTGGAGGATAAAGGATGGATATTTTTGGATTTTTGAAAAACATGCTATAAAAACAAAGAATGAAAATATTTTTGGTGTTGATAACACTTCAGGAAAAGTGTTAATGAACTTTTTAATTTAAAAAAAAAACTTTTTACAAAAGATGGTATATGTGCAAGAATGGATCTGAAAAAGGTTTAGAACACGCTAAAGCCTCCCCGGCAGCGGCGCCAAAATTTGATCTGTGCTAAACCAGTCAAGTCTAATCACACAAGCTAGCCACTTGTGAATGGCCAACCGTAACAGACTTAAAACAGATTAAGCACAAATGCAATGAAGTCCTGGAGAATACAGTGGATTCCCGGGTCGTTAAGTCCCACGGAGACTTAATGGTGTGCAAACACTTGATCAGACGATAGAATGATCACTAATGATAGTGATCAGTAAAGATAGATGGATAATTACACTACTGAAAAAGTTTATAAATTAAAGCGACTTAAATACAAATTAAGAAAATTAAAAAGATAAAATATATTAAATAAACGCTATCACTATATTTAAAATGATGAACGTTTAAAACTTAAAACGTACGTTTAAATAAAAAAAACTACGTAACGTACAAAATAAAACGTGAAAATAAAGAAGGAAAATACCTACGGATATGAAAAATACATTTTTACAATCCTAATGATACTAGAAAATTATTGGAAAAATAAAATTATTTTTAAAACTATTTATCTAATTATTATTAAATAACAACTATTTTTACTTATTTAATAATAGACTTAAATACAAGAAAATATGAAATAAAGCTAGAAAAATGAAATTATGACTTGGAAAAATCTAAAATATTATAAAACTAATTTTAAAACTGAAAAGATATTTTTTATGCTTTTTATGTATTTATTATTCATTTAAAACTATTTAAAACTAATTAAAATGCTAGAAAATACAAATTTAACTAAGAAAAATATGGAAAAATATTTTTTTGTCTTTTTATATTTATCTAAACTTAAGAAAAATTAAAAATTATTTTTTTGAAACTTTTCTTAATTATTTGTATTAAATGCTATTTAAAAATGCTTAAAAACTAATTTAAATTAAGAAAAATAGCAAACAAACTTGGAAAAATCTGAAAATTTAAGGAAAAGCTTAAAATAATATGAGGAAGCTAGGAAAAATGGAAAAACAGGAACTTGTTTGGAGGAATTTGAAACTGAAGTGCAAAGGGCTTATCAATAAGCTCTAGGAATAAGCTAATGAGCACCAAAGTGAACCAACTGTTTACAGAAGCAATAATATGCTAAAGGAACTCAAAAGCAACAAGAATCAACAAGCTGTAACCTCTGGATAGCAAATTGATAAGATTTGATGAATATGAGTATAAGTGCAAAACAGATTCTAGGGGTCTACTTTAAGCTAGAGAATAAGCTACTCCATAAGCTAACAATGAAAACTAATACTTGGGATTTAAACTAGACCTGGGTGGCTATGCATAAGCCAAAAATCAGACCTAGGTGAGTTCACATGAGCCTTGCACAAGCTCAGCAAGATCTGCAAAACTCAGCATAAGCTGATGTTTATGAACAGGGCACTTAGGCCATTTTTGAAAAGCAGTTTTGGGGCTTAAAAAAAATTCACAAAATTATACTAAAATAGATATAAGAAAATAGACCAGTAGGGCTTTTAAAAACAACAAGTTTCATCTGATTTGGCCTAGAACTGAGCTCAAGAAAATTCCCTCTAGTTGAGCTAAAAACTGGTTTTGCAAATTTTGACTTTTAAAGGCAGTTGAGAAAGTTTGACTTTATTGAACTTTGAATCCAATTTAATGACAGGTTATGATGTAATATGATGTAATGAACATAATGCAAGCAATGTTTAAGACTTCTAAACACAAAACAAGGATTTGCAACTCCAAAATCACAACAGATAAACAGTGAGACAGATTTCAATGAGATTTTGACTTTTTGAACTAGCAGGCATCAAACCAAGACTCAAATGAACACAAATATGCTTAACAATCATGAACCAATAGATTCTAACCCCTGAATAAGCCTGAAAGACAGATAGAACAGCAGAACCAAACACCCATTTATCTTACTGTTTTGAAGTTTAAATGAGATAACAACTGATTAAGCTATGATTAATGATCAAACTAAGTCCTTATATCCTAAATACAACTTAATGAAAAGATTTAAACCAGTTAGAACTACAAATTAAGATCAAGCAAAGAAGCTTAAAAATTCACTTACAAGGGTCCTAGCCACTATGGCTTGAAACCATGAACCAAGGTACCACTAACCTATCCAAAATCAACCCAATATCTCTGAACCAACCCAAATCCATAACTGAATCAACCCATTTCCATTTCTGCCCAAATCAACCTTGTTTGACTTTCTTTGACCAAAGTTCAATTTTTCTAGAATCTTAAATGTGAGCTTATAGAAAGCTATTAGAAGCTTGTATAAGCTTATTGGAACTGAGAAATCAGCTTATTGAAGCTTGGGTGCAAGAAATAGAAACTGAAATTTCCAACAGTGGTGTACAAATTTGAAATGTGAACAATAACTTGAGTTTATACTTAAAAGTTGATAATTCTGATACAAATACCTTACTTTGATACTAAGAAACAAAATATTTCAGAAATTACATTAAATTAAAAGCATTGAATGAAAAACGACATAAGTGAAAATAAACTAAAACTACTCTCTCTTTCTTGCTTCCCTTTGCTATCTTTTTATAAACCAAACATCTTCTCTCTCCTTTCTGACCAATTCCCAGCATTAATCTCAACCTTTGGATGGCTCAAAATGATCCTAGCCGTTTAAATGGATTTTTGGCGCCAAACTCTTATCTACCAAATGGGGTTGAGTGAGGAGGGGTGATATGCAATTAATGATCCTTGGATGTTAGTTATAGGTGGGGGGACATGGTGGAGTGGAATTGAGGAGGGGGGATGGGTTGTGGCTTTGTTGCAGGATAGCAGTTGAGATGGTGAGACTTTTGGCGCCATGGAGATTTGACCAAATGTTTGACTGGATATTAATAATAAGGGGGGGTCCAAAATGCTTTTTTGATAGGGAGGTCACATGGGGTTCAAGGGTCAAAATGAATTGTGACAAGGCAAAGGTGTAAAGGTTTAATTACACAAGGACTAATGTTGTCATTTCTGAAAATTGAAGGACCTTAGCTGCCAATTCATCAAAGATGTTTCAAGGGACCAAAAGTGACAATCTCAAAAAGTACAAGGACCAATCTTGCCATTTTCAAATTTCCAGGGGCCATTCTTGCCAATTTTCAAAGTTGAAGGACCTTTTCTGCCATTTGACTAAAGATTCATTCAAGGACCGTTTTTGACAATTTAAAATATTTCAGGGACCTTGAATGATATTTTTCTTTATTTAGATATACCAGGGACTGATTTTGACAACTTTTGAAACTTGGGGGACTAAAACTGCCATTTTTGCAAATTTGATACGTTTTTCATCTGATTTTGATATTTTTGCATTTAAAACAAATAAAACACTGATTTGTGATATTTTGATCATTTTGATGTGTTTTCAGATGATTTTGCAGTTTATATAGTACAAAAATGATGAGTATTTAGACACTCATCACTTGCACATTGAATCAAAACGATCATCTTTTATCAAAT
Source organism: Chrysanthemum seticuspe (assembly GCA_019973895.1). NCBI lineage: Eukaryota > Viridiplantae > Streptophyta > Magnoliopsida > Asterales > Asteraceae > Chrysanthemum > Chrysanthemum seticuspe. Next base: position 108,432,694 of record BPTQ01000001.1, read on the forward strand.
TTCATATTAAATCACAAATTCTCCCTCGATAAAAAATATCCAACCCTTTAAGATTTTGGATCCCAAGTGATTTAATAAGGTTTGGAAAACATGGGAGAATATGTGGCCTTGTTTAAATACTCTTCTGGTTTTTGGTTAAATGCTTCTCCTCAATCACGTGCATCAAGTATTTCAAAATCGTTTGGCACATGAGGGAAGGAGTGATTTTGAAAAAATCACCCTTTAAAACCAATTTGAGATTTATATCACGATCTCTCCCTCGATCAAAAATTTCAAACCTTTTGAGATTTGTGATCCCAATTGATTTAAATCATTTAAAAATTTAGGGGAATGACGTGGCAAGATTTAATTTTTGAAATTGACTGATGAGGACCAATTATAGACATTAAAGATTGTTAGTGTCAGGTATGATAGTTTTTAAGAGATCTTTAAGTAAAATAAAACAATTTCGCAATCAAACAAGAACAGAAAAAATTTCATTTTGAAAGATCTTTGGGTTTTATAGAAAATCATACCATGACATAACATTAAATCTTTAGATCACCACTTATTTTGTACAAACGGACTTGATTGATGAAATATTGTTTGAAAATAATTTATTTTAAATCACTCTCCCCCTCAATCGATGACCGTAGTCGATGATTGAGTGACTTAAGTTTTAATAAAATTAAGTCCGGTGATTTCCAAAATTAAGTCCAATTTATTTTCAAAACAATATTATTCAAAAATTGTTTAAAGAATGGTATCATCACTACTTATCCTGCACAAGATACGTTAGGTGGCGTAGAAGCTGCTTCTATTGTTGCTGTAAGGCTGGAAGAAAACCATCTGCCGAAGTAGTGAGACCTCTTACATTGCATGTTTTTATGCCAACTCTTCATAGAGGTCAAATTAAGCTCCGTTTCTTCATTTGATATGAAGAAAACCATCTGCTAATGCAGTGAGACCTCTTACGTTGCATTTTTTTCATGCCAACTTTCCATAGAGGTCAAATTAAGCTCCGTTTCTTTATTTGTCAACCCAAGATGTAGTTACCCTTTCCTTTCGGCATCCAATCATCTTCTATTATCCGGATCGGGAACATTCTTATATACTAATATACCTGCATACGTTAGTGAACACACATACAAATATATGGTGGTCGACAACACCCAAACATCAATCGACTAATAAAAGTCAATCGAACATATCAATCCGATCATAAAAGGCATGAGAATTATGTGTTTATCAACTATGATCATCTAATTCTAACAATCATATCCTAAATTCCTAGTCCTTCGACATAGGCAACTATCATTTTCAGTTAAGCAAGTAGGATAATTAAGAAAGCCCGTTAGATGATGTAAATTTGGAAAACATTCTCCCCCTCAATCAATGACTCTTTCTATGAAAAGTTTTTTTAATAAGCTGAAGTCATTGATTGGGTTTTGCAAATTTATGAAAACATGATTCTGATTGATTTTTCAAGCAACTCATTTTACCATCATTTTGTTAAAACAAATATTTTTCTAAAGAATTTTAGAAGGAAAAATATTTGAGTAGGAACAGCAGTCCTTCGACATACTTTTCTCATTTTGTTTTTAGGATAAGTGCACGAATTTTGTGAAAATCGTTTAAGCGTAGCACTTTCCTTCTTTGAAAACGGGTTGCTATCTGAAATAATAGCAAGCCATGGTTTAGCACGGGTTACAGTCTGAAATAACTGCAAGCCATATTTAGAGACATGTTTTGAAATGAAATATTTACACCTCCTGCTCGAACTTCGTCTATGGTCTCGTGCCATTGTTGAATGACATTTCTAAGACCGTAGATGTTATCGATACCAGAAGACATGTCTTGAGAAAACACATTTTTTGTATTTTTCAAATTTTCTGATTTTTATGGGTTTTTGAAATTTTCTATTTTTCTATTTTCTTTTTGTTGGTTTTATATTTTTGTATTTTTGTTTTTGATAAATATTTACAGATAGAGTAGATGATATAGTTTAAGAAGATGATGATACGAGTACCGAGATAAGGATATCGAACAACACGTCGTAGAAGATAGAATTCGTCATCTCTTAAACTTCCACCACCAAAGCTTCCGAGGCTCCAGAATAGAAGATAGAACCCGAGCCTTTGAGAAAGAGAGACTTTGGCAGCTTCCCCCCAAACCGAAAATCCTTATGTTGAGCAGATTCGAAGCTCTATTTCAAGCTTGCTTTAGCCAGGTGCACAAGGAAGCACACCATTATCATCGATCTTGCTTCTCCTTTTAAGAATGATCTTTGTGATTCTTCGTTCGGGGTTATATCATCAACAAGAACATCAACGTATCATCCCACGCTTGAATGACTCTTCTCAAATTCCTTTTCCACTGAAGTCTGAAGCGATCCATTCCAAAAGGTGTTAAGAGAACAATTCCTCCAAGTAGATGAATTGATGCAATCAGTCTCTTTGTATAATGCTCAAGAACTCTCCCGAATACACATCACGAGGGGAATGAAAACACCTCCCCAATGTTCACATTTTTCTTCCCTGATGATCGTGTATGAAGCTCAAGAACTCGAAGTACACCAATACCCAAGAGCTCTCCCGAATACACATCATGAGGGGAATGAAAACACCTCCCCAATGTTCACATTTTTCTTCCCTGATGATCGTGTATGAAGCTCAAGAACCCGAAGTACACACATTCCCAAAGAGAGAATAACTGATAACACCTCCCTCATGTTACACATTTATCTCCCCTGAATATGTCATACTTGTGTACCTCTTTTATCCCCAGAAACTAACTCTTCCATCTCTTCCCCCACATAGTTGGAATTAGAACACTAGAAGCCACAAGTCAAACACTGAGTTTCTCTGCGGTCATGACATTTGTCTTCCCGGGATATCTTCAATCACTTAGAAAGTTAAAAGAATTAAGTTCGTCAAGTGTACTCGTTGTGCTTTTAGATGTGTGTCTCCTTCCCCCTTGCTGGTTTTGACACTTCAGAATCAGCAACACATTTTAAGCTCATGTACTAGAAATCTTTTGAGAAGAACACCATTAGCTCAGATGTATCTATGAGAATCAACTTGCTGAAGAATGTGAGCAAGTCTAATTGGGGATTAACTCTGACTTATCACTCTCCCCCAATTAGTGCTCTTTCCTAAACCGACAATATGTTTGATAAATGCCCAGATTAAGAAGAAGTCTTTAGATAATCAAATGAAACTTGTCTTTAGTCTTCAACATGCAACATAAAATGTAGAACATACTGTAGACTCGACCTTCTTCAAGATTTTCCGTTTGGGGATCAGAAAGTTAACATCTTCAACTCACCAAATGCATTCCCCGTTAACTTACATAAAGCTAATCCCCTTAACTCAAATACCTCCCAATCAAACAAGAACAGAAAGATGTTAATCAAGGAAATCAGCCCCGCAACTGGAAGCACTTTTCCATTAAACTCATCAGTCCGTATGAAGATGTCAACCAATGGCTCTTAGAAGAAACTCCATGTAAAGATGACCCGATAAGAAGAAGCTCGGTTCTTACATGAGTTAGGAGCCGTATGACCATATATTCTCAGATATAACTCAACATGTAGAATTATCATACTTCTTCTCCCCCTCAAGAATTGCATACGGAGATGCCATTCTTGATTAAACAAGTGAAAATCATCCAAATGTAGTCTATTCACACTTCTCCCCCTCAAAGGTAGCAAATGATGTCGCCATCGTCATTATAATCGAGCAAGTTGAATAAGAGAACAATCATTGGTAGTCCGGTTCACTTGATAACTGAAAGTGCATGGAAAAAGTATGAAGCATGTTGATGAGAATGGTCATAATTGAGAAGATTTCTCGTCTTCAGAAGATAAAGCGCACTGAAGCGTACACTTTTCTTTTCTTTAGGAACGAGGCTTGAACTGTAGTGTTCAAATGTCATTATCTCTCTCTTTTCATCATCTCTTGGCAAAACTTGTAATCACCCCATTATCATTCAGTAGGCTTTTTGTTGTGACAGCTTGATGGAGAAAACCCAATATAATGAATTTGACTCTGAAGTAAACTAACCCCGAACTCGTGACTTAAACTTGCACATATGTAACAAAGAGCGGTGTCGAGACTTCATCCTCCATTGAATCTCTAAGTACTCTATACTCTTCATCACCTCTTGAAAATCCACAATTGAATGTGACACTGAGCACTACCACGTAACTCCTTAAAGTGATAGTTATTTTGTGGTGGTAAGAGCCCAATTCCCCTAAGTGGTAAAAGAAAAGGAAAAAGTCACCCAACAATAACTAGATTTCCAAGTCTTCGTTTTTGATAATAAGCTCGAACAAGGATCTTGAAGAATCTTCATCCAACCATCCCTGATACCTTCAGATACTAAGTACATTTGCCCGTGATATTTCACTTCAACCTCAAATAAATAATACCGAATTAACGCCGTTGTCACATCTTGTGGTTAAAAGCTTAAATTTGGCCTCCTTTTACGTTATAAGTGAACTATGATAATGGTTTCATCCCGACCATGGTTAAAAGCACATAACCCCGTAAAACCATGTAATAACCAAACTGCCAAGAAGACAATCCGAACAAACACCCAATTCATGAAGTACACCCTTTTATCCCTTCTTCGAAATCGAAATCGTAGCACCAGCATCAGAAAAGATCCAGAATTACACTTTCCCTTTCTCTAGGATGGTTCCATCATCACGGGATTTTTCAATTCTATGGTTTAAACCGAGAAATAATTTCTTTCGTGGGATTTTACAAAACCAATAATAAACCGTAAGATAGATCCAGAAATACACTTGTACTTTACAATTACTCGGATGTTTCCATTGTCACGGGATTTTACAAGTCTAAGATTCAAACTGAAAAACAGATTTTTTTCGCGGGATTTTACAGAATCAAGACAAAACTGTAAACAATGTCAGCTTGAATGTTTTATGACAACTTTGGTTTCTGTGAGTGTATGTTTTAGGGGAACATGCAGCGGCTCATCAACGGTTCATAATCCAATGTCAACAACATCATCAACAATTCTTTACCCATATGTAGACACCTTCACAAACCATATTAAGTCGAGTAGTATACACTACTTCCCCCTGAGGTTGAACATAAAACATCAAAGTACACGTATCTCCCCCATGATGGTTTTGAACTTTCAGAATCATTTGCACGAAAAGTTCTTGTCATAAGTAAACATCTTGAAAAATCATGTATGACGTTGAAGATTCTTGAAAGATTTTTCTCAGACTGTGAAGTGTCATTAACATTCAGTGGTGACGAATATCTCATGGGAATTGCTGATCACAATACAACCATTAAATACTTTGGCAAGCACATCTTCCATATATTCTGTCGGTTATTGCAGTGACTACATGGAGAAGTAAACCCGATAGACCAGATTTGAACATGAAGAAGAATTTCCCAGATTTGTTACTTAATCTTGTACTAATCCTTGTGAAAAAGAGACGGTGTACCCAATGTACAAAACCTCTTGACGAATCCTCAACAGCGTGAGACACCGAAGTGATAGCTACTTTGTAGGTTAAGCGAGAAAGAATCATAAAACTAACTAGATAGCCAAGCCTTTATCACACTCTATAAATGCCCAAACAAGTCATATTCGCGGAAGGGTAGGAAGAAAGAAGACAGAATAAGTAAGCGTGCCCGGAAACCTTACTTCAAATCCAATTAAGAAATACCGAACAACAACTCCGTAGTCAACTTTTTCCAATACAAATCGTGACATAATATACTCCGTGATAATGTATAAACCAAAGTATCAATCACACAATGAATCTCACCATCAAATCTCATCACACACCAAATCTAATGATCAATTTATACCACGCACGTCTCAAATCTCATCATAAATCAACTCACATAAAATTCAACTCTTGAGAAGCCCATTCAACCCAAACATGTGTACGGCCCAAACTTGGTAACACGTAATTATCAAGGCCCGGTCCATGAAAGTTAATCCAATCATCTTAGTCTCATCAAATCACGTATTGCTACAAACCTCAATCATTCACATAATATCAAATCTCATTATATGAATACTCAAACCGTATACCAAAAAGCCCATGAATAATTGAATACTCAAACCGTATAAAAAAATAACCATAGTCCACGATAGCCTTGGCCCATCTTAAATGTGTTACTATCACAGTATAACTAGATCCATCTCAAATTCGTTACAATCATAGAATAATCTTGGCCCATGATGGATCAGATACCATCAAGACCAATGAAAATCGGCCCAAGGCCTTTTTCCGTCTAATACCCTAATTATTAGGAGTATAAAGAGCCACATATCTCACACTTACCCTAATAATCTACTCACACAAACCCTAAATGTTCTCTCACTAAACCTTAATATCCGCCCCCATCTCCTAAAACTTCACCTCAAACCCTAAATGATCACAACAATTTATTCCGTAACTCTGAAAATGTTATTCACGCCAAATCTCACCCAAGCACATTCGTCCCCATCTATCCAAAATATTACACATCATTTGACCCATCTCAGCATCGAGGTATCTCTCGACATAACCCACACATCACCACAGGGATGGTTAGATGTCGATGATTTGAGGGTCTTATATACGCCACAGGGATGGCTTGAGTTGAAGGTAAGTTTCATTAACGATTTTGTACCATGTGTTATGATTAAACGAACGTAAGAGTCAAATGAAATACCCAGATGGTTTTTGTTTGAGCTTCAATTGTTCGGACATAAAAAAACAGCTTTTGATTTATTGATTGATGATGGACATGAACTCAAACAAAAAGATCTTTAAACAAAAGAGTTGTTTGAGTTGATTCTGAGATTACTTGTGAATTAGATTCTAATTAACGAACGAATCAAGTCAAAGGGATAACATACTTGTTAATCTCTTTTTCTTAATTAGATTCGGAAATAACCATTATGAAGCTATGCTTCAAAAACGAATATGTGATGATTGGAATACAAAAAATTTACCTTCAAAGGTTTGAGATATGGATCCATACGAACCGAGTTACAAATCTGAGATTCATTTATCATTTTCTTTAGTCCATGTGAGATAAGATCAATGGAGAAAGATTCGTGTTTAAGGCCTTTTGAGGTTCTTGAAATATTTCGAGACACACGAAATCACAATCTGAGATCTTTAGTATATGTAACCTTTTAGTTTCGAGTCTTGTTTAGTGATAATCTTGTAGATGTTGTGAGTTGTTGTTGATGTATAATGGTGATGAATGATGTTTGTGAAGAAGTAGGGATATACAAAGTGATGTTGTTAGATTAGTTTGTGTAAGACTTTTGTTGTTCTGGTTTTGGTCACAAGTCGCTTCATCTAATTTTTCTTTACAAGTCGCTTTGATTTTTGACCTTTTAAAGACAAATCGCTTTTGAAAAACAATTTAGACAACTCGCATATACCACAAGTCGCTTTTGACTTTTTGACTCAAAAGTCAAACAACCACAACTCGCTTACATAACTGCCAGATCACAACTCGCTTCAGATACGTTGTATCTGGACAGAGAGTAGACAAACCACTTTAAAAAATGCCAGTACACAACTCGCATAGATACAAGATGAATATTAACACGCATAGACGAATGACCTAGAAACTGCATCAAGACTGCTTCCTTTAGACATGTTTTGACCTCATAGACTGACCATGTAATTTACAGACCACTTGACATGAATATGGTGCAAAAGTTAAGCATCTAATTTAAAACAATTTATCTTGGACAAAGGGACATAAGGACACAAAACATTAGATACCAAAACATTAAAGCACAGGACTTTTGACCAAACATTAGGTACCAAAATCAGTAAGAATAATGGTAACAAACAACATAGAAATTGATACACAAACCACCCAAAATCAATGAAATAACAAACCGCATCTAAGAACACATTCGAAAACCGTACGAATCATCAAAAAAATACAACCTTGGCTCTGATACCAATTGTTAGGATCGTATATTTATGTTGTTTGATGATTCGGGTGGTCTAGGGTGGTGAAAGATCAAGAATGCCATCTTAGAGAGAGAGAAAGAGTAGAGAGGGTGATCTTTAGAGAGAGAAAGTTAAACAACAAATGAAAGGTTAGATTAAAGAAGCACCACCCTTCCCTTAGAGGGAAGGGTATTTATAGTTACAAACTAAACGCCCTCCTATCGGGCTGTGGATCAGGCATACAGTGGGTAAAGACTCATCTTTCCTCCACGGTGTTGCACTACGCTAAACTAAACTAATAACTAACTAATAAACTGATAAATAACGATATGTCTACGAGCTAACTTGTGCTAGTCTATAGTTGGGGTGACCGACACTTCACAATGGAATTTCCAATTCCTAACACTTTCCTAAGTGATAAACTGACAATTTACAGAAGACAAAATACTGATGTATTTTGTCTCTGTTTACAAAGACTATATTAAGTAAGAGACAAGGCTGCTTTCCAAAGGTCAGTGATGACACTGAGCCTGATAGTTTGCCATTCAGGGAAAGTTGACTTTGGTTGATAAGGACTTCGTCTTATCAGATTCAAACTTGTCCCGCCTTATCCCGCTCATTCTTCAGTCTTCATATCCTTCAGTCTTCTACTTCAGTGTAAGTAGTTGGAGAGGAGTTTTAGAGATTCAGTGAGTTATTGTCATCACTCACTGAATCCACCATCTTCTTCTTGACTCAGTCTTCACCCTTTAAGTTTCGTCTTACTGAGTGGAGAGACTTCTTCTTCGCCTCATACTGAGTATCCTGAAAATGGCTCACTGAGAGACTATGCACTCAGTGACCTGTTAGTGTTTAACGGTCTAAACACTTAGGTTATTTTCTATTCAAATCCTAGATTAAGGGGTTTGTATATTTACTGAACCCAACACTATGCAATTTATTTTCAGAAATAAATTGCATCGTTAGTCCTCCACTGTCACACCCCCAAATTACGTGTTTTGCAGCGGAATGGAATACCTTGGGGAGGACTGTCATAGCATCAAAGTTACAGTTATATCGAACGACCTAAAGTGTCGTTTAGAAAATACATCGTTTGATTAAGTAAAATAATCCGAGTTTACAAAATGTAAGTCCCAAATAAAAATCAATATATGCGGAAATATGTTTGATACAAGCCAAACGATGTTTTTAAGGTGTATAAATCCCATGTGAGACGCGTCGTCACCACGACTCTATGATATGTCCATATGCATGCCATGAAGTGAATGCCTTAGATACCTGAGATAAAACATGCTAAAAAGTGTCAACACAAAGGTTGGTGAGTTCATAGAGTTTGGTTAACAAGTAAAGCCTTAAAAGAGCGTTCATGTAACAAAGGCAAAGTTTTTGGTCATTTAAAATAGTCCATGAAGCAAAGGCATCATAAATCCACTCAGTTCCAAGTTCCGCCCATACAAAACTTGCAACCTGTGTGTTTACAACCCACTGCTAAAAATAGAATGACAATTATGATTATGCGCATCAAGGTAGTTAAAAGTATAAATGTCACCACAAGGGTCTTCCAACAACTCGTGTTGGGATGTTCCTCCAACGCTCACGTTGGGCTGTATCCATAAAAATGGCCTTCCAACATAAATATTGGGATGTTTGTAAATTAATAGCCTTCCAACAACTTAATTTGGAGCCATTAATTCTTGTATGTTTGTAAATTAATAGCCTTCCAACAACTTAATTTGGAGCCACTAATTCTTGTATGTTTGTAAATTAATAGCCTTCCAACAACTTAATTTGGAGCCACTAATTCTTGTATGTTTGTTCCAAATATGCATATGAAATCAAGTATAACCCAATCAAGTATATAACGCAATCAAGTGTAAAACGCAATCAAGTCTAAAGTATAGGTAATGTTGTTTGGCAAAAGAGTTTAAATGTTTTGGCCGGCTCCCGCAGGAGTTAACAAATTGCTAAAGTATGTATGTTGAAGCATAATTGAAAACAAGTTTAGCACATTAAGGCACAAATCGCAATAAACCACACATAATGTCCAAAGAGTATAAGAAGTATAGTGTAACACAATTGTATAAATGGTTTGAGTATTCGCAAGAGTAAAAACAAGTATTTAAGCATATATCTCCCCCAAATAGTTTGTAAGAATTTAAACGAGTATAATCGGGGTATGAACTCACAGTAATATGTAAGAGTTTAAAGTACTTGTGAAAGTAAATGAAAATAGTTTGAGCATGTATCTCCCCCAAAAGTTTGTAAACAATTAATAGAAAGTGGGGCTATGAAAACTCACTTGATGAATTGATATGATGACAAGAGTGAGTACACCGAGATGTAGTGTGATGCTTTAACCTTGACCTATTGTGAATGTTATGATACGCAATGAGTTATGATGTAATGTTATGCATGCATTTCGTATGTTATTTATACCATTTGTGAGTTTTTGAAAATAATACTTATCGTCGAAAAATACTCTTTTGACGTCTTGACCATTCTTAAATTACTTTACAAGTATTTACGTCAAAATGTCATCCTACAATAGTTTATTAATGATTTATTGTGAAATTTTAACTTTTCGTCGTAAAATCATGTCGTCGGAAATTTCATGAAAGTGACAAAAATGGCTTCGAAAAACTAGTCGTAAAATAGTGTACGTCGAACGTTAGGAAACGAACTCGACGGTTTTGGAAAGCTTGTATCAAAATCTAGAAGTTTCAGTACATGAGTTTTCGTCATAGAGGTCTCGAACATAAAGATAATAGAGGTTAAAGATGGTGATTTTGTCCAAATGTTGTGTAAAAAGTGAGTTTCGGCAAAGTTTAAGCGACCGTAAATAATTTATTACAACTCCGCTATACAAACGGTTGGTCGTTTTGGAAAATATGCTTGGTGATCTCGATTTTGTTAGAAGACATCTCGTTACAAAAAGTTCTACATCATCGTTAAAAACAGCCTTCAACATGGTCGTTTTGTTTACCGTAACACTTGTCTCGTAAAAATAATATAGTTTTTCTAAAAAAAAATAAAGTTACGGCAATTTATGAAAACGTGTATATCTTAGTCGTTTCAAATCCGTTTTCTACGTATTATACGTCCTTAGCTTCGTATCAAAGTATACTAATATATTTTTGATAAGTCGAAATAATTTATAAAGCTCTGCTTTATATATAAAAGACTTTAAAGTCGTTGGATAAAATCAAAACATGCTCAGTTTTTGCTCAGGTTTCGAAATATTTAATAAAGCTGAATAGTTTTTATATAATCATATGAAACTATGCTTCGATTCCTGCATATTATGCATCTTTTGCCTAAACTTTGCTGATTCTATATGTGCAAAAGTATTTAACGGCATTGAAATAAAAAAAAATCTTTTTGATATAATAAAAATGCTCTGTTCACAATGCCATTTGTTTTGCTGGTACAACTTCCGACAAAAATTGCTACTACATCTTGAAAAACATTGCTCTACAGAAGATTGTTTTAGCTCTAGTGGTTCGTA
>BPTQ01000001.1:108449525-108558527 GCA_019973895.1 Chrysanthemum seticuspe
TGGTGGTTGTGGTGGGTGGGTAGAGGCGGTGGAGGTGGCAGTGGTGGCGATGGATGACGGTCGGTGGTGGTGGCGGTAAAGGTGGTGGCGGTAGATAGCGATGGTGGAGGTGGTGGTTGTGGTGGGTGGGTAGCGGCGGTGGAAGTGGGTGGTGGTGGCAGTGGTGGCGACGGTGGAGGTGGGGGGTGGTGGCGTTGGGTGGTGGTGGGTGGAGGTAGCGTTGGAGGTGGTTGGTGGCGGTGAAGGTGGCGGTGATGGTGGTGGAAGACTAACGATGAAAATAAATTGCATAGTTAGTCCTAAGGACTAACGGTGCAAATATTCTCTCTTCCATTAGGAGATAACAGAGAAATATTTGCACCGTTAGTCCTCATTTACTGATTTTATTAATAGAGGGATGTATTTGTGCCAACTTTACTAACGGAGGAATGGTTTTATACAAAAAGAAAAAGTTTAGGGATGTAAAACGAGACATAAAACAAACCAGATAGATATATTTTAGACTTTAATCTATTCTAAAATAACAGTACATGATTAACTTAATACCTTCTTAATTTCTTTTAAAAACCCTAAAAAAACATAACATAATATATCTTTGTACCTTTTAAACTTTGTTTAATCATTTATTAGAAAAAAAAAATATTCAATCAAGTATATTATTTCTTTCATTTCAAAAAAATTGTCCTGTTTTGATTTTTTGATTTTTTTTTTTTAATTTTGACATTAAATATTTTTTTATGTGAACATACATTGAAAACTCACTATTTTTATATTTTGTATCAAATTTTATATAACACAAAATAAAGTAGTTAATGTAAAAACTAAAAAAAAAAAACGATTTCAAAAAACCAAAACAAATAATTATTTTAGGGCAGAAGGAGTAACTAATACCGTCCCAAAGTAACTTTTTAGTAAACAAATGTATTGATAAAAAAACGCGAACATGTAATGTGTATTAGTTAATACAATGTTACGGTATGTCAGTGTGATTTAAAAGCATACATACTTTATTATCATATATACTATTAGGCAAGACAAAGGTTCTTCACATGCCATGTGTCAAAACATTAATTGCTAACTTTCGTAAGTTGGCAAAAATAGCCCCTGAGGTTTAAGTGTCGTCGCAAAGTAAGTCCTTTTGCATTAATTGCTATCTATAGCAATTTGGCAAAAATAGTCCCTAAGGTTTAAGTGTCGTTGCAAAGTAAGTCCTGTAGAATTAATAACTATCTATAGCAATTTGGCAAAAGTCGTCCCTAAGGTTTAAGTGTCGTTACAAAGTAAGTCCTTTGTAGCCACGAAAATAGACAAACAAATTTTCCGGTCATTCATCAGTTCCAAATTCACGTCTACAAAAGCAATCCCGCTGCATCGCGCGAGTTTCTACACTCATTACTAAATTTTTATCATATAGCATATTTAATTACAAACAAATAAAGGCAAGGAATATGCTTTGCCAAAAGATGATAAAGTGAAACTTGACCCAATAAAATTAGTCAAAAACTAAAAAGTCTCTTAAGTAGCCAAAATAGCACTTCGAATAATATTTTAGTGCATGAATATATGTTTCACAGAAGCTTTTATGCAAGTGTGATTACGATATTAGTTGGTTACTTGGTTAGTGATACGCTTAATCACGATAAAATATTTTTAAAAAGTTGTCTATGACATATGCATTGAACATGATGGTTTTATAATTAGAGCGCTAGATAAAGTGTGGTGTCATGAGTTCGTATCATGGAAAAAATGTTGCAATTTTAGTATTTTTCTTTATAATATCAAAATCTATTAGTCGGCACAAAACACCTCTTACTAATATAAAGTGGTGTCAAAGAACACTTATGGATCTCATAATTATTTTCTTTTCATTTATTCAAATAAAATAACACATTAAACTAAAATTAAAATTTTATTAATAAAAAAATACATAAAAGATAAAAGATACGTTGAAAAACAATTACAGTTTAGTAATTAAGGTTTCATAAATGCTTCACGATATCTTGTCGAATAAGGTTGTGCACTTTTCTATCCTGAAGATTTTTGTTTTTCTTTCGATGTATCTCGCATCATTCGACCCAAGTACGTTGCATATTCGGTTGTTGAGAAACGTACAACTCGTTAAATTCCCTAACTGCGAGATTTGATATTTCAATATCATGTTATGTAATAATTTGTATGATGCAACAATACATGATTTTTCTTAGTGTGTTGACTTGTTAAGCACGTGCGGTTGTTGTATAATTCCCCAACGACTTTATAGGACTCCGAAAGCTCGTTCAATATTTTTTCTGGAACTTTTCTGAACTCTTTTAAACTTCGTTTTTTTTTCATCGTTTGCAATAGAAAATGATTTGACAAACGCAGACCATTGAGGATAAATAACATATGCTAAATAGTAATCTTTTTTGTATGTTTTTCCATTTGCTACAAATGGAGCTTCCGGAGCAATACAACAAGAAGGTCAGCAAATTACAGTGAACTGTCACACCCCGCCTTAGGCGGAACACGGGATGTGACGGGAACATCACATAAGAAAGTAATACCATACTTGATTAAAGAAATAAATTTTACAACGTTACATGATCATCCAAAACATAAGTCTTAATTTGCTAAAACAATGTCCTTAGAAAAATTCTTAACCAATTTAACACGCTCTTTTAAAATGAGGATAATAATTAACTTCAATGCAAGTGCCTTCAAAAATATCTTTGATGATCATTTGAAATTGATACTCGAAAACGTCAACATAAAGTTGGTGAGATCACATGTTTAGAATGTAAATCGTGTTTGTTGTGCATATAAAATTTGTAGAACAAAAATGAGTAAGATATGCATAATCAAGTACTAAATAACATCGCACGTTTCGCAACAACTGAATCTCATGACGGCATATACGTGTAGCTTGATCGGACTGTACTCACCCTTCGTTTAACACCATACATATAAGGGTGTGGATGTCAACCCAAGTATTACTACCATTACATCATAACCTCATAACATGATTGGAGTGTATTCACCCTTCGTTTAACGCACATGAATATAAGGGTAAGGGTGTCAACCCAAGTATTTCTACCAATACATCCTAACCTCTTGCAATCACACAAATTAAATCCATACAAAGCACATATAGCAATACAAACACACATCTTGTCCAAAATATGAAAAACAATGTATCTCAGCATAAAACGCTCTAAAATAACATTTGAGTAGGCACAATGGCAATCAAAACGCACATCTTGTCCAAAAATACGAAAAATGTAACATAGAATAAAAGTATTTTTGATTAGACATCGTTCTTTTGTGCGACTGACGGCTAATACTAAGTTTATTGTGTGATCGTTAGATACAAAAGTATTATTTTTCTTTTTCTTTGTTTGGTTTTACGTGCATTTTTTTAATCATTAACTTACTTTTTTTTCTATTAATAAAAGTCACATAACTCCACATAACACCGCCACCAACACCCAAACACACGATCAACCATCATAAAATCATTTTAACAAAACCATGAAAAACATTTCCGAATATGCACTTCTAATTACTTAATAGCACATTGTACCTCCAAATTAAGGGAACCACCTAAACTAGCTAATATTAAATCTTGATCCGAAGGGGTAATGGGTAAAGACGATGTTCTTTGAGGAGTAAAGATTTTAGTAAGTGACCATGATATCGGGATTCAAAGCTTTTCAATTGTAACAGAAGATGAAGCTGGTGGAGCTAGATTACTATCCATTTTTTTTTGCATCTGGAATTGTGCGCCTGCTCATAAAGTCCAGGCTTTTCTTTGAAGATTTAGTTTTTGATGAGTGATTAGCAGAAGATGCATTTGCTTTAAACTCAAAGGGAGTCTGTGTAAGATTAAAGTATACATTTATAAGGAGTTGAAGTCAGTGTTGGGGCAATCTTAATTTGAACAAATTCTTGAGATGAAGATGGTTGTGAATGTAATGTCCTTGATGGTATCTCCTAGAACATATTTTGTTCCTTCCAGTTTTCCCATTAGGCGCCTTCATAATCTCTTTTTCAACCTGAAAATGATCAAGACTAGTCATGGGAAGTTATCTATATAACGGTATGTCACAATTCAAAGCCGTTTGACTAATATTTAACAAGAAATGAGATATAGAGTGTTGTGGTGCCAAAATTTAGATTCTGTATATTAAAGAACAATATCGGAAAGCATCATGAAGTTTTAATTTATTTATGTATTTTGTTAGTTCATCTATGCTTTTCTAGCTTTTGATTTAACTATACATGTAACCCTGTGGTTGTAACCGGAAGAACAACATATACTAGATCTGTTTAACGGAAAAAGAATAATGTGTTACCCGACATGAAAAAGATTCTAAATTTGAAAAAAGATTTTTGCTACAGATATGGAATCTTTTTCATGGTTTGTTAACTAGATTTTATGATGGTTGATGGTGGGTTTGAGTGTTGGTGGTGGTGTTTGCGGAAATAAGTGACTTTTATTAAAAGTTAAAAGATAAATAAGTTAATGATAAAAAAAAATAAAAAAAAAACTGCATATAAAGCTTAACAAAGAAAAAGTAAAAAAATTTACTTTCGTATCTTATTACGCACGAGAAATTTTATATAAGCTGACAGTGACATAAAAGATACAAGGCTTAATCAAACTAGTGGTATTCACATAAAAAATTTAGAGAAATGATTGGCATGCCTAAATGATATGCTTAACAAGCATCACTTGACACATGTAAAAATCAAATGTTGAGATGTGGAAAGAGAAAATGTACTTTTTATGTGTCAAATTTTGAGTGAATTTGGTATTAAATTAGTAATGCCATTTAGATATAACAATCATTTTCAAAAATTAAGTAGAGTCGCGCTAATCTATTTTAGCAAGTTAATTTTCTTACTAGATTGGGATATGTTATACAAACCTCATATATTGTCACATCAATAGGTTTTGATCAAACCATACAACCCGCGATGCATACCATATAAGCTGATGATGCATTAAATGATTGAATACCCTCCCTATAAGAGAGTGTGGATAACTCACCCCTACTATATTTTGAACTACTACATGAATTTTAAGCTACTTTGAGAATTTCCTTCTTCACCATTGTCCGATCACATCTTTTTCGATTATATGCATGTTGACGAAAGACGATGAATGACTATACGCTAATCAAGCGTTTAGCAAACATTACTGGTTAACATTGTGACTTGTGAGGACAATAATACTCTTTCTTTATACAAGGATTGCAGCGAGCCACGTGCATGACTAAACAACCATTACGTACATCATGTAACAAACGGTAACATGGGAAATAAACATCTATATCTGATTGGTGACACGTGGGTGGTGTATGAAGTTAAGGCGATAATCACCGTTGATTGTTGATATGGGTCAAAGATCTTGAAGAATAATTTTACTAATTATGGATCTTATCTTAGACTCGAATCAGCCATATATTTGCTATCTTTTTTTTTTTCTGTGCTGTCTTTGCTGTTTATTTTACTATTTTTAGGGATCTTATCCTCGTCTTTGCTTTTTATTTGGCTGAGCTGAGCTTGGCTCGGCTTCGTTATTAAATACGGAAATACCACATAGACCAAAAGAATATATTAGTGGAATGACAAAGCTTTATTAGATCGGTTTATGGGCAGTCGCAACTCACAAATTTACATAAGATGATAAGAATGTGCTAGCCACAAAAATAACACCCAAATCACCGAGTCTCGTGAGAACACCCGTTACGCATCATTGCACCAATTGTTGCTTAGAAAAATAGGCAAACAAAGGTTTTTCATTTTAGGTTGGGGCGATTTTTATTCAGATATACGCGTTTTAACTAACGAGCAATTGTCTATTGTAAAATATTGGGTTAAGTTCATTAAATAGTAACTTACTTTTTTTAATTTTTCCAGTTAGCAAACGAACATCTTAATTTATCATTCTAGTGTATCAACCTTTCAAATTCGTTATGATATACAGAATATGATAACAGACTACCTACTAATTAGGTAAAATTGATTATTTGGCTGCCACATTAACAAATATGAGTTGCTAAATCAAATACTTATAGAGTTATAGCTAGGGGTGTCATTCGAGCTAATTTGACCCGAATCCGGCCTGACTCGAATCCGATCCGAATCAATTCGGGTCGGGTCAATCGGGTTCAAAATTATATTCGGGTCAATCGAGTCAACCCGAATTGACCCGACTTCTAAACAAGGTCGGGTTCGGGTATGTTTTTTTAACCTTGACCCGACCCGAACCCGACTAACCCGGCTCGACAACACTTTTACAATGTAAAAATACTCGGGTTGACCCCGAACCCGAATTGACCCGACCCAAACCTGAATTAACCCGACCCGAATTGACCCAAACCCGACCGAATTAAAACACCCCTAGTTATAGCTTATGTGGAGGTACATGTTTATGTGGATTAGGTATTTTCATTTTAACCACTAATATTATCAATTCTATAAACTAATCCTCAAATAAATAAACAAATCCAATCTCTTCCTACAAATTTATCTTATAGACTAAAGATCAAATGATAAATTTAATTTAAGATTTGAAAAATGAAAAAAAAAAATTACAATTACAAATTTAAGATGCATTTAAAAATGTAGATGTAACTTCTAATTATTTCTCTTTTTCTATTTGAAATATGTGGGTAAAATTCTTTTTCACTCCTTATTTCAATAATTTTTCTTACTAGATTTTTTCTCATATTTAACATTCTAAACAGTTTTGCGGCCAAGGTCAAAGTTAAAGTCATTTTGTTATGGGCTGAGCACGGTTCAAAAATCAGACCAAACTGATAAAAACCGATCGGACCGAATCCGATTTGGCCCAGAACACCGGAATGACATGTGTTCGGTCCGGCTCGGTCGGAATGGTTCGATCCCGGTCTGATCCGATCCAACAAAGTATATCAACGAGTTTTGTGTAAAACTAGATCGGACCGGATGGCCAAATATGATGAAACGGTGGAATGAGGTTCAGACCAAAATACGTTTGGTATGGTCCGGTTCGATTTGCCGGCTCAGTTTGGTCCGCGATTTATTATACTCAGCCTTCGTCGTAACGGGTGTTTGTCATCTCTCGTAAAACTTTATGCCACTTTTAAGAAGTATTGTTATGGAATTCACAAGGAGCATATTAAATGGACGTCAAGTCAATCCGGACGCCATTTTGAGTTTGGAACAAAATTCTAGCTTCTTATTTTGTCAAGTTGGTTGTATTTATGAACATATTAATAAATAAAGAGTAAACTCATAAATACATTCATGGGTTTATCAAATTTTACAGTTTACATTCTGTTGATGCATAATCTGGCGCGGGCTGGATTCGACGACTTTCCTTGGCCGTTAGTCGTCCTCTCAAGCCCTAAGTAGACCTGTCAACAAAGAGAACCCGTTAGGAGTGGACCCGAGGCTGTAGCCCCGGGGTCCACCTCCAACGGTCAAGTTAATATCGGTGCGATGTGATGAGTTAGGGTTAGAGTAACCTGTCAACAAAGAGAACCCGTTAGGAGTGGACCCGAGGCCGTAGCCCCGGAGTCCACCTCCAATGGTCAAGTTAGTATGCGATGTAGCATATCAAAGTTAGGGTTAGAGATAACCTGTCATGTATTTATAGGGGAGGGATTAGGGTTTAGGCGTAGAGTGGGCCGCATCTGCCGGGCCTGACCCATTCCTGGCCCAGTCCGGACCATACGTCCACAAGCCCCCCAAGTCTAGTATGAGATAGCGCATGGCTATGTTATGCTAGACTTAAGTTTTGTTCATGGCCGCGTAGGTGAAAGTGGATCCCGTATGCTGCATCCTGGGTAAGGGCGTACCTTTTGTACCAGTAGCGACGCAGCATGGTGCGACAGAAGACGTGCTTCTGTAGCAGAAGTGCGCGTTGTGCACGACAAAGAGGTGCGACAGAAGACGTGCTTCTGTAGCAGAAGTGCGCGCTGTGCGCGACAAAGAGATGCGACAGAAGACGTGCTTCTGTAGCAGAAGTGTGCGCTGTGCGCGACAAAGAGATGCGACAGAAGACGTGCTTCTGCGCGCATTACATCCGTCTTTACAACCGACAGAGGACGTCTCCCCTGCGGCAAGATGGTGCGAATACTTAAATCCGTCTTTGTACCGAGCTTGCAATACCTCTTACATACGATCTGCCTCCAAATATACCTGCGTGACGCGTACGGAAACAGTGGTAGTATATACCCTGGTAGCCCCCCAAGTTTGATGGTGCTACTCGTGTAGGAGCATTAAACTTATTTAATCTGCGAAAAATACTGAATGCAAAGATTAAAAGTATATGCCGCGAATCGCAGCATATAAAACCTAATGAATTGAAACAATAGACAACACATAGCATGAATAATATATAAGAGAAGTGGTAGTGCGCACCCGTCGTGGATGCGTACCGACGAAATAATTAATTATGTTTTTTTTTTTTTTTTTTTTTTAATGTATAAAATAAAAACTCGGATGGATGTACCGTGACCGCGACTAATAGACGCAGATGGATTTATCGTAACCGCATAGACTCGAACGTTTGTGGATGATCGCAGATGTATATACCACGGCCTTTGTCCAGTGCGCATCATGGCGATTGACTAGCATCGTGGTGTTCGTGCGTACGCGTTCTCTGCGAAGATGTCTGAAAGCACGGTCTTACGCGGGTAGATTTATCGTGACTGCGTTGTTCGAGCGCGAACAAGCGTACCAACCTTAAAACAGTATCTGCGCGAATTAATTCGCGGCTAAAAGGGAAAATAACTCCGATCGTGCGGATATTTTCTTAGGTCCGATCGTGCGAACTTTTCTTTTCTAGTATCTTATGTAAAGAAAATCATGAATCGTATACATGTTATATTAGATTATTTATATAATAAATACATTCACGTGAAGGAATATTATGATGTTTATTCACTGCATCGTCACGTGGAGTATTAAAGCATGGATACTTTAAAGCATGCACGGCAATCGATTATATTAATTGCGAATGATATTTTTAAATCAATCGATTATAGGGATTTAGAGTTACCGACTTTAGAAATTGATTTCTGCTTTTCGGTAATATGAGAACACGAAACATAGTTTATTCGGGTCCCACGGATGGCGCCAACTTGTTGATGCATAATCTGACGCGGGCAGGATTCGACGACTCTCCTTGGCCGTTAGTCGTCCTCTCAAGCCCTAAGTAGACCTGTCAACAAAGAGAACCCGTTAGGAGTGGACCCGAGGCCGTAGCCCGGGGGTCCACCTCCAACGGTCAAGTTAGTATGCGATGTAGCATATCAAAGTTAGGGTTAGAGATAACCTGTCATGTATTTATAGGGGAGGGATTAGGGTTTAGGCGTAGAGTGGGTCGCATCTGCCGGGCCTGACCCATTCCTGGCCCAGTCCGGACCATACGTCCACACATTCCTGTAAGAATGTTGGGACATTTATATTCTTTCGTCAATAAACGTTAAACTATATACATTCTTGGAGATGAACGATGCTGTTTTTTAGTTATCTGCTAACGTTAAACTATATACTTTCTTGCATGCTGTTTTATGCCTTTTTGTCTGCTCTTGGTCCCTTTGTGTTTGTCCTTTGATTTTGTGCTTTTTGCTTGGTTCTTTCTTCGGGTTTCTTGTCTGTTTGTTTGTGCTTTATTGTGCGTGTTTGCGTGCTTTGTTTGTTTTGCCTGCTACCTTATACCTTTCCTGCATGCTGTTTTCTGCCTTTTGCTCTCTCTTCTTTTTCTCACCTGCACACCTGCACTTGCCGGAGGTCTCGTTGGAAGCAGTCTCTCTACTCCCGGGTACATCCTGGGATAGGGGTACGATCTGTCTACATTTTACCTCCCCCATACCCTGCCTCGGCGGGATTGGGTGTGTTGTTGTTGTTGTTGTTGTTGCTAACGTGGTTCTGAAATGAGGAGTAATTTTGTTATTTTGATTGTAACATGACAACTTTAAGTTTTGTTCAAATTATGATCGTTAAAAGATACATGTCTGTGTTTCTTTAAGTGGTCGAGAAGCTCCCATCTAGATTTCCATAATATGAATGTGTTTGGGGAGGGCTTATGGAGGAGTTTATGGAGGGGCTTATGGGACTTGGGCTTTTAAAATAAGCCGGCTTATAAAATAAGTCTCGTTTGTCATGCGTGCTTATGAAATCATAAGCCTCTAAAAAGGGCTTAAAACTTTAGCCCTATAAAAGGAGCTAAAAACTTTAGTCCGGGGCTTATGAACCATAAACATATTTACTCACAAAAATATCTAACATATATCATAAAACTCATTTAATTATATCATTTTTAGTAATTTTGCAATAATAAGCCTCAGCCCCTGCCCATTTGCCAAACAAGTCTACAAAAATACAAATTTCAACTTCGGCTTATAATAAAAGCCCTAACCCCAGCCCAAGCTCCAACTACAGTCTCAGCCCCAGCCCATTGCGCCAAACATACCGTGGAGTAGCTCTTACTTTTTGAGCAAATAGGAGATATTCTTCTCTTTCTTTCATTCTTTTAAAGATTATGTTGATGGGTTTTTGGGTTGACACAATAATTTGAGGCAAAGAAGATTGTATAAATACTTCAAGTCTTTGAATGCTATCTATATCGAAGTCATTGTTAAGTATTTCTTTATGAAAACCGCAAAAGATATCACACAGTAACAACTGGATTTAACGTGATTGATCGATCCACGATGCTCAACCTACGTCCACGAGCATGATTGATGTTAGAGACGGAGCTAGGGGGTTCCCGCGAGTGCCCGAGACCCCATAAATTTTTTCAATGTAGTGTTAATTTTTAAAAAAAACACCGACTTTTCCTAAATATATATTAAATGCACCCAGTCTTAGAAATGTGTTTTCAGTATTATGGTTCAAAAGATTTTATGCACCCGATCATATTTGATCCTGACTCCGTCACTGATTGATGTCTTATATGCTTCATGATACTAGTAATGAAAAGTGTTACAATTATGCAAGTATCATGGATCAATCAAGAATATTATGACACATTGTTATGTTTAGCGAGGAGTTTTTAAAAGCGTTTAGGGATATTTAGCGTTTAAAGCTCGTTTTTCAAGGAGCGTTCATTATTTTGTTTTTTATTTAAAATGCTACTTGAAGAACCATTTAGCTTTTATAACATTTTATTAAGACTGATACAACTATGTTATTAAATCTATTTTTTTAAACAAACAACTATTGCTGACCGCTAAATCTTGTGGCTACTGTTAAGCGCTAGCAAATTTTGTCAAGTATACCCATTGTGACAAGAGACTAATGAGGACCAGTTACCCGAGAAGAATAAAATTACTAAATTAGAGCTTATATCTATATATAAAATCTTAGACTTGTCTGTTGTTTGGGATCCAAACATTAGTAACCAAATTTTTGCAATTTCGGTGGCAAAAATTACATTATATATTATCTATTATCATATATACTATAAAGCAAGACATGCTCTCTTCACAAGCCATTTGTCCAAAGCTGATTTGTCAAACATTAATTACTAACTTTCGCAAGTTGGCAAAAACAGTCCCTGAGGTTCAAGTGGCGCTGCAAAATAAGTCATGCATCATTAATTGCTATCTATAGCAATCTGGCAAAAATAGTCCCTAAGGTGTAAGCGACGTTGCAAGGTAAGTCCTGTAGATTAAATATAGAGCAAGACATGCTCTCTTCACAAGCCATTTGTCCAAAGCTGATTTGCCAAACATTAATTGCTAACTTTTGCAAGTTGGCAAAAACAGTCCCTGAGGTTCAAGTGGCGCTGCAAAATAAGTATTGCATCATTAATTGCTATCTATAGCAATCTGGCAAAAATAGTTCCTAAGGTGTAAGCGACGTTGCAAGGTAAGTCCTGTAGATTAAATGCTATGTTTCACAAGTTGGCAAAAACAGTCCCTGAGGTTCAAGTGGCGCTGCAAAATAAGTCCTGCATCATTAATTGCTATCTATAGCAATCTGGCAAAAATAGTCCCTAAGGTGTAAGCGACATTGCAAGGTAAGTCCTGTAGAATTAATTGCTAACTATAGCAACCTGGCAAAATTAGTCCCTAAGGTTTAAGTGTCGCTACAAAGTAAGTCATTTGAATCCAATCCCGCTGCATCGCGCGGGTTTCCACACTCGTATATACTATAGAGCAAGACAAGTTTTGCAACATTAATTGCTAACTTTCGCAAGTTGGCAAAAATAGTCCCTAAGGTTTAAGTGTCCTTGCAAAGTAAGTCCTTTGTAGCCACGAAAAATTGTCCCTAAGGTTTGAATTGTCTTTGCAACGTAGGTCCTTCAAGGACTACCCAAATAAATAGACAAACAAATTTTCCGGTCATTCATCAGTTCCAAATTCACGTCTACAAAAGCAATCCCGCTGCATCGCGCGGGTTTCCACACTCGTATATACTATAGAGCGAGCACAAGTTTTGCAACATTAATTGCTAACTTTCGCAAGTTGGCAAAAATAGTCCCTGATGTTTAAGTGTCGTCGCAAAGTAAGTCCTGTAGCATTAATTGCTATCTATAGCAATTTGGAAAAAATAGTCCCTAAGGTTTAAGTGTCGTTGCAAAGTAAGTCCTGTAGAATTAATTGCTATCTATAGCAATTTGGCAAAAATAGTCCTTAAGGTTTAAGTGTCGTTACAAAGTAAGTCCTTTGTAGCCAAGAAAATAGTCTCTAAGGTTTGAATTGTATTTGCAAAGTAGGTCCTTCAAGGACTAACCAAATAAAGGTTGTAGCATTAATTGCTATCTATAGCAATTTGGCAAAAATAGTCCCTAAGGTTTAAGTGTCCTTGCAAAGTAAGTCCTTTGTAGCCACGAAAAATAGTCCCTAAGGTTTGAATTGTTTTTGCAACGTAGGTCCTTCAAGGACTACCCAAATAAATAGACAAACAAAATTTCCGGTCATTCATCAGTTCCAAATTCACGTCTACAAAAGCAATCCCACTGCATCGCGCGGGTTTCCACACTCGGTAATTTCAATCGACAAGACATATGTATTTTTTTTAAGGAAAAAACAAAACATTGGTATTATTTTATTAAAATAGGAAGTTAAGTACGACCAACGTAAATTGCTTTTAATATTAAATCATGTGACATAAAATATTATTGTAAATGATAAATTATATATATTAACTAAAAGGCAAGACACAAGGTCTTTACTTGACAAGTGTCTCAGCATTAATTGCCAACTTTCGCAAGTTGGCAAAAATAGTCCCTGAGGTTTAAGTGTCGTTGCAAAGTAAGTCCAAGTTGGCAAAAATAGTCCCTACGGTTTAAGTGTCGCTGCAAAGTAAGTCCTCTATAGCAATTTCGCAAAAATAGTCCCTATCCAAATTCACGTCTACAAAAGCAATCCCGCTGCATCGCGCGGGTTTCATCACTCGTTATTCCACCAAATACAGAGTTCGCACACTGATTATATTGCAAAATGAGCATCAAGGATTGGTTAAGCTGTTTACAGCTAAAGTTTAATCTAGCTGTCAGTCAAACCACGTCTTCCCATTTCCGTGTACCAGATATTCTACGTTGTTATTAAGGGTGGTGGCAGTCGATTCGGTTTGGCCTTCGGCATGGGGCATACCGAATGGAGTTTGTTTTGCCTCTTTCTCGGTGTTAATCGGTATGCAAGTTAGGATCACCAATTCGGCAAAGATCCCCGAATTGGTATGAAGGTAATATTCGAACGTTGGACATTAAATAGACACTTTGACCAAAAAAAAGTATACGTTGTATATTTTAAAAAATAGCCGTTTGGCTTTAAAACAAAAAAAAAAAAAAAAAAAAAAAAAATTTACTCCCCTCTATATATTTCCAACATCAATCCAATTTTCTAACACAATTTAAATCTCATCTCTTTATACTATTAAAAAACAATCTCATGGATCCAAGAGGACGAGGTGCTTCATCATCCAAAGGACGTGGACGAGGTTCTCGTTCCGTTCGTCCACAAATTCAATCACAACCCGGTGCATACATTCCCCAAATGAGTCATCCTCAATATTATCCTCAAATGACTTCTCCCCCGTACTTTCAACCACAATATTTTCATCAACCACCACCATTGACTCCAACTCAATACACGATATCTCCAACAAGTGACTTTGACTTGTTTGAGTACCGTGACGGTCCTACGCGACGTAAACCAAGTGTTGAACGAGAACTACCGCTATATGACTTGGATGATGATGAAGATGATGTGGTTCCCGAAACGCAACAACCAACTCCCATGGGTAATTTATTTTTCGAAATTATATTTCATCTATTGCGTAATTTATTTTAGTTTTCTAATTTAAGTTTCGAAATGTATTTTTGTTTTCATATATTCCGAATTTTATTTATGTTTCGAATTATATTATTTTTTCCGAATTATATTATTTTTAATTTATTCCGAATTTATTCCGAATTATATTGTTTTCATATATTCCGAATATTATTTTTTCGAATTTTAATTTTTATAATGTTTTGTATCTTAGAAAATAATGAAGAAATTCAAGATGTCGAAGTAGTGAAAAAAAAGAAACAACCGAATAAAGCGGAAAAAAAATCTTGGACGCCGGTCGAAGAGACGGCGTTGGCTAAAGCTTGGGTTCATATCTCGACATGTAGAGTCGTTGGGAATGAACAAAGTAGAGATAGTTTTTGGAAACGAATTCTTGAGCATTTCAAGCAAAATGTGAAAGACACAAATAGATCTTTTCATGCCTTGAACACAAAGTGGAAAACTATGAACGGCGAAATGGGTGTCTTTAATGGGCTATACATCCAACAAGTAAATTTTAAACTTTTTTAATTTTATACTTTTATTAATTTATAATTTTTACTATTATAATTGTATATTTATATGAATTTATAATTATTACTTTTATAATTGTAGAAAGTCGTCGGAATCCGCCCACTACGAGTCCGGAAGCAATGAAAACAACACTGTGCTTCCTGATCTGAATGTCGACAACACTCCTATGCGGAAAAGAAAAGGCAAAAAGGCCGAAACCGAGTCGTCGACAATAAATAGTGTAGTTGTTTCCTTCGACACTTACACAACAAATAAGACACAACTATTGCAGGAGGCGGTGGCTACAAAAGTTGCAAAAAATAAAATGGCCGAAAAGTTATTGGCGACAAAAATGGCTTTAATGGAAGAAAAACATATGTGGAAGGCGCTGAAGTTCTATAATGAACCGCATGATCACATAACCGACCCAAGTATATTAACGTTCACTATTGAAAAAAAACGTGAGCTCGCGGCAAAATATGGATGGAATTGCAATTTTTAGATTAAGTATTAAGTTTATGTAATTTCCTTTTAAGTATTAAGTTCATGTAATTTTCTTTTAACTATTAATAAAATGTTATGTTTTTATTAAATTGTTTAATATAATTTTAAAAAAAAATGGGTAATGAGTTAGGCATGATTGCCACTAAAAATCTATTGTTAGGTATGAGATTGGTAAGAGGTGAGTTGGCGGGATATTATTGGTAGATGACTAGGCATGGAAAAAAGTGGTAGGCATGACTGCCACCACCCTAATAAAAAAATAATCACCGAATGTACGCAAGAAATTTTTTCTGGTAACGCTTACCGAAAAGGATTGCAAAAGGATGGTATTTTGCACACTTCATAAACTGATTGGTACACTTTAATTTATTGTGTTTGGATATTTATGCTTTTACATGAGTGGAAGTGTAAAAGTAACTGTAAAGTTATAAATGTTCAAACATATTTAATTGAAGAGTCTCAATCATTTAATAAAGTGTGTAAATCATCTCTCATTGCAAAAAGTTGGTTATGAGTTATGACAAAGCGTCAAAACAAAGAAAAAATTATATATATGCTAATACTCAAACAAGTTGTTTCATCTCAAAAGTTTTGAGCTTAATCAAGCGGAGTCTACCGGCAATGTATGAGTTCAACTAAATCGAAACATGTTGGTCGATCAATCTTTAATTTCAAATTTCGGTTCATGCTTACTTAATTCAGTGTAAATATGAGCTAAGTTAAATTAAACTAAGCTAATATTCTTATCTTTCAGTAACAATTTAATGAAGGTTATCACCAAGTTCAATACTTTAAAAATTAAGACTTACATCTTTTAAACTAGTCGAATATCCTCGCAAAGCGATGGTGTATAACGGCAAATAATTATATTTGCGAAATCGTGATTCTAATTTGGCCTTTAATGCATAACTTAGGGGTTCAATTTGTAATCATTGAGAGAAAAGCTTATAGATTAGAAAAAGAAAAAAGATAAAAGTTTAAGAATTAAATAATATTTAAAATACTAATTTAGTTATGGATGATGTTACTATTTTAAATAAATGGTATAATAGTCCACTTACATTACTCAAATTTAAGTATTTTAAGTTTAAGATCATCTTAACTCTTAACATACATTGTAAGTTTGTAACTCTTAGTACAAAATGTGTGACGGGTTAGAATAAGTGTGTATGATGTGTGTTGGATTGGACCAACAAGTTGTTAATGGGCTAAGTTTGTACTAATCAAAGTGATTTATTGAATCACTGCACAAGTGACAGTAAACCGTTAGCCTTATTGCGGGGACGAACCCCACGATTAAGCTCTAGCGTGAGAGTAAGTATACATTCTTGTCAGAGATAATAAAGATGTGTGTGTTATTATGAGAGAGAAAGTCGTACTTTGTGAGAGGGTTAAAAACCCCTTTTATAGGCGATGCTCAATGCTAGGGTTTCCTAACAACTAGCAAATAAAAGTTAGAGGCCGGAGTGGAACCCCTGTCGGGCAAGGTTCCGCAGTAATCGCGGATGCGGACACAAAACACTTTCCGAGGCCAAAGGTTTGGTCCGCTGAGCATTTTACGTGCTTCTTTGAGCTCGGACCGTAGCCAATTTTGTTATTGGGTTTACTGTCGATTCAATACTTGTGGTTGTTTTGTTGTTGGGCTTGAGCTCAGAATTCGTATAACACAAACTAAGCCCAATATGTCTGTTGTACGTGCTATACGTCTATCAGTAACTATATTAAATTGTTTTCCTTTAAACATGAAGTGTCTTTTGTGTAGTGGTAAAAAGGGATAGGTCAATATGTAAATTTATGTGTTCTTTTAAAATGGTTGATAATTCAAGTTTTACCATATATAAAAGTTAGGATATTTGTAAACAAGCACGCAACGAAGTGTGGCCAATACAGTCCTGGTTATGAATATTGTTTGTATCTTTCAAATAAACCGTAATTTTGCGCGTATAATTATTTCCCGATATAAACTGTAATTTTGCGCGAGTATTCGTTAAGTTACTAAAAGAACTGTAGTGAAAACAACATTTCTCATGAACACCTATTTTTCATGACACTAATTTAAACCTGCTTCAATGTCCCTTGTGTGAAACTCAACTGGACTCTCATGAACACCTATTTTTCGATTGTGCTTATTCTTCACAGGTGTGGTCGTTTATGAGGAATTTTGCGTTTATGGATAATATGTGTCCTCGTATGGAGAGCATTGTTGCTGCTTTAACTCCTGTTTCTCACAAGAGATCAGCTAAGAGTGTTATTGCTAGACTTGTTGTTGCGGCGTCAGCTTATTTTATTTGGCAAGAGCGAAACAACCGCATTTTCAAGAAAAGGTCGCGCAAGGTAGAGCAGTTAAGAGATGATATAATATATATGGTTAGGCTCAAGTTAATATCCCTTCGTTTCAAAAATTCTGCAAGTGTTATGCGTTGCTTGGACCATTGGCAAATTCCAAAGTTATATTATGACCAATGGCGTGTAAACATCATCACAGGTCATTGTATGTTTGGTTCTCAATAGGGTTGTTTGGGACATGCATGTATAGGGATACATGCATGGGGTTTTCCTTTGTTCTATATTATGTTGGAGGAATTACATAAGGCTGTTAAAGGTTTGGCATGTCAAACCTAGTTGGTGTAGTTTTCACGCTTGTTTAGAGCGTTTAGGTTAATATAGTACACATTTATATTCCTTTGTACGTTAGCGTTATATTTTGGTGTTAATATATTTACCGGGGTAAAACCCTTTACCAAAAAAAAAAAAAAAAAAAAAAAAAAAAGCATTTCTCATAAAATAAACACAACAATGTAATCAGTCAATTTCATAGACAATATACATACCATTTTAAAACGAAAAAGTATTACCCTGTATAGTATACGAGTATTAACCGAATCATCCCGAAGCCGAGCCGAGTCACATCAACCACCTCACATGCTCACCACACGCCCCTCTCTCTATATAAATACACCTAAACCCATCCACTCCTCCACAAACCATTTATTTCATTTCCATCCAACCCCCAAAAAAAAAAATAATGTCTAGCCAAACATCCAAGCCCAAAAGACAACAACAATCAACAAGATTACAAAGACGAGCACCTGCATCGATTCAGGTATCTCCAGCATCCACCTGGAACGTAGCTATACCTTTATTATCCCCTTTAGTCACATCACCAGAGCCTCAAATTGTAAATACTGAAAATATTGCTAATAAAGTTGAGGCGCCGAGAGAGAATAAAGCGGCTGTGTATAAGATGTGGCAACATCCCGCGGCTCCGTTTTATTATGAGCCGGCGCCGGTTTTGCTGCACTCGATTTGCTCCGGTGATCGGAGTTGATGATTTGTAATGATGTTGTAACTTTTGATTTGTAGTTTTATAGAATTGATTTTTGGATCTAACTTGAATGATATCGGTCACTGTTTTATTCATTTCATGATTTTTTATTGTTTTTATAGATCTGAATGAGTTGGATACGTGTAATAATATGACTAAAGAACTATTTCATTTGAAAATGGTAAAATAACTAAATCCTTTTGGAATCTAATAAACCTCCTAATCAATTGTATGTATGTTGTGAAACATTTTTAAGTGTAAGAGCACTCCCATCCATAACACCAATAACACCGTCCACGTCAGCGCCACATCAGCTTTAACATTTAACATTAACATCCTCAAAAAACACTCACAACCATAACTTCCCAATAACACCATAACACCAATAATATTTCATATTTTCAATTTCAACCCCTAAACTAAAACAAACACTTCATTTATTAAACTAAAACAAACATTTTATTAAAACTAAAAACATATTACAATACGAGATTAAAAAAAAAAAAAATGCAATTAAAAATACTGACGAAAATAAAACTACTAAAACTTAAAAAAACGAGTCGTCTGAGTCCCAACCATCAGAACTGGTTGGCGGAGAATAAAACTCCCCATTAAAGTATCGACTCTCCATTATGTCGAAGAAGTTGTCTTGCAGGTACTGAGCTTCACGTGCTTCTTGCTCACGGCGAGCAGCCTCTTCACGTGCCTGCTCTTCCATAATCTCCCTTACGTTTTCTTCATCTTGTTCCAGTTGCAGGAGGGAAGCCTCACTTAACCCGCTAGGGTGGTTTTGAAAATACACCTGTGGACTGTTCACAGGTGAACTTGGAACAATTGGAAGGTACGGGATGTTTTCAAAACCCACCGGAAAGACATTTTCTGGTGGTGTAGAGTAAACATCAGGTTCTGGTAGAGTTGGAAAGCTGGTTTCCGGAAAGTGATTTGGATTTGGAAAGCTGGTTTCCGGCAACTTTTCTGGGCTGGGGAATGGCTGAGAAAAATCTTTGCGAGACATTTTTTGTGTGTGAGTTGTGTGTGTAACTTGTTGTGTGTTCTAAACAACTCTGGTAGAGTTGTATATATAGGCAGAGTTCATTTTGAAATTGAATAAATCCCGCTCGTATTTGATTTTTAAATTTCAAATTTGAATTTGAATTTATCCCGCCCAGAATTGACCAGTACAATTTAAATTTGAATTTGAATAGGTTGAGGGGGTGTAAGTGAAAATTTATTTGAAATGGTTTAGGGGGTAAAATGATTTTTTTTTTTTTTTTTTTTTTTTTTTTTTTTTTTTTTTTTTTTTTAAGTAACGCGAGTTAGTCCCTTAACGCCCAGGGACTAACGGCGTGAAGCTGCTGCACTTCCAACGGGTATAACGCAATAACGCGCGTTATTTGGCTTGATATGTGGGTTTCACGCCTTTGATGCGTGAAGAATGGGAATGCTCTAATGTTTTGGATTTTGTTTAAACCCCATGGTTGTAAATGTAACTTTTTTAAAACGGCAATTATAACTATCTCATAACATTTACATCACAAACATAATTTTAACTCGCAATTACTAAGTTGGAAAGATTCTCACACAAGGATTAGCAGCATAATCACTCATAAACATGATTTGAACCCACAATCACTCATAAAACATGATTAGAAGCATTTGAGCGTTTGGTATATAGTGTTTAGGATACAAATTGTTTGATTATGAGCTTTAAGCTTTTGAATTTTGTTTCATACGTTTTTATAATAAGAATTCAATAATATTTAACTTTTACATCATCTTAGGTTTTATAATTATAGTAACAACTCTAATAAAACAATAAACTTTACCAAATAGGTGACCTAAGTTTTTTCATAAAGAAACTTTATTTATTTTTTATTAAATTAGACGATTACCCATATATAAATGTGTATAGTAACATTAGTTTGTGTATAAATTTTTAATTTTTTTTATATATATATATGGATGTCAAAATAAGTGAGGCAGAAGAAAATAATGGTCTAAATTGTAATTAAGTAAATGTATTTTAGTATAATAAACATGACTCAATTTTTAGGTTTGTGTTTTCATTTTATATAGATTATAGATAATGTGATTTTACTTTACATTAATTTAATTTGGAGAATAATGGAATCAAGTGATTATATATACGAGTCAAACAATAAAGTCGAACATTTTCAAACAAATAATATGTGGCTTGTGAGTCTTTATTGGCGAACAAATCTTATCGTTTTGCGTCGAAAGTGATTACTTTAGTTGAGTGGGGTCGAAATAAGCATTGAAAAAGTGACTTGATATAGTGATAGATAACCTCTCTACGTTTAGTTGATTTGTGACGACGTATATGGCGTATCGGCCCAAGGACTGAAGGATCCAACACTCTATCCGAAGTGTCCAATACTCTACCGGAATGGTTCGATGCTATACTGAAAGGCACACCGACGAGCCATCCGTCCGAATGACGCGTTGACCTGACAGTACTTTTGGCATCTAGCCTGGATATAATTCGTCTCATTCTCCTGAGTGTCAGACACGACGCCAGAGACAGTGTCAGGGGCAGTGTCAGCCCTGACAACACCAACGGTCCCATGAAGTACGACAGTCCCAGGGACCAGATAGTGACATCAAGTAGTATAAATACGCATACAGTAATTGGGAATAAGGTATCATTTTCTCACACACACATTTTATACTATACCTTTCGGTAAAACACATACCCGGGGCGAGACTAACGCGTTGTTCATCTTAGCAGGTATCTAGAAGGCTTATCTCTAAGGCTGAAAGATAGCTGCAACAACCCACAAAAAATACTTCGACATTGGCGCCATCCGTGGGACCCGCATTCAATCTACTAGAGCTATAGGATTACGGGTTCGACACCTCCGGTAACTTCTGGAGGAGGAGAAGGAAGTTCCACACCAATGACGAGAGAGCAGTTGGAAGGGTATGTAACTGCGCTCAAGTCTATAGTAAAAGAACACAACAGCCGAAGGGACACTATTGAGCCGATACGGTTGGATTTCGAGGACGAAACGGCTCTTGGCAAGGGTGATCCGGCGGATAAGAAGAAGGAAATTGTAACTGGGAGCAAAGTAAAAGACGAAGACCTAGCGAAGCCCTTCAAGGAAGTCTTGAAATCTCCCTTCAGCACGCGAATCATTGAGTTCTCCGCGCCGGAGCACAAGATGCCCACTCACATCAAGTTGTACGATGGGTCGACGGATCCTCAAGATCATCTCAACAGGTTCACTGGAGCCGCAGGGCATGGAGAATGGCTGATGCCATTATGGTGTCGCATGTTCCAGCAGACTTTAGATGGAAAGGCCAGGGGATGGTTCGATGGACTCCCTCCGGGGAGCATAGACGAATGGGCAGCTTTCAGGGACCAGTTCGAGACTCGCTTCTCCCTTCACAAGGCTTGTGTCAAGGACCCTACCGAAATTGCCAAGATAGTAAGGAAGGCTAATGAAACGTTGCCTGAATTCAAAGAAAGGTGGACCACCGAGACAGGATTCATACAGGGAGCTCCGAAGATCATGAGGATCTCCTCATTCATGAATGGATGCAAATGTCCTGAGCTGGCCAAGCGGTTTGCCGATACGATCCCTAAGACCGTGGATGAGATGATGGTTAGGGTAGATGACTTTGTAAGGTCGGAAGAGGCCTTTGCCAGCACCGAATTGCCCCGGGGAGAACATTATGATACAGCCAGAAGAGCCTCAACTGGACCCTTCTAAAAGGACGAAAGGGTCGCCAGAAGTCATTACGGAGGAGATAGGAAGAATGAAGGACGGTACGGATATTCAGGAAAGGATCGGGGAAGCTCTCACCGCCACAGTGATAGGTCGGCACCTTACTTGCCCCATCGCGGTGATCATCAGAACCGAAGCAACCCACGTCTAACTTTAGAATCACTCATAAAGCCCCCAAAAGAAATCTTGGCCACAGAGCGCCAGCTGCGCCTACCTCCCCCGAAGCCGATACGTGACCCACCCCACAAGGAGAACCAGGATAAGTACTGTGATTATCATGGAGAGAAAGGGCATTACACGAATGACTGTTATCAGCTCAAGAAACAGTTAGAGCTAGCATTGGAGTCGGGGAAGTTGAATCATTTGATCAGGGACCTCAGACAGAAGGGAAGGAGAGAGCCCCCCAAGAATGAAACGGGGGCCAAGGATAAGGTCATCAACATGATCCAAGCATGGCCTGAACGAAAGAAGAGGAAGTCATCGGAGCAAGAAGAAAGATGGATGAATGTGCCCATAACTTTTTCCCCTCTTCCTGAGGGAGATGTGTCGGACGATCCTCTCATAGTTGAAGCCACAATGGAGGGGTATCTAGTAAGAAGGGTCTTTGTAGATGAAGGAGCTTCGGTGGAAGTAATGTTCGAACACTGCTTCAACAACTTGCCTCAGGAGATAAGATCCCGGATGAAGCAGACACAGACAGATTTGCTTGGGTTTGCCGGACAGGTGACTAGACCGCTGGGAAAAATCGAGTTGGATGTTTCATTCGGGGATGAAGGGTTATACAGTAAAGTCAGAATGAAGTTCACAGTTATTCGGGCACCGTCGCCGTCTAACGTAATCTTAGGAAGGACCAGATTGAAGATCCTGCGAGCCATACCTTCCACGGTCCACTCCATGATGAAGTTCCCAACCTCTCAAGGAATTGCCACACTTGTCACTCGTTCCGTCATCATTTCGGAATGTAAAAGATTGGAAAGATTACAGGCCGTTACTCCAGAGCAGGATAAGGTAGAAGCAAAAACAGGTGAGGTAGGTTTGACCGAGGAAGTGGCGATCAACCCTGCCTTCCCCGAGCAGGCCATGATGATAGGAGGTACCCTGTCCTCCGAAGGCAAAAGACGCCTTAAAGAGTTGTTGCAAAGAAACCTTGATATATTCGCATGGGAGCCGGCGGATATGACAGGAGTCCCCAGGGGAATCATTGAACACACTCTGAATGCCAATCCTTCAGTGGACCCATTATGCCAAAAACGCCGAATGTTAGCGGCGGATCGAAGCCAAGCGGTTACAAAGGAAGTGGAAGAACGGGTCAAAGCCGACATTGTCAGACCAGTGAAATATCCTACCTGGATATCCAACCCTGTTCTAGTAAAAAAGTGCGACGGAAGCTGGCGGATGTGCATTGACTTCAAGAACATCAACTCTGCCTGCCCCAAGGACTACTACCCTTTACAGTAGATCGACTGAAAGATCGAGTCGGTCATGGGGTATAAGTACAAATGTTTCTTGGATGCTTACAAAGGATATCATCAGGTGCAGATGGCAAGGGAAGACGAGGAGAAAACAGCGTTCTACACTGAGCAAGGGACCTACTGTTACACCAAAATGCCATTCGGTCTGAAAAATGCAGGGGCCACCTACCAACGAATGATAGACTCCGCTTTCCAGTCGCAGATAGGGAGGAACCTGGAAGCATATGTGGATGACATGGTCATCAAGAGCAGGGAAGAGCAAGAAATGTTAGCAGACATAGCCGAAACATTTGATAACCTTCGGAAGATAAACATGAAGCTGAATCCCAAAAAATGCTCCTTCGGGATGGAAGAAGGGAAGTTCCTAGGATACATGGTAACTTCGGAAGGGATCCGGGCAAACACCAAGAATACAAAGGTGATAATGGACATGCAGTCACCTAGGACCTTGAAAGAGATGCAGAGCCTCAGCGGCAAATTGGCAGCACTCAGTCGTTTCTTGTCCCGTTCAGCCGAAAGGTCCCTACCCTTCTTCGAAACGCTCAAGAACATTACTAAGGAGAATAAGGAGGAGTATCGATGGATAGAAGAGGCGGAAGGGGCGTTCCAGGAAATGAAGAAGTTGATAACAGACCTTCCCTCGTTGACAACACCGATGGCGAAGGAAACACTGTATGTGTACCTTGCAGCCGCTGAGGAAGCAGTCAGTGCGGTTCTCCTCACCGAAAGGAAGGGAAAACAGCTGCCTGTCCGTTATGTAAGCCGGACACTCAATGAAGCAGAAAGGAACTATGCTCCGATTGAAAAGCTAACACTCTGTCTATTGCACATGTCAAAAAGGCTCCGGAGGTATTTCGAAGCACACCCCATAAAGGTGATCACGGACCAACCTATAAAGCAGATCCTCAACAAGCCAGAAGCGTCCGGGAAGTTGGCCAAGTACTCAGTAGAATTGGGTGCTTACAACATCATCTACGAGCCCCAGAACGCAATCAAGGGCCAAGTTTTAGCGGACTTTCTGTCAGAAACTCCCATCGGAGAAAGCAATGGCAAGTACTTCGAACAACCGGCGGTAAAGAAGAAAGAAGAGGGGAAATGGCTTTTGTATACGGACGGAGCGTCCACTAACAAAGGCTCTGGAGCGGGCCTTGTACTGATTAATCCATAGGGAATGGAGTTCACTTACGCCATCCGACTTGAATTAGAAAGAACTAACAATGAAGCCGAATATGAGGCCCTGCTGGTAGGACTAAGGATGGCGGAAAGTATTCACATCCGTAGCCTTGAAGTCCGGGTGGACTCTAAGCTGGTGGCTAATCAGATAAACGGGGATTATGTGGCGAGTCATGAAAGTATGATCAAGTACTTGGCGAAGGCGAAGGAGTACATAGCTGGTTTTGAAAACTTCACCAACCGGAACATCCCCAGAGGTCAGAATCAAAAGGCAGATGTTCTCAGTAAGCTAGCCACGGTTTCTTTTGACCACTTGACGAAGGAGGTACTGGTGGAAGTGCTAAGAGAAAGGTCGACGGAAGGAAAGGAAGTTAATAACGTCATTGAAGAAGAAGGGGATAATTGGATGACCCCTATCGTCCGATGCCTTTAGGAAGGAGTTTGACCGGACGATCCTAACGAAGCTCGCACCCTGAGGATGAAAATCAACCAGTACGTCATGGAAGATGGAGTGCTCTACAAAAAGGCCTACCTAGTGCCCATGATGAGATGCGTTGGTCCCTTACAAGCAAACTACGTTATAAGGGAGATACATATGGGAGCGTGCGAAATGCATTCTGGTCCTCGCTTGGTCGTGGCGAAAGCCATACGACAAGGATACTATTGGCCTACTATGCACCGGGATGCTCGAAACGAAATAATCAAATGTGACTCCTTTCAGATCCATTCCCCAGTGCCGCAACTTCCGAAAACTAAGCTAACGCCCATCATGGATCCATGGCCCTTTTACCAATGGGGTATGGACATAGTGGGTCCCTTACCTTCGTCAGCCGGAAAGGTCAAATTCCTCTTGGTCGCTGATAAGGTTTTAAAATGTACCTTTTTGAGGGGTCATTTAAGCCCTTATTTGATTAGTTTTGTATCCGTTATTGCTTAATATCGTTCCTTTTCACTTTTTAGGTCTCTTGAAGGCAAAGTGCTGGAATGGCACTTATTTGGACGAAAAAGCGCGATTATACGAAGAAAATGGCCAAAGTCAGAATCGAGACACTCAAAGCTGCTGAAAACATAAGGTGACGGCGTCAGGTGTTAATTGCGACGCCGTCGGAGGATTGTTGTGACGGGACAGAAGCCAAAACTACTATTTTCAAGTGACGACGTCAAGTTGTAAAAGAGTAGGCCGTCGCAACTCAGACGGCCTAGATGTAATCCAGACGGCGTCAGAAGCTGAAGAGGACGACGTCACAAGCATAAGCTGACGCCGTCGCAAGTCTAACGTGACCAAGACGAAACCCTAATGACGGCGACACGACGGCGTCACAAAACATAAGGTGATGCCGTCGCATATGTAATATTATATATAGAATCCAAATTTTTCAGTATTTAGTGTGTAGTCTTTTGGAGTAAAAACCTAAACCGAACCAAGGCTGTCTTGTACAGTATTTTAGGGTTCCAAACCCTATCTTACACCAAGATAAGTGTTTTACTTCATTAATACAATTATGTCTTTGATTATTTGTGTGTATGCTTGCATGTTCTCCATGTCCGACTAATTTACTTGTGTGTTTGCTTAGGGAATATGAAACTTAATTATTGAATATTGATTGGTTGTCTCTTATCTTAGTTGATTAGTGATCTAGTAATGCGATAGGTCATTCGTTGTGTACTTAATGCTTGTTTAATCTTTGTGAACCTTAGAATATGACTCCTTGAGTAGTTGTAAGCTAAACCATCCAAAGAGTGCCTTAGAGTAAGAGTTTATTATCCCTAGTGGGTTTTGTAGACGAGACCCTTTTGTAAGTTCAAAGAGTTAGGGAGAAACGCATACCCTACAACCTTAGACACACAACGCAACTAGGAATAAGGACGTGACAATTCAACCACCAATAGAAGATAATTAAGGAGTAGTAAAACCTAAGTAAACACATCTTTAAACTATCATACGAGCACACAATAATTAGACATAGACTACATACACCTTAGATTAGATAATTAGATAAGTAGATTAATCGGTAGCAATACCAACCCCCCAAATTCAAACCCCGAGATTCGTACCTTTCTAATTCATAAAAATACAAAAACAATCTTCCTCAACCCCAACCTTAGCGTAGTAACTTCTCACTAGCATTCCTATTCCCCTAGAGAACGATATCAATACCCGTGGCTTACCCTAATACTACACTACAACGATTAGGTTCACTGCCTAGGGTGTTGAAAAACTTGCTCGACGAAAAGGAAGTTCCTTTGACCCCGAACGACGCGTGTAGCGTTATCAAGTTTTTGGCGCCGTTGCCAGGGAATAGAATATCTAGTTAGTAGTCCACCTCGTTTAGGTTTCTTTGCTTGATTCCTATCAAGTAAACTTTTTTCTCAATTTTTGCTTTCTCTTAGTCTATCCCCCTTCTTCGTGACTTTTGTTCGTAACCCCATCACTTTTCATCATGGAAGGTGATAACCACCCACCATTCATCAACCCACCACCAATTGACCCGCCAAGAGCCCGTACTCTTGGTGAATACTCGAGACCAAGCCACTTAGGCTATAGGAACACCATTGAGCTTCCCGACCAAGCCCAAACTACGGCCCTGCGATCCGACACCATCCGGTTGGTGCAAAACGGATGTGCATTCCATGGACTTCGTTCCGAAGATCCAAATCAGCATCTGAGGGATTTCCTCAAAATTGTCGATTCCATCGACCTTGATGCTACTACCCGGGAGACCACGCGCCTGCGTCTCTTCCAATTCTCTCTACGGGACCAAGCTAGTAATTGGCTTGAGCGACTTCCCGCCGGCTCCATCTCAAGTTGGGATGATCTTACCTCTCGCTTCCTTGCTCAATTTTTCCCACCGGGGAGAACCACTAAACTTAGGCGAGACATCCTGACATTTCAACAACGTCTAGGTGAGTCTCTCTACAAAGCATGAACTCGATTTAAGGACCTACTCTGTAGACTTCCCCATCATGGCATTGATATGTGGCTTCAAATCCAAATCTTTTATGACCATACCGATTTCATCACTCGACGATCCATTGATCGAGCCGCCGGTGGAAGGCGCAGCGACTTTAATGCAGAGAAATCTTGGGATATTATAGAGGAGCTTGCTGATCAAAACTACGAAGATTGGAATGAATCTCCTGAAACTCCGGTTAACGTAGTTAATGCCATATCAACTCCTTTTAAATCTTCCGACACTCTCGAGGAGCAATTGAGTGCCATTGAGAGAGGGATTGATTATCTTATGGAAAGGCAAAGAAGAGTCCCCGTACAAATTCCTCGAGAAGCTGTCAAATCCGCTAATTCAACCAACCACCCCACACCTTTTTCGGAATCCCCAAGTCGTGAGCAAAACCCAAATTCCGAAAGGCACTTCCGTTCTACTTCTTCAATACCACTTTCACCGAGCTTCAAGGAACATATGAGGGAGTACATGGCAGCTCATACGGAGAGATTAGCCAAATTTGAAGAGGAGGTTTATAGGCAGAGAGAGGAAATGCAAGAGAAAATGACGGAAATGATGAATTTGGTAATTGAATATACCAAAACAAAAGTTCCCGAAAAGGTACTAGTAAGAAGTAACGATTGTCCTCCCACTTCGTTTGTTAACGCCGTTTCCATTATGCCTGAGGATACAAGGGTTGAGATGAGGAAAACTGAGGAAAGCAAGAAGGAGGAGTCTGTGCCTAATGATGAGCCTGAGACCATTGAGTACTACCTTAAGCACGAAATTAACAAAAAAACCATTGCAAACCAAGTAAACAACTTTAGGTACAATGAAGTTCTTAGGGAGGCCCTTGAAGGAAAAATGACAGAAGAAGAGTATGATGCCTTGCCTATGGGACCCCTGTATGAGTTGGTCATAAAAAAACCATTAACAAGAAAACGAGACACCACAAGGAATTTCGTGATACCATGTAGCATAGGTGATATTGAGAATATAAATGCCTTAGCTGATCAGGGGACTGATGTGAACATAATGCCATTATCAATCTATAATAAGTTAACTAAGGAGAAACCAACCAAGACCAATCTTAGACTTTCCTTAGCTAATCACACCTATGTCTACCCCATAGGAATCGCGGTGGATGTTCTAATTGAGGTGGCTAATATCGTTTATCCGGTGGATTTCGTGATTATTAATGTTGAGGAAGACAAAAACGTGCCTCTCATTCTTGGGACACCATTTCTGGCCACCGCCAAGGCAACCATCAAATGCAGAGAGGGCATCATGATACTCAAAAGCGAGAAGGGGTACGCTAGAATACCCATCATCCCAAGGTATCCTCTTAAGATCATGGAAATGATTACGAGTGGAAATCGAAAAGCCCCTAGCAATAGTGTTAAGAAGAAGATGAATGACTGGGAAAGAGGGCTTAGGGACTTTATGGTTCAAGGATTGTATGCAACGTTGTGGAAACCCGACAAGAAGTTAGGAAATAA
Source organism: Chrysanthemum seticuspe (assembly GCA_019973895.1). Classification (NCBI taxonomy): domain Eukaryota; kingdom Viridiplantae; phylum Streptophyta; class Magnoliopsida; order Asterales; family Asteraceae; genus Chrysanthemum; species Chrysanthemum seticuspe. The sequence continues at coordinate 108,478,958 of BPTQ01000001.1, forward strand.
TCCCACTTCGATACCTAAGACACAAAGGAACCCTACGGAATTTCTAAAAGGAGAAAAAGTACTTTTATACAAATCACGGATAAGGGCATTACGAGGTAGAAACAAACCAAGATGGTTTGGACCTTTCACAGTGAAGGAAACCAATTTAAAAGATAAAACCGTCACCATAATAGATAACGTTGGCAAGGAATCCAACGTAAGCATACAACGTCTACACCCTTTCGACGAAGGGAAAGCGAAGGAAGAAGGTGACGGTAATGAAGTAACGTAGGAGCACGACTACGAGTCTAGCTACAAGACTCTTAAATAAAGAAAAGCGCTTCGTGGGAGGCAACCCATGCTTAATTGTTTGCTTGTTAGTATCATATATCTTTTATTGATTGATTATTCTCATGTTTAATTTTGTAAAAAAATGCTTTATTTTGTTTTTAACCTCGTCTTAATTGCATATAAAGGTATTTTGCATAAGGGATAAGTGTAGGGAGGATTACACACGTTTTCAAGGAAACGTAAACATGAGAATAACAATTCATTAAAAGATATATTTGTGTGTTTGTTCGAGTCAAATGCTTGTATCGAGTCATAATGGATGTTTTGCAGAAATTTTTCCAGATTCTAAAGATGTAAATTTTCCAGAATTTTTTCCAGAAAATCGCAGACCAGTTTTTGTCAGGATAACCCGGCGGCGTCAGGAATTCAACCTGACGGCTTCAGGAAGGAGTAAAAACAACAGATTATTTTTTTTTCTCGTTTTCTGAGCTACTTAAAAAATTTTGAAATTCTCCAGGTCTTAATTTTTCAAAAATTCTGTAAACATCCATTCCACAAGCATTATATCCTAGTTTAAATCGAGTCTTATATATATTATTACCGCCGATTTTACGCGAAGGTTTCGTTTGTTTCTTCAAGTGTGCAGGTTTAATTTATCAAGAAGAAGTTACATAAGATTGGAAGGAGCTTTTCACGCATAAATTCTTCTTGGAAAGGATTTAACCATTAATTCACACACGGATCCTACCGAGCTAATCAGGGGAGTACTAGTTTCTTTCGTTTTTAATTACCTTCCAATTATCATAACTTTGATACTTTCGGGGAACATTGTCCCATTGGGGACAATGTTCAGTTTAAGTGTAAGGAGGGAAAATAAAACGGGAACTTTGAAACTATGCTTATCCTTGATTATTTGCTTTGTCTAATTGTATTTGTGTAATGAACCATGAGAAAATGTCGGTTAGGGTAATTTTGGCACCAAATTTAAAATTTTTCATGACATATAGGAGTGGGCCATTAGTCTTAACAAAAGCGTCTCACGGATAGGAAGTTGCATGACTAACACAAAAACCCTTTACCACCTAAATTCCACCCAAAATGTGAGGATCACCCTTAGATTAGTAGGAATTAAAAGCATTCATCTTTAATGCTTAGAGTGTGAACCGGTAGTATATTAGATTCTAGAACTTGTTTTGTGATGCATCCCGAGATCGCAAGTAAGACTACACTTGTGTAGTTAGGAATAACCAAATGATAAGAGGCATTAGGATAACCCTTGTTTGATACCCGTAATATAATTACTTCTTCCACATCGGTTGAGTAATTCCCCCCACACCCTTTGCGTTGTACTCATCTTTAGTACACGATACCCCTAGTTAACCCCTCAGAGCCTATCCTTTTCGCGGTTCTCGTGATGTTTCGGTTTTTCCGGAATATCAATGAAGAGCATTGTTTACACCCCACCCCCAAATATACACCCAATACGCCTTAGCCTACCATGTATGCACTCACTTTTAGTGCATTATTGTTATCACCTTAAACCCATAGTTCAATTATCTGGTTGCTTGCATGAGTTGCTAAGTCGAGTCATATCCTTTGTATACAGTTTTGGGACGATTGGGATTCATGGGAAAAGTTAAAGTTTATGAAATGACGGGAAGGGAACGTTAAATTCAAATTCCCTTTGTTTGCGTAATAATGTACCCCAAGTGTTTTGATCTTTTCAATTCGGGTCAAATTAGTGTTAGAGTAATAAAAACTCAAGTGTAGGGATGTGCCTATAAATCCCTATCATTTTGATGTTACCGTAGAGGATGGTAGAGTAAAAGTGTATGAAAAAAAAATCGAAAAAAAAGAGAAAAAGAGAAAAGAAAAAAAAATAGAGTTAAAGAAAAAAAAAAACATACGGGCTACCATCCTACATCTATCTTTAAATTTATGTTTGTTTATTTCAGTTAGCTAGAGTTTAGAGTGTCGAGTCTTGGCTTAGCAACGCCATTCTTCGTATGCTTGTAACATAAGAGATTTTTGACTTGCCACCATTATCTAGCCTATCCTACCAAACCCTTTGTTTCCCTACCGTAAGCCTAACATTATAACCCTTTAAAGACCTCTTTGATAGTCTTTCCTAGGTGCTTACGCCAAAGCGATGGAGGTTTGATCTATTCTCAAGCCTATGGTAATCTATGTACTAGGACCGGTTAATGAGTGTTTATCTTCCATTTCTAATTTGTTATATTTCATATACACCCGAGAGAGATGTGAGTATCCAAACACCCCATGTGAGGTGCTAGTATGTGATTTCCGTGCTTGTTATGACTTTTGCGGGGCTTATATGTGTTGTGGACCATTTTGAACGAATGCTTCATGACCCCTAACTTATAAATTAATTGGCTAAAAGCACATTTGCTTGAGGACAAGCAAATACCAAGTGTAGGGATATTTGATAAGGTTTTAAAAGGTACCTTTTTGAGGGGTCGTTTAAGCCTTTATTTGATCACTTTTGTATCCGTTATTGCTTAATATCGTTTCTTTTCACTTTTTAGGTCTCTTGAAGGCAAAATGCTGGAATGACACTTATTTGGACGAAAAGGCGCGATTATACGAAGAAAATGGCCAAAGTCAGAATCGAGACACTCAAAGCTGCTGAAAACATAAGGTAACGGCGCCAGGTGTTAATTGCGACGCCGTCGGAGGATTGTTGTGACGGGACAGAAGCCAAAACTACTATTTTCAAGTGACAACGTCAAGTTATAAAAGAGTAGGCCGTCGCAACTCAGACGGCCTAGATGTAATCCAGACGGCGTCAGAAGCTGAAGAGGACGACGTCACAAGCATAAGCTGACGCCGTCGCAAGTCTAACGTGACCAAGACGAAACCCTAATGACGGCGACACGACGGCGTCACAAAACATAAGGTGACGCCGTCGCATATGTAATATTATATATAGAATCCGAATTTTTCAGTATTTAGTGTGTAGTCTTTTGGAGTAAAAACCTAAACCGAACCAAGGCTGTCTTGTACAGTATTTTAGGGTTCCAAACCCTATCTTACACCAAGATAAGTGTTTTACTTCATTAATACAATTATGTCTTTGATTATTTGTGTGTATGCTTGCATGTTCTCCATGTCCGGCTAATTTACTTGTGTGTTTGCTTAGGGAATATGAAACTTAATTATTGAATATTGATTGGTTGTCTCTTATCTTAGTTGATTAATGATCTAGTAATGCGATAGGTCATTCGTTGTGTACTTAATGCTTGTTTAATCTTTGTGAACCTTAGAATATGACTCCTTGAGTAGTTGTAAGCTAAACCATCCAAAGAGTGCCTTAGAGTAAGAGTTTATTATCCCTAGTGGGTTTTGTAGACGAGACCCTTTGGTAAGTTCAAAGAGTTAGGGAGAAACGCATACCCTACAACCTTAGACACACAACGCAACTAGGAATAAGGACGTGATAATTCAACCACCAATAGAAGATAATTAAGGAGTAGTAAAACCTAAGTAAACACATCTTTAAACTATCATACGAGCACACAATAATTAGACATAGACTACATACACCTTAGATTAGATAATTAGATAAGTAGATTAATCGGTAGCAATACCAACCCCCCAAATTCAAACCCCGAGATTCGTACCTTTCTAATTCATAAAAATATAAAAATACAAAAACAATCTTCCTCAACCCCAACCTTAGCGTAGTAACTTCTCACTAGCATTCCTATTCCCCTAGAGAACGATATCAATACCCGTGGCTTACCCTAATACTACACTACAACGATTAGGTACACTGCCTAGGGTGTTGAAAAACTTGCTCGACGAAAAGGAAGTTCCTTTGACCCCGAACAACGCGTGTAGCGTTATCAGTCACCATTGACTATTTCACTAAGTGGACGGAGGCCAAACCGTTAGCAAGGATCACTGGCAAGGATGTCACGAGGTTCGTATGGGATAACATAGTGTGCCGCTTCAGTCTCCCGGCCATCATCGTCACGGACAATGCAAAACAATTCGTGGACAACCCCTTCAAGAACTGGTGTGAAAAACTCAACATTAAGCAGGTTAACACAGCCGTGGCCCACCCGCAGGCCAATGGACTGGTAGAAAGGGCCAACAAAAGCCTGATGGAGGGAATCAAAACAAGATTGGGGCGTGCAAAAGCAGGATGGGTGGATGAGCTACCGAATGTCCTCTGGGCACACCAGACATCCATTAAGACGAGCAACGGGGAAACACCCTTTAGCCTTACCTATGGAAGCGAAGCGGTTATACCGGAAGAGATAGGCATGCTGACATACAGAGTAAGGAGGATAAGGGAAGGTCTCGAAGAGGAAGATCCCCGTCGGATGGAAGAACAAAACGAAGAGGAAATTCGTCTCAACCTCGACCTACTACAGGAACAGAGGGAAGAAGCTGCTGTGATGGAGGCTAGGTACAAAACAAAATTGGAAAAATACTATAACCGGAAAGCACGGTTGGTATCCTTCAAACCAGGGGAGTTCGTATACCGAAAGAATGAAGCCAGCAGAGCTGAAGATCAGGGCAAGCTAGGACCGAAGTGGGAAGGCCCCTATCGGGGTAAAGGAAGCAAATCTCAATGGCTCATATAAGCTGGAAACCATGGATGAAGAGGAGGTGCCCCGGAAATGGCACGCCATGAATTTGAAGAAATGTTTTCTTTAAGTATTCACGAATGAAATGTAAGCCTACGGGCACAAATTATTCTGTTTTCACTTTCATCAAGTAATGATATTCCCCTACCTATGACGGAGGAGGAAAATTTTCCGTGATTATAACTCATGCAAGGGGAAAGGGCGCAACCGGCGGGGACTAGCTACCCCCGACCGAGCACCCAAAAACCCTACAATTATAACTATTATACCCCCGTAAGTGCAACGACACTAGGGAAGGCCCATATACCATTCGGTTAGGCACATGCGTACCCCAAAATAATGCTAAGTCATTAAGGGAAGAGCCGAGGCATATTCGCCCTAACGGCATGCAGATACCCCGAAGGCGTGACGACGCCAGGGATGAGCCCCCAGGTATATTTACCAACAGGCGAAACATTACCCCCAAAAGTGCTAAGTCACTAGGGAAGGCCGGGGTATATTTACTTACGGACATAATTTACCCCCAAAAGTGCCAAGTCATTAGCAAACACAGACAAAATTCATACACAAGCAAACACAGATAAGTAACTAAAAACGGCCGTCAGGATGAATGAACGGCTTGAATAACATTGCCAAAGTTGCAACCACCACGAAGATACAAATGCAAATTCTTTGATTACACAACCCAAGAGCACGCAGGCCTACCATAATATAAGCATAACATTGTTCTAACATCCAAAAGTTTACAAAATAAGATAAAAAGCTAGGATCCGCCGGAAGTGCATGCACCAGGAGTAGATCCGGATCCTTCAGGGAGCACATTCATTAAGTCTGCAAGGGGAAGGTGGTAGGAACGTTTGATCTTCTCAACATAAGGGAAAGACCTCACGAACATCTCGTCGTATGCAGCGGTGAATCCCTCAACCGATTGCATATCAAAGTCTTTCTGCTTGGCAAGGATCCTAATAACCTCCTCCTCGTCACGACCCTCCCTAAGGCCATCCAAATAGCCAGAGTCTATGGCAGCATTAAAAACATTTCCCCAAGCCTGCTGGTACTCATCACTCCCATGCAAACGCCGGATGACGGCGGGAATCAGTTCCTTCACATAATTGAATCTCAAGATCTCTTCATGACCAGCACTAACGGCAAACTTCTCAACATCAGCCCTTAAAACCACAGCCTCTTTCTCGGATTCATCCAGCTCCTCACTCTTCTTCTTCAAAGCCTCTTCCAGCAACGCTACCTTCTTCTCTCTCTCCTCATCTTTGGTCTTCAGCTCATTTATTTCCTTCTCCAAGGAGGCCAGACGGGAATTCATCTCCTCTTCCTTCCGGCCACAATCATGATGAGATGCTTGGAGGGCTTGGTTATCCTGAACAAGCTTTTGATTAGTCTCCATTTGAGCTCGGAGGCTGCTCTGAGCCTCGGAGAGCTGAGAATCGACGCTACAGCAGGTAGAATGGGCCTTGTAGAGTTCTGCGTAATGATGGCCTAAGCGCTCGAACCTCTTGAACACATCGGCAACAGCCAAAGACCCGTGACATAATTCGAACCACCCTCTGAACAAGGCTCGATCGTCAGTCAAGTCTTCCTGTTCCGCTAAGATGAAAGGAGGAGCGAGATTGCTCATCATGTCTCGGCACTGAACGGCGTCATTCAAGCTAGTGCTGACCGACAAGCCCCAGCCAGGAATGAAAGGCTCACCAGAACCTGTCCGACCAAATCTACCTAGGAGAACAAAGGAAATCAGCCACACGTAAAAAAAAAAAAAAAAAAAAAAAAAAACAAAAGGAAGAGAGAGAAGGATGAAAGTTGGAACCAAAAGATACCTCCTACGAACGGGCTAACATGGCGAAAAGCAGCTTCGTGATCACCTGCCCTGGACGTTCCCGCTTCGGGTCCTGCAGAAGGACAAAGGCTGTCAACAGGAACATAGGGACATAGTATAAAGGAACAAGGGAAGGCTCAATAAATCATACCTTGGACAGGACCCCCGGTCTCCTGCACATTCCCGGTCAAATTTTGTGAACCTCCTCAACATGCTCACTTAAATCCTTCTGAACCAAATTTTTCGAACCCCCTCCCTGACCACTGGCGTCACCCCCTTCTACTATCACCGACGCCATATTTTCAGTCGTTTCCTCCGGAGCCGCCGTATTCAAGGGAGTGGCCGAATGAGTTTCTTGAGAATCCCCATGACTAGAGGATACATCAACGGAAGGAGAAGAAGTCCTCCTCCTTCTCAAAAGCGATGACGCCCCGGTAGGCGCACGGCTCTCCATCTGTTTCATTTTCTTTTCTTTGGCCTTCAACACCGCCGGATTCGCCTTCTCCACGATCCTCTGCACCTTACTTGGCTCAGGGATTTTCTCGCCAACGGGCAGTGGCGGCGTCACATGTTGAGGTATTTCCTCTCCCTCATTCAACGGATGGCCCCTGCCCAACCTAGATCCTTTCTCAGATCGCAGACGGAGATAGCGAGACATGGTGACAGCTGCGCAAAACAAAGAGAGGGAATCGCCATCAGCCGAATCAGTAGAGGAAGAGACATTATAAAATTGAGGTAAACCTAAAGTGTTTGCGTTACCATTCTTGTCAATGTCCTTGAAATCCGGGTGAAAACCGGAGTGCTTCCAGACCTTTGTTAGCCCAACCTCATACAAAAGACCTGAGTGAATAGGTCGGAGATCCACCACTCCCTCACACAACTTCTTAACGTCAGCGTCCGAATAACCGCCTGATGGGGCGTCATCCGAAACACTTGAATCCGGATGCCTCCATGGCATGGCCTCCGGAATAGCCCTCCGGTCAATTAGAAAAAAGTTGTCTTTCCAGTTCTTTAAACTTGAACAGGTCTCCTTGAATATACGTGCCGGGGAATTCCCCCCGGTCCGACTCGCAAACGAAAACCAATGTCCCTGCTTATTCAACTTATAAAAGACTCAGAATAAATTCACAGTGGGCTCAATCTCCAAACTCCGGCAATATATTTCGAACATAACCAGCCTATTTAGCCCGATAGGCACCAACTGCGAAATATGGACCTTAAAGTACTTTATCACCTTCAAGAGAAAGGTGGAAAAGGGAACACGAACTTCGGAGAAAGCAAAATATTGCTCATACAAGCCAATAGCATCCCCCGACAAGTTATTCATGGTGAATTCTGGAGGGGGCAAACGAGGGTGCAAATCCATCGGAATGCCGTACTCGCTAATGAGTCCCTCCAACTCTCCTTCGGAAAGGACAGACGAGAAAATATGCATATCCGATTTAGGAACAAGATTAGCAGCCGGACGTTCCGAACCGGAAGCCATAAGATATCGACAAAGAGGCAACGCAAACGAAGGAGAAATTGGAAAGAAGGAACGCACCTGAAATTCGCCGAAGAGCCAGAAAACAAAGAGTGAAGGAGATAACTGTAAAATGTAAAAATGGCAAATGAGATGAAAAAGGAATTATATAGACAAAGGAAGTGGGGACACGAAACGTCGCGTCGTATCAGGTAAGGACGAATCTGAACCGTCTACGGATACTCCTCTGCCACGTGGCACGATCCTACAAATCTCGGTAAATATTATTTTAACCCACTCTTACCCAATGGGCTTGGGCCCATTGTTTACAAGAAAGCCCATGAAACCAGAACACGCCCAGTCATTCCGAACGAACCCAACGGACAGCTAAAATTAAGTATCACGTCACTTGTCAAAAACAAATAACATGATACTGGGGGGACATGACGACGTATATGGCCCATCGGCCCAAGGACCGAAGGACCCAACACTCTATCCGAAGGGTCCAATACTCTACCGGAATGGTTCGATGCTATACTGAAAGGCACACCGACGAGCCATCCGTCCGAATGACGCGCTGACCTGACAGTACCTTTGGCATCTAGCCTGGATACAATTCGTCTCATTATCCTGAGTGTCAGACACGACGCAAGAGACAGTGTCAAGGGCAGTGTCAGCCTTGATAACACCAACGGACCCATGAAGTACGACAGTCCCAGGGACCAGATAGTGACATCAAGTAGTATAAATACGCATACAGTAATTGGGAATAAGGTATCATTTTCTCACACACACATTTTATACTATACCTTTCGGTAAAACATATACTCATTCTCACGCCGGAGTCGGGTCCTGGGATAACACCCGGGGCGAGACTAACGCGTTGTTCATCTTAGCAGGTATCTAGAAGGCTTATCTATAAGGCTGAAAGATAGCTGCAACAACCCACAAAAAATACTTCGACTATTTGAAAGTTGCCGAACTTGTCCATTGCTTCAAGTTTAGTATGTCATTACCTTATTCAATTATTTTGCTGAAAAATATTATTGATTTCGGATGATAGACCCATTGTATTACAGTCGATGGTTTGCTACATAATACATATTGATCAAAATATATATTGAGATTGCGCCTGACGGAAATACATTAATGATTTGTCTTCGAACGTTAGTTGTTGGACCTGCTTAGTTGAAAAATGTTACCAGCCGTAACGCTGTTTGCAGGTCACCAAACGTCCTAACTTGCCAAAACACATAGCCTCATTTTAAGGCGAAACATTAGGTGAAAAACATGGAAACAACAAGCACAAACCTCTAAAACCTTTAGAGATCATACTACTTTAGATCCAAAATCCATCAGAAAAAAAGCCTCAATAACGAAACAAATTAGTAAGTAACCGAGTTCATTTGAAACCGAAGCAAAAGATCCCGAGCCCCTATCATCTACATCGGGATGATTTATCTGATATGAGGTGGCTAACTAGTACAATGTTCTGAGCACATTAACAAAAACTGTAATATACTAGTAATATGCAGAAAATATTACACCTTCTTACTTTCTAGACAGCACTAAACAAAAGGCCAAGCCCGAGTACCATCTGGGCTTCACAAAGCACGCTACGAATTAAGCCCATCTGTGCAATTGGGCTCCACTCCCAAAAGTATTCTTTACGCATGAAAACACATATTCTGTTTGAATGACATTTTGAATTCTTGAGGAATTATAGGGACAAAAGATTTATACAACGTTACAATGTGATATGACGTTGTAAAGCAAAGATGTTGGCATAGAACATATACCAAGAACTATAGACACGATTTACATCAGCTAAAGCATAGTTAAATACAAATATATTTCACAAGGTCTAAATGAAATTAGTATATGATGAATTGCGTGAACTGTTAGACCTCTATTTTGAAGTTAACATGTAATATTAGCTACCGCGTAACATATTCAGATATTCTAATCCATTATAATATAATCATTGGGGTTTATGGTTACGTATATAAACTTTCTTACTAATATAAAACAACAACGATGGTATACTTGCATATATGGCTATGACTATGCTCACAAAAATTTCAACCATGTGTTAGAAAAGGTGTGTTTTAATCCGTTTATAGATAAGTAAATCTGAAACTATGAGCATTCTCAACCAGTTCATCTCGTTGATATAGATGTCGGTATAGATAAAATATCCACGATCTATATGAAACTAGCTACGCACAAAAAGGGGTAGAGAGAGTGCACTTGTGGCTGACAAGTTAAGCCCAACAAGCCTTAAATAGTTAAATAGGCCTAGTTTTGGAAACCCTACTATTGGTAGCCAATTAAAGTCTTATTAGGACTCTTGTTTTGAAAATTTGAGGGATTTATGACCCACAAATACGAATAATTCAAAGATTGGTTTCCTTCTTTGCTATACTTAGTTTTGAGACCGTTAGCTTGAGTCAAAGAAACACTGTAAACGCGTATACAAAAATGGTTAGATTCTTTTTTTTTTCAACCTGAACTTATTATGAAAATTACGTTGGTCATGCATAACTAGTTTTCTTTGTGTTTGACCAAAAACATTGATTAGTCTAAAATTCTAACAAGAATGGACTTGAGCTTTGAACCAACACGATTGGCTGTCATGAAAATTGCTAACTTTATTTTCGTATAATGAAAGTTGCTAACTTCTTTGCCTATGGATATAGTGATCACAACGCTCCAGCTAAGCATATGATACGATATTATTGATGTTACCAAAGGCTCAATCAGAAAGTAAACTAAGTGGATTTAAAACTTCAATTAGTAACGTTTGTGTACAAAATTAGTGGACTCAGAAACAAACTTATATTAAATACTACTAAAACTACACTAGAAACATAAATATAGGTTCCATTGCACACATTAACCTCTATATGGTTCCATCTCGGTTGTTAGCCTATTTGCATTAGATATTGCAAACACTTTAATTTCATTTGGACCCAAACTTGATCTTGTTAGATAATAAAAACCTCGTGGGTTATGATATTCATTGATGCCCAATATATGGAGGTAACAAATGGGTTTAGGCGCTTTTATTTTAATACTCCCCTGTAATTTGAGTAGCGAAATCGCTAAAGCTCGAATTGAAAGAAAGAATTTAATTATAAAAACATTAAGCTAAACATAAAAACAAAACTAAAGAATCAATAAAAACATAATTTGTTGATGAAGAATTTCCGCAACAAGCAGAAGCAATTCTTCAAACAGCAACAAAGGCAAATCAATAGCAAAAGCAAATAAAATATTGTTGATAAAGACATCCGACAACAATTGAAGATTGATCTTCACCATGCAGCATCAGCAAAAGTAAAGAAACAAAAATAAAAGCAAAGCATAAACTTAATTTATATTTTGGAAAAGGACAAATGGTGGCGGCTAGGGTTTGACAGGGTGACATAGAAGTGGCAGCTCAACTTAGCCACCTAGGTCTCATGATCAAACTATTAAAATAACTAAGTAAATATCCTTAAACCCACAAATGAGTATAGCCTTATTTATTCTGATATAGTAAATAAGCCCAACCCATTTGTGGGTTTATATTTATTTATTCTAATACAAACATACTCTCATACCATGTTAGATAATACAAACTCTGTAGTTATGATATTCATTGAAGCACAATAAATAGAGGTAACCTTAGAAATCCTAAACCTACAAATAAACTTGGGCTTATTTATTTTAATAGTTCTATGCATGCGGGAAAACCTAAACTTGAACACTTGAAACTTTTTTTGAAGATAGCTTATACTACATGTTGTCATAAAGCAAATACAAATTTGTTTACTTTTAACTAAATATTTCTATACATATATCAAGTGTGTTAGCATTGAAGACCAACATAACAATCATTCGGTCTCAGCACCTGTAGTATAGAACGGTATCAGCATACCAATTTACGATATCTCATCAAGCATTGCATGTGGATTGGCTTGGGTTTTCTAAAGATAATGGGACCTTGATCTCAAAAATTTTGGAGTGTACTTTTGATAGGTGCCTCTAATTGTATGGAGAATTCCCTTTTGAGATGTCGCCCAATCTCTCTCTACTTTAGCCGTTGCCTTTTGACTAGTGGTAGTATACAATATGTGATAGACTACAATTATGTTCTTCCAGAAATCATAAAGAAATGAGGAAGAACTATTCAGAAGCAGGAAACTCTAAAGATAAAGAAGAAGAGATTCGAACTTAAGAAAGGGGATTTGTTATTTAGACTCATGTGTTGTTACAAGATAGGAAAGAGTTACAAATCGTGAATGCTTTTCAATGTACTGCTAACATCTATTTATACAAGTGAAATGCTATTAAAATGATAAAGGCGGGAAAAGTAGTTATTGTGGGTTGTTGACTTTAGTGTTTGACTTCTATGCTGACTTTTGTTGACTTTCTTATTTTTCTCCATATCATTGCCTTACCCTTCAAATGTTACTTGTCCACAAGTAACTAAGCATTGAGATCAAAACTTAGGAACCTAGCAGCTATGTTATCATACAATTCCCATGTTGCATCTTCAACTGTACCATTGATCCATTGAATTAGAACATAAACTGTTCTTTGCCATTCTTATGTCCAATACAATGTATGGTTATAAAGAAACTACCCCATTTGAGTAACACACAGTCAGTGTACCAAGTGTTTTTGGAGTATCTCCTCTATAGGTTTTGAGTTGATACACATGGAAGACTGGATGACTTTGAGTATCAGCAGGCAATTCCAGTTTATATGCAACTTGTCCAATCCTTGTTAAAACCTTGAAAGGTCCATAATATCTGGGAGAGAGCTTGTGATGCTTACTTTTTCTGAGAGTTGATTGTCTATAAGGCTGCAGTTTTAAGAACACCCAATCCCCCACATTGAATTCCCTCTCATTCCTTCTTTGGTCTGCCATAACCTTCATTCTATCTTGAGTTCTCTTTAAATGAAACTTCAACACTTGTATAGCAGCCTCCCTTGTAGCCAAAGACCTGCCCACTGTTTCTACTACACTATCTCCTTGGTTGTAAGTAATATGAGTAGGTGGCTTTTGTCCATACACAACCTGAAAAGGGGTGGTAACAATGGAGGTGTGATAGGAAGTGTTATACCAATACTCTGCAAGGGCAATCCATTTGAACCATTCTTTAGGCCTGTCACCACTCATACATCTTAAGTAGCTCTCTGGACACCTGTTAACAACCTCAGTTTGACCATCACTTTGAGGGTGGTAGGTTGAGCTCATGTGCAGGCTTACTTGCAATAGCTTAAACAACTCTTTCCAAAACCTGCTTAGGAAAATTGTATCTCTATCACTAACAATCACTTTTGGTAAGCCATGGTGTTTGTAAATATTATCCAAGAAGGCTCGTGCCACAGTTATTGCAGTGTAAGGGTGAGTAAGGGGAATTAAGTGACTGTATTTACTCAATCTGTCCACCACAACCATAATCACTGACCTACCCTTGGACATTGGCAGTTCATCAATAAAATCCATGGAGACTTCAATCCAAATATGAGTTGGGATAGGAAGGGGTTGTAACAGACCAGGATAAGGTACATGTTCAGGTTTGAATCTTTGACAAACACTGCAATTCCTTACAAATAATTTGACTTTTATTCTCATTTTTTCCAATACACATGGTCACTAATACTTTTCAGGGTAGCCTGCACTCCTGAGTGACCACCTTGACCTTCTGTGTGGAAGTGTTTCAATAGATCTTCTCTTAATTGCCTGTCTTTTCCAACCACCAATTTCCCTTTCCTTAACAAATGATTTGCAGACCAAAAGTAGTGTTTGGCAGAAGTACTATCTGTTTGTAACTTGGAAATAATGTCCTGCAACTCCTTGTCACTGATCCACCATTCCTTAATTCTTCCATACAACTCACTATTTACTGTACTACAAGTGATTTGTAGCAATTCACCAGTGTTTAGGACTCTTGATAAAGCATCAACATGGACATTTTCACTACCCTTCTTGTACACAATTTCATAATCATACCCCATTAACTTTGGAAGCCATTTCCTTTGAACTGGAGTAGTGAATCTCTGATCCATCAAATACTTCAAGCTAAAGTGGCCAGTTTTAATGGTAAAATGTCTGTCAAGCAAATAACCCCTCCATTTGTCCAATGCCTGAATGACTGCTAAAAATTCTTTCTTATAGGTAGATAAACTGTGATGTTTGGGTGCTAAGGACATACTCATGAAAGCAACTCGGTGACCACCTTGTTGTAAGACAACTCCAATACCCACCCCTGAAGCATCAGTTTCTACTATAAAAGGTTCATTGAAGTCAGGCAATTTCAGTATTGGTGCTTGTGACATGGCTATTGATGGATCTAAACACACACCTTTTGTTATTGATATTTTGAGTTATATTACTAAGCACGCGGAATTTACTTAGTAATACTTAGAAGACAAATTATATGATGTATTGTAAGTAAACACAGATTAAACACAAAGCTAATGCTCCAATATTATTAATGAATAATACGAGTGATCTTGCTTATCACTAGGGTTACACCTTGAAGCTTATGTGAGTATCTCGTACTCTAAACAATGACCTAGGATCTCCTTTTATAGCACAAGGAGTCCTTTACAAGATAAATATAAAGCTAAAAATATAGAATATACACATGATCTTTTCTATACTTATCAATACACGTTTACTTAACAATTATCTAATAGCAGTGGTAATATTTGTACTGGCAGTGGGAATGAGTTTCCACTGCTAGTGTAAACATCAGCAGTATTAACCACAAGACTATCAGTGATAATAGATTATTCCCAACAATCCTCCCCTAAACTTATGATTTCTCTGCAAATCAATAAGTTTCTTCAATCTTCATTATCTGCAAGGATTTGGGGAATTCTTTCAAACACTTCACTTCTTCCTTAGATTCTGAATAGCTCTTGTACATTGATCTTGAAGCATGTGTAACAATGCTCTGACTTTCTCATCTTCATGAACTCTTATAGTTGTACACAGCATCAAAGTGAGAGTTCCAGCTCTGAGTGGATATTCTTTCTCAGCAAGCATGAATGCATCTACTCCATTAGCTGTAGAAACATGATGAACTTCACATGAATCATAATAAAACCATTTAGTACCAGGACATGAACATGAGAATTTCCAGAAATCATCATTAACATCTGGATCATAGAGCCTTCTAAGATTAACCCATAACTGCATCTCCTTCATATCTTTAAGATCTTCAGCATCAAATCTTTCTTGAACTAATTTCCATAATTTGTCAAGATCATCTCTGTCAAAAGCTTTAATAAGATCTTCAAATTGAATGAATGATGAAGTTTCACCACCTAGCCTTGTAATCTTCCATGTTAGTGCAAAATTGCTAGCAGTAAACACTTCCCAGTCAATGATAGGATGTCTAGCTTGCAGTGGTTCTGGATAAAAATCTTCCTCTTCAATCACAATCATATCAGTCAATTGTTCTTCAGTGAACTTCTCAGTTGGAACTTCTTGTTCTTCAGCAAACTTTGTCTTCTTAACAGACTGAGAATCACTGTCTTTGGTATTTCTCTTCAAATTAGGAAACCTTCTTGCTTCTTCTTCAGAGTTCATTGGAATGAAATCCTTATCTTGTCTTTGAGTTCTATAGTAGATACTCTCTACTTTATCATCAGACATTCCTTTGAATTGATGTCTTTTCCATCCACCAACATTGCAACAATAAGTCTTCATGTATGCAATAAATTGTGCCTTAGTTGGTTGCCTTGGTTTCTTTTGACCCTTTCTGACTGAAATAATTACCTCTTGAAGTGCTTGATTATTCTTCATCTGAATAAAGTCCTTTAACTAAGCTGTTCTTTGTTCTTCAGTTAAAGACTTATCAGCAACTAGGTCAATTGCTTTCTTCTTGATCACTGGATCATTTGCAATCAAGACCTCTATTTCTTTTTCAGTAGGTACATAGCTGAATTCTGGAGTCTTCTCTATGAATATTGTAGGTTGAACAGTAGAAAGTGGATCTTCCATTCTATCCAGCCTTTTAGCCTCCATAAAGCTTGTAATCTCTAATTCTTCAAGCTTCTTCTTCTCAGCAACTTCTTCTTCATTAATCTTTCTTGCAACTTCAGCATCATGAGCAATCTGAATTTGCTCTTTCTTTGAAATCTTTCTTCTTGTTTGCTCTTTCTTTTGCATAACAGATTTACCTTTGTCTTGCTTCAGTTCATCAACTTTTTCACTTTCAGTGGCAATATTATGTCCAGCAGTAGGAATATTTGGCTCTGCAGTGGAAATTGGATCAGTGGTAAAATCATCAGTTGCAGTACTGAAAATGTCTTGATCAAGTTGCTCTTCTTGAGTATCAGCTTCCTCTACACCTTTACTAGAAACACCTTCATCTTAAAAATCAATTCTCATCCCCTGAGTTCCAGCATCTGTTTTCCTCCCCTGTTTGGGAGAATTTCCCAAATCTTGATCAAAATCAGCTGAATCACCATCATTAGGTGAGGATGAAGATGAAATCACAAACTTTGCAGTTTTCTTTGTCTTTAACCCCTGCAACTCTTCTTTCAAGGTCTGAATCTCATCCTTTAATGATGTAATATCCTTGACATGCTGCTCCTTAAGTTGTGCCAAGTCTTGTTCCAGAGATTTAACCTGCTTTGCTAATGTTGTACAAATTTCCATCAATTCCATGGGTTGCCCACTGCCCTCAACACTTCCAACTGTGTGACCTGTTGGGAGAGGTGAATCATGGGGCATTGGTTCAGGTTCCTCCCTAGTTGGACTAGATTGAAGCCTGGAACCACCACTGCTTGTGCGTAAACCAAGAGGATCAGGTACATGCTGTGTTGTAATGGGAGGAGTTGTCTGTTTTTCCTCCTCTCATAGGTGTGAGAAACTGGTGGAGTATAACCAATGTTTGGAACATTAATTATGGGTGTAGTTTGTACTTGTGAAATCTTTGCAAGCATTTGAGGAAAGAGAGGTGTAAAATCCATATTGCCATCTTTATTCATATTTTGAAAAACTTTAGGCTTGAGGCAACGGATTTTATAAACATTTGTATGGGGTTGCAGTTGAAACTCATTTAACACTGCTTGCACAAACCTTGGATACATCAAAAATTTTGTAGAACTCTTTACATTGCCTTGCATACTTTGAAAAATATATTTTGACCAATTAAAAATCTTATCAGTGGCTAGACAAACCAAAGGGTAAGCCATGGTTGAACTAAATTGCTTATAAGAGGTTTTCTTAGGACTTAGGCAATGCAAAAGAGTATGTATCAAAAATCTCCAATGGGGACAAAAACCACTCTTTTTGAAAGTAGCCTTTTTATCAGTGTATTTAATACTGGTTAGTGTATTTATCATACCCCATGGATGATAAATTTTCATGTATTTGTGGCATAGGTAATGTGATGATACCATTGAGATCATCCAATTGGAGAATTCTCCTCAAGGATGCCTCAGTAACATCAATGGTTACCCCATCCACAGTGGCTCTAAGAGCATCTACTGTTTCATGTGTATCTCCAGTTTCAGTGGTTATGGACTGAGCAGAAGTCCAAAACTGTTTGATTTGAGAGATATAGATTGTGGGATTTAAAAGTAAAGCATACCTTAAACGGGTAGTATTGAGAAAGTCCACAATCTGATGAAAAACAGGGCCACTCTTCTCGTTTGACTTTTGTAAGTAGGCCACTTGGTTGTGCTCATCTGCAAAAGTGATCGGTGCCATATAATCTTTTGTTGAAAAATAGATTGTGTCTGTATGAATTGTATAAAGAACTCGCCAACTGAGAGAAAATATATAAAAAGTTAGGGTTTTAGAGTTTTGCGCAAGAAAGACTATCTAAGGAAAATATTTATCCGTGATTGTCTCTGTATCGGCCTCAGACATTTCATCGAAAAGAGGATTTCCTTTCTCAAAAGTGTAGTCATTATGAAATTCAAAAAGAGGATTTGAGAAAATCCCGAAAGTAACCTCAGAAATGTCAATAGAATCACCAAAAGGCAAATCACAATCACTATCAGATATATCCTCAGACTCACTTGGGATTGAGACAAGATCCTCAACACTAGATGATTCCGTTTTTGAAATAGTGCTGAGATGATCATCCTCCATTATGAGAGAGTCTTTGGAAGCAATAATAGGTAAGATAGGTGTGATAGCAATAGACTGAGGGAGTTGAGAAATAAGATCGTTCAATTGAGTAACACTCTCCTCGTCGTAATCATAGTATTCCTTCATTTGAATACTATCCTCATCATCGTCGTCATCATATCTGATTCTTATATTCATCTGCTGAAGCTTACACACCATTCTTTTCATTTGTAGTTTCTTTCGAATGCGTATTTCTTCAGAACTTTGAGGAAGATTACACTCCTCGTAATCATTGAAATGATGTGAAGGCTCGGAAGTCTGATGACTGATGGAATACTGTGGGGGTTGGAAATTGTCAAAACCGGGAGAATTGGAATTTTGAAAATTTTGATTCATCGGTTGACATTCAAAAGTCGCATGAGGACCCCCACAATTCTCACAACAGAGATAATTGGGAAAATAACTTTCACCAAAGTTCTGATTGTAACATGGTTCCGGCTCATAGACAAGCGGGACCTGTGGTGGACAATCAAAACCGTAATGAGAATCATTCCCACAAAACTCGCATGAGTAGGATTCGTACTGGGGTTGTGGAGGTAGGTAGGAAAAATCAGGTGTTTCATTTGCAATGGGATCGGGATTACCGACAAACTTGTCTCCGAAACCCACATTGGTACATCGCCGACAATTTCCACCATTAAATGGACCTCTACACCAGGAACATGTCAAATACCATGACATAGAGAATTAAACGGATAAGAGGGATAAGAGATGAAGAATTAAACGGTTATAGAGGATAAGGAATGGATAATCAAACAGGTTTGAGGATAAAGAAATGTAGAATTAAACAGATTGGAGGATAAAGGATGGATATTTTTGGATTTTTGAAAAACATTTGCAAAAACAAAGAATGAAAATATTTTTGGGTTTTCTTATAACTTTACAAAAACTTTTTACAAATGGTGGGTATGTGCAACAATGGATCTGAAAATGGCTAAACACACGCTAAAGCCTCCCCGGCAGCGGCGCCAAAATTTGATCTGTGCTAAACCGTTAAGTCTAAAAGACTTAAAACAGCTTAAACACAAATACAATGAAGATCAGAGAATACAGTGGATTCCCGGGTCGTTATGTCCCACGGAGACTCAATGGTGTGTTAAACACTTGATCAGACGATAGAATGAACACTAATGATAGCGATCAGAAAGGAATAGATTGAATATTACCTAAAGAAAAGATTTACAAATTACAGCGACTTAAATGCAAATTAAAAGAAATAAAAGATAAAATCTATTAAATAAACGCTATCACTATTTTTAAAAATGATGTTTTTGTGATTTTATAAAACAAAATAACTTAAATAAACTATTTTAATTAAAACGTAAACTTAAAATATCTAAAAACGTAGCCTAAAATGAAAACGTACGTTATGTACGAAAATTACGCTGGAGCGCAAGATAAAACGTAAAATTTGTGAAATAAAAGTCCTACAAATGTAAAAACAATTTTCTCACGTACTACATGACAAAAGAAAATTTTAGGAAAAAGCCGGGTATTTTTTCGACTTTTAAATTATTTATTATGATTTAAAAACTATTTTAATCTAATTTAATTATAAAAAATACTAAATGATTTCGGAAAAATCCGAAAATTTCACAGAAAATACTTGAAGTTATACTTGATTAGAGAAAAATAAAAAACTGGTACACTACTTGAGGAAATAAGCTAATAAAAAGCAAATAAGCAAACAAGCTTAAAACTGTTTAAGGTGGTTAAATATTAAGTAGTGCAAAGTATGACTGATCAAAGACCCTAGGGCAGTTGGATGTGTGAGTGGTGTTGTGTCTGTGATGCTAGAGGACCCAGGTTCGAATCCTGTGGTACCTTTTTGCAAAAACTATTTTTTTTTTCAAATTTTTCTTTTTGAAACTTAATAATAAGATGAAAATAAAACTTTTTTTGTGAAAACACTTGGTCCAAAACTTTGGAATAAGCAGTTTCACAACTGCTTATGTCCAACAGTTAGCAAAAAACAAACACCCTCTTAACAGTTTTAAGCACTAAGGAACTATGAATAAGCACTAGGAATCATGTAAATAAGCATTTGAAAAATGGAAATAAGCAAGCATACATTTACAAGTACTAAAATAAGCTAAGAGAACAGTCCAAGGGGGGGCAGATAAGCAGTTTAAGAGATAAGCTAAACTAGATGGGACAAGGTTTAAAAGGGAGCAAATAAGTTATAACAAGCTATTTAATAAGCACTTAAACAAGCTAGATATTAAGGAATCCTAATCTACTTTATCTAATAAGCACTAAAAATGTCCTAAATAAGCTGTTGGGGCAACTAAAATAAGCTAAAACAAATGTGCCTAGGCTGCTACAGTAACAGATGCTGATGTAACAGTGGGTTTTGGACAGATTTGAGTGCAAATTTTAACTAAGCTAGAGCTAAACTAGGTGCAAAATAAGCAAGGCTATGTCTAGGTGGGTATATGAAGTTACAAGAAAAATGATTTGGAAGAAATTTAGACCAAAAATAAGCTGGGAAAAAGGTGTTCAAACAGCAGCTATGGCTGCTGTTTTGGTGACAGAAGACAGAAACAGAATGAGCTTTTTTATAAACCAAACTTTGCAAACATTGTAAACTAGGCTAAACTCAACTTTAAAAACTTGCTTAAACCTTGAACCACTTTGACTTTGAGAGTCAAAGTGGGTAAAAACAGTTTTGGACAAAGAAATAAGCTTAAACCAAACACTACTTAAAAAGAACAAAACTACAAATTAACTATATAAACTGATGAAATTTGATTGCAACTAACTTGAATCAATTGCTTAATCCTAAAACTCAACTTCAAAACAGATTAAGACCCAGATTCACTCAGAAACTAATTTGACTTTTGAACTTTGACTAACTTTGACTTTCGTTGACTTTTATGGTTTTGTTTAAATTAAAACACTAGAGTATGTAGCAAGCTCATGAAAAGCTATCACAAGCTTATCTGAGCTTGTTGGAAGGATAGAAGAACTTTTATATCTTATAATTACTGTAAATGATTTAAGACGAATTACCAAGAAACATGAAAACTTTAAATCTTATTAACTTAGATTAAGTACAATACAGAAGTGAAATTTAACTTGAAACAACCTTAAAATTACACTGAAAACTTGAATTTAGACTGAAACAAACATTAAAGTAAATTTTACACTAAGAAATGGTCTAAAACATGCGACAGAGTATACTACTGCTTCTTTCTCCTTTTGTAGTGACTTCTTGAACTTCTGTGGGTCCCACTTGGTCTTTCCCATCAATAATATCAGCCTTTGGATGGGTCAAATTCATCTTGGCCTTTAAATCTTCTTTTGGCGCCAAAAAGTGGAGTAACAGCTGGAGGGTTGAGTGAGATGAGGGAAGGATCATTAAATGTTTCTTGGAGTTGTGTTGAGGTGGAGGGGATAGGAAGGTGATATGGAGAGGAGGGGGGATGGGGTTGGAGTGAATTGCAGGTTAGCAAGTGGGGGAGAAGGTGGACTTATTTGGCGCGTTTGGTGTTTGTTTGACCAAAGGATTGACCAGGGAAGTGTTAATAATAGGGGGGGTTCAAAAAGCCAAATGACAGGGGTCCAAGGTGTTTGACAGGGGTCACAATGGGGTAGGCAGGCCAAAAAGGGTGTTATAAGGGTATTAATGACAAGGGGCTCATTTGTAGATTCTGAAATTATAAGGACCATTGCTGCCAAATCTGAAAAGTTGCTCAAAGGACTAAAAATGACAAAGTTTAATAATGCAAGGACCAAAGTTGCCATTTTCAGATTTTCCAGGGACCAATTCTGCCAATTTTCAAACTTAGAGGACCATTTTTGTAATTTTCTCAAACTTTTGATATTTTTCACCAAAGGACTAATTTTGACAAGTTATGATTTAAAAAGGACCTTTGGTGATTTTACTTTTGAAATTATGTGCTCAGGGACTGTTTTTGACAACTTTTGAAAGTTGGGGGACTAAAACTGCTATTTTTGCAAATTTGATACGTTTTTCATCTGATTTTGATATTTTTGCATTTAAAACACATAAAACACTGATTTGTGATATTTTGATCATTTTGATGTGTTTCTGAGTGTTTTCAGATGATTTTGCAGTTTAAAAGGTATAAAAAATGATGAGTATTTAGACACTCATCAGACTAGCCAACTCTTAATCATATAGAATATGGTGAGTTGATGACCCTATAGTTTTTGGTAAACTATCAACCATAAACGGATTTGATTAGTCTTTACCAGTAGCCGTTTGCTCTCGACTAGTTGATTCTTATGTGGGTTAGACATGGTGAATCAATAACCATTTGTGTATCTCAGATATACACCTTTTAAGATCAACTCCCATCTTTTATTTGGTTATGTACCTGCAGATGTTAGAATAATACAAAGAGTATGCATAACCGACTTGATTTAATCAAAGATACAATATCTTCTCAAAGTCAATCCAATAATATTTATATTTACTTTAAAACATACCAAAATAGGTAAAAGTAAATATCTTTTCTATTTAAACCTTTTGATTGACTTTGCCTATATAAGGCGATTCAACTCTGCATAGTTTGTATCAAGACACAATCAAACCTGCACAAAAACCATAAAAATCACCATGAGCAATTTCCCAGATGTCATTGACATCTCTTCAGATTCAAACACAGAGATATCAGCGTGGGAATACATTCCATGCTATTCCACTAGTTCTTCTTCCAAAGAGCAAACTAAGAAGACTATGAAGCATGTTGCCAAGCGGGCAGCTTCTCTTGAGTTTTACTCCAGCTCATCAGATGATGATGATCAGGATGAAACCTATGCCTTGTCCAAGAAGTTGACAAGTGCTTTGTTAGAGGCTTTGGGAACAGCTATCTCCAACATGAAGAAAATTTCCATACCAGAGAAACCTGCAATGCTACCTAGACCTCCTCCACAAGTTCTTGGTCTTCCTTGTCCAAGAATGCAATCCACCTTTGAGAACAAAAGGAAGAGAACACAGAAGAACAAGCATGACTATGTGGGCAAAGGCAAGAAGCCAATGGAGTAGCAGATGTAGGATAGGGTGATGTAGGTTGCAGAAGACTTTAATCTTTTGTGTTTTAATTGTGGTTCAAAGCACTCTTACTTTGAATGTAGTGAATCCTCTTAATGAATGAAATTTCACTGTTTTACTTTTCCACTGTAAGAATAACTTTTACCACTGCTTGTATAATGGTTGCCACTGTTAGACTTAATTTCTGCATAACCAACAATACAAGCCCTAAATAACCATCACTTCAATGTATACAAGTAATCCTTCAAACATGTATAGCACAAACATAAACCACACACTAGAAGCATTGTTAAGGTTATCAGTGGTTAGTGAATATCAAGGACTGAACAGAGCAGTGGCTAGAGTCACTAAAGTCAACTCCTAGTCACTGAAACATTTTCCAAGGTCAAAAGACTTCATTTACTCCTCAACCACTTACACCTTCCACACATTAACTTCCTGATAGCACTTAAGCTTTATAAAAGCACTACAAGCACATTAACCACTCATATCACACATACTTCAAAAACATTTCTCTCACACAAACTTACTTCTCTCTAAATATCATGAGTCATTCCAACCAAATCAACCTTTCATCTAGAAGTTCTTCTGATAGTTCCTTGGATGACTTTGTTTTGAATAACCCTAGAGAGTTGAGAAAGAAGAGTATGAGAAGGTTGTTTCAAGAAAGAGAAGACATTCAAGTGCTTTTTCAAATCCATTTGCTGCTGGTCCTTCATCTCTCCAACCCATGCCTCAGGATGCCATCATCAAAGAGGATAACTCAGATTCCATTTCAAGCTACATTTCTGCATATAAAGGCACAAATGATGAAACATCTGCAAGAGTCTTGAGAGTGCCTCCCCTTGCTGCATTCCTTCCTCTAGGAGAGCTGTAGGCACCACCTTTTCTACCACTGTTAACAGCACCACCATAAGAGGGTCCTTCATCATCCTCACCACCTGTTGGAGGAGTGGTGATGGGGCTAGCAAGCCCCAAGGTGTGGAGGGTGCTTGATAGGCAAATGGCGCCCAAAGAGATGCCAGAGTGGGCATTCCCTAAGAAGCCATAGGTGGTAGATGGTGGTCAGGTTGGGGTTGGGTTGGGTAGTATGTGAAGCTTGTGTCTGTACTAGGATGTTGTGTGTTGTTTTTAGTTCATGTAATGATGCTTGATGTATGTATCTCATGGATGTATCTACTGCACTCAGTGTGCAGTTTTGTTTGATAATAATAAAAATCCATGTTATTTGCTTTAAATCTTCTTGCATCATACTAGTTGTTCCTTTTTGCTTTTCACTTAACTTCACCTCCAAAACTGACATACTGTCCATCATATTGTTCAAAATCTGAAAGATAGGACTTGTTGCCAGTCATGTGCCATGAACATCCACTGTCTGTGTAGCCTTGATCTGATCTTTTTGTCCTTGGATGTTCCTGCACATTAAAGTAAAGAGTTAGTTTCTTTTGGGGACCCAAGCCATGATTGACTTGGATCTGCCTCGTGTATCAATATAGTTATATCTATCAAATGTCATTGATACACCATTGGGATTGGTTGTAGAGGTTATTCCTTTAGGTTTCCATTCCCAACGTGCTGAGGCCTCACAGCATTTCCCATGTTCCCCCTTTTCTTGTTTACAACCCTTGCAGTGATAACTTTTGAATGAGCAGTGGAAACTGCTGGTTTGTTTTTAGGTACCCACTGTTGGTTATAATGAAATTTTTTATTTTGAAAAGTCATTTTTCCTGTTTGTGCTGATTTTGCAAAAGTTGTTTTGGACTTTACACTTGTAACAGGTGACTTAGGGTGAGCAGTGTTAACAGTTTTTGCAGTGGTAAAAGTTTTAAGTCCACTTCTTAATTGAACTGCTCTTGGGATCATTTTGCTGTGTTGTTTAGGGTTCATATTGTTATTTTGAAATTTATTAGACTCCACCCTTTTATTCCCATGGACTTCCCTTCTCCCAAAATGATAGTCACAATAAGCATGTAAATGATCAAAACTACCACAGATATAGCATACCTTATTGTACATCACAAAATCACTACCTAGTTGTTGAGATTTAACATGATTCCAACTCTTCTGGTTACCCCTAGGAGCTGTAGGCTTGTTCCTATACATCTCAGCATACCTTACAGTTGGTCTAGTTTTATTAGCTTGTCTCCTAGGTTCCTCTATAACAGTATTAACAACTTTTGGGATAGAAGCCTCTACATTCTTTTTAACATTCTCATCAACAACTGATGAGTCACTAGCACTTTCAAAGACATCATTATCCTTCTTAACCTCTTCCTCACATTTCACAGTTGTGTCCTTTAAAGGACCATATTCACGTTCAAGATCCTAAAACTCTTCTAAGCCTGTATGAGCTAAATCTATACCTAGAGGTGAATGAACACCTCTTAATGGTGGAGGCACTATATTATAACCCATACCAGACTTAACTTTACTATGAATTTGAGCATTCCAGATTTTATCAATTGACTTAGACTGATAATAACAGGTGTCTACAGTTAAATTGACATTTTCATTTATCTTTTTAAGTTTTTTAAGCTCTTTTTGGTATGCCTCATTCACAGTTGTTTTATGATCTATCTCTCTTCTTAGAAAAATCATATCATCATTATATTTTGACTCATTTTCTCTATAGTGATCTATTTGATTTTCTAATACTGCTATAGCTCTCCTAAGATTAGACACAGTATAATTAGCAGTATACAACTCTTGTCTTTCATTAGACAATAGATCATTAAGCCTTTCAACTTCTCTAGCAGCCCTACATGTTTTAGAGCAACTTTCAAATTTTTGTACCTTAGAGTCAGAGAAAGCCATGAGAGCAATTTCAGTAGATACAAGAGCAGCATCTGAAGGTTCTTCCTCTTTTTCATCAGCCATGAAACTCCAATCATAGCTCACACCATCAATAGCCAACATTGCCTTTGGTTCTTCCACAGTTGGTTCCTTCTTTTGCTTGTACCAAGTAGACCTGTTGTCCTTGGTCTTTGGTCTTCTACATTCTCTAGCAAAGTGTCCCAACTTGTGGCAGTTAAAACACTCCACTTTCTTCTTATCAAAGCCTGCAGTTTCACCACCATTGATGTGAATAGGCTTGCCAGTCTTCTTGTAGAATTTCCTAGCCCTCATGCTAAGAAGAGCTATTTGCCATTTTATGTCCATCTCCTCCAAGTCATCTTCATCAATTTGCTCTATGTCTTCATGAGTTAATATAGAGCCAGTAACTTGAGTGGAGATAAAAGCATAAAAGGTAGGATCTCCAATACTAGCAATCTTATTCTTTGAACCTGCAGTGGTAACACTAACATTACCAGTGGAAACTGTAGAACCAGTAGTGGCAATATCATCATCACTGTCTTCTTCAGAATCATCACTGTCAACAGAGGTTGACATCAAAGCCAAGCTGCTTGAGCTTGTACCAATTTTCCCAGCCTTCTTCAGTCTTTGTTCAATGAGTTTAAGTTGTTGTAAAGATCATTGAGCTTCATTGTTTCAATGTCTGCTTTGTTTTCCCAGACTGTAACATTAGTTTGAAACTCTGAAGGCAAACTTCTTAGAAACTTCAAATTGAGGTCTTCCTTTTCTACCTCAATGCCAAACACAGTCAGTTGTGTAACAATCTTCTGGAGTTTGGTGAAGATGCTATCAAGTGAGTCATTGCTTGAAGCAGAGAAGTTTTCATAACTTTGCTTCAACAATGTCTTTTGTGTCTTCTTTGTAGCATCATTGCTACCAAACACTGAGCAAATGTCTTCAAAAAGTTCTTTTGCAGTCATGAACTTGCTGAAAGCTATGATCTGGTCTCTAGGAAGAGTCATCAGCAACAAACTTCTAGCCTTTAGATCATTCTTTCTCAGTGCTTTTTCAGTACTAGATGCAGGCACAGAAACAGTCACCACTTCTGTGTCACCAACCTTGTGAGTACTAGTCACATGCTTGAAAGAATCACCAATTAAGATGATCTCCCATAGAGCATAGTCTTGAATTAGAAAGTATTGCTCAATCACTATCCTCCACATCTCAAACTCATTAAGTTTGAGCTTAGGTAGCCTTGGTGTAGAAGAGTTGGACTGGTTGTTTTCCATCTCCATTGAATTTAGTGAGTAGGTTAAGCTTATTCCTTGGGTCTTCTAAATCAAAATATCAGAACCTGCTCTGATACCACTTGATGGATCTAAACACACACCTTGTGTTATTGATATTTTGAGTTATATTACTAAGCACGCGGAATTTACTTAGTAATACTTAGAAGACGAATTATATAATGTATTGTAAGCAAACACATATTAAACACAAAGCTAATGCTCAAATATTATTAATGAATAATATGAGTGATCTTGCTTATCACTAGGGTTACACCTTGATGCGCGCAAAACCGTCAAGTTCTCTCACGCAAGCGTAAGAAAACCTAAAACAGCTTAAGCACGAAATCAATGAAGATCTGAGGAGTATAGAGTCTCCCCTGGTCGTTATGTCCCAGCGAGCTATGCAATGGATCAATCAACGTCTAGTGATCGAGAAGTTTGAACGAAAAAGGATTATGATTAGGAGATTATAACTACAGAAATATCAAACAAATACAAAGGCTAAAATGCAAATGAGAGGAAATTAAAAAGATAAAACCTATTAAATAAACGCTATCACTATTTTTACAATGATGTTTTTGTTTTTATGTTTTTATAAAACTGGAATTAAAATCTACGCGACGTACAAAATAAAAAGTGAAACTAAATCAATATTAACCCTAAAAATATGAAAATTATATTTTTACAATCCTAATGATAAAAGAAACTTTTTAGAAAAAGAAAACTATTTTTATCACTAATTATCTAATTATTATTAATTAAAAACTATTTTTAACTATTTAATAATTATCTAAAATACAAGAAATGAGGAAACAAAGCTAGAAAAATAAAATTATGAAATGAAAAAGTCTAAAATATCAAACTAGAATTTTCAAAACTATTTTTGTATTTTTTAGATTATTTTTCTATTTTCTACCAATTTTAAACTATTTAAAACTAATTAAATTACTAAAAATTACCAAATAAACTATGAAAAATCTGGAAAATTACTTTTTTCACTTCTTATATTTATCTAAACTTAACAAAATTGAAAAATTATTTTTTGGAACCTTTTCTGAATTTTTTGTATTAAAAGTTAATTAAAAATTGATTAAAATCTATTTAAAATG
Organism: Chrysanthemum seticuspe; assembly: GCA_019973895.1. Classification (NCBI taxonomy): domain Eukaryota; kingdom Viridiplantae; phylum Streptophyta; class Magnoliopsida; order Asterales; family Asteraceae; genus Chrysanthemum; species Chrysanthemum seticuspe. Next base: position 108,507,498 of record BPTQ01000001.1, read on the forward strand.
AGAAAAATAGCAAATTAAGACCAAAATTTATGAAACTTTCAGGAAAATTCTAAAATGATATATAGAATCTATGAAAAATGGAAAATCAACAGCTTATGTGTAAGGTTAATGAGCTGCTGTGTAAACTGCTATTGGAAATAAGCTACAAGAATAAGCTAATAAGCTAGATAAGCCACCAAACAGTGAACAAGGCTAAATTATACTAAAATGAACTACTAGTAACAGAATCTAACTACTCCTAACAATCCTTAAGCTCAGAATCAATGAATAAGCAAACTGCTTATTTGAGCCAAACAGTGGTTTACCCCCACTGTTTGAGCTATTGCACAGGCTACACCAATAAGCTAAACCACAAATCACTTATGCAATCTTAAACACCACCTGGCCAACTATAATTGTACCAAATTCCAGACCTTGATAAGCTCTTGAGAGCACTGTGCACTAGCTGCACTTTCTGAGAAAAAGTCAGTATTCACTGACTTTTGGTGCAGGGCAGATTTGGCCAAAAAGATTAGCTTGTTTGGAGCTTTTGAAAAAATTATAAAAATCAGGTAAAATGATCACAAGAAAGAGCACCAGCTGAGCTTTCTAAAATACCAATCCTTTCTTGATAAGACCCCAAGGTGAGCTCAAAAGAAATCCTCTTATGTGAGCTCAAAAACAGATTTAGCACTTTTGACTTTTTGAAGAAATTTAAGATTTTGACTTAATTGAACTTTGAATCCAAATCTTGTGACTGAGATTGATGTTATTTGTTAAACTAAAGCTATTGCAAACAATGTTGATGATATTTAAACACAAAATGATGATTTGCTAATCCCAAATCCCCAACAGTGGACAGTTAGACAAGTTTAGAATCAATTTTGACTTTTTGTTGTGCAGGCACAAAATATTGAATCAAATGAGTATATTTAGACTATACACACATGAAACAACAAACATACACCCCTGCACAAGCCTATAGGGCAGTTTAGGCTATGAACCAAACACTCCCTTAGCACACTGATTTGCAACTAGAAACAAATCCAAACACAGAACCTACCTTTTTATGATCAATTTGACTTAATATAACTAAACTGCTACTAATAGAACAGGTATTAACAGAATTTAACTACAAAGTCAGATTATGCACAAGATCTTGAAATTCACTTACAATTCGTCCAAGCCACTATGGCCAGCAAACTATGAAACAAAGACCACTAACCTATATAATCCAACCCAAATCAATCCAAAGCAACCCATTTCCAAGCCTGCATCAACCCATTTCCTTTCTGTATCCATTTCCACCCATGTTGACTTATTTTGACCAAATGTCAAAAGTAATTGAAACTGCAATGTGAGCTTATGGAAAGCTTAAATAAGCTTAAACAATCATTATTGAGCTGACAAATAAGTTATTAGAAGCTTGTAAATAGGATTGGGAAACTAATGATTTCAACAGTACATAAAAAGTTTGAAATTGAACAAGAACTTTAATTGATGCTTAAAGAAAGTTGGAATACATTTAGAAACTGTTATTTAAGACAAGTAAACTTTAAAATACAAGTACAAACTAGTTAAGACTTGAGAACTAATAATTCGACATACATTGTACAAAAATAAAAGCTAGCTATCTCTTTGTAGCTTCTCTTGGCCTTTTATACATCCCAAGCTTCCTCTTTCTTCTTTCTGAATAGTTCCCACTAATAAAAGTGACCCTTGGATCACTCAAGTTGATCATAGCCGTTTAAAGAGATTTTGGCGCCATTTTTGGTTTTACAGCTAAGGCTTGAGTGTTAGGTGCACAAGTGCATTAAATGATCCTTGGCCTCTTGTGTTTGGAGGGGGGGGGGGGAAATAGGGGTGATGATGGTGAGGATTGAGTGTGATCAGGGGAGTTGCAGGCATGGTGAAATGATGGAAATGGGTAACATGTGAAGAGGGAGGGAAAAGGCACAGTCAAAGTGGTTTGACTGGATTAATAATAATAGGGGGTCCAATGGCAGGGTCCAAAAAGCATATGACAGGGGTCCATTTGCATTGTGACTAGTCCAAAAGGTGTATAAGGTTTTAAAATAATAAGGGCCTTATTTGTAATTTCTGGAATTGTAGGGACTAGAACTGCCAAATCTGCAAAGTTGATGCAAGGGCTAAAATTAACAAGTATCCATAGTTCAAGGACCAAAGTTGCCATTTTCACATTTTCCAGGGACCAATTCTGCCAATTTTGAAAGTTGAAGGACCATTTTTGTAAATTTCTCAAACTTTTCACATTTTTCACCAAAGGACTAAATTTGACAACTTTTGATTTTACAAGGACCTTTGGTGACTTTACTTTTGAAATTTTGACTCAGGGACTATTTTTGACAATTTTTGAAACTTGGGGGACTAAAACTGCAATTTTTGCAAATTTGATATGTTTTTCATCTGATTTTGATATTTTTGCATTTAAAACACATAAAACACTGATTTGTGATATTTTGATCATTTTGATGTGTTTCTGAGTGTTTTCAGATGAATTTGCAGTTTAAACGGTACAAAAATGATGAGTATTTACACACTCATCAATCCCCCACACTGAGATATTGCTAGTCCCTAGCAATGATTTGAGAAAACATAATGGATTTTAATCTCTTTACCAAAAGCCATTACTTCTGGAGTAGCCAAATGTTTCAGTTCAAGTAAGAACCATGGTACACCGATAACCATGTGATTTTGAGCAAACCACCAGCTTCCAACGGATTTGATTTTGTCTTTACCAGTAGCCGTTTGCTCTGGACTAGCCAACTCTTAGATAAATTATCAATATTATCTTTGGTGAGCTGATTACCAATTATGGTTTTTCCACTGCCTTTACCACAAGCCATAATCTTGCGGGCTAGCCAACTCTTCACTTTTTAGGATATGGTGAGTTGAGAACCATACAATTTTGGGCAAATTGCAAGCCATATAAACGGATTTGAGAAATCTTTACCAAGAGCCGTTTGCTCCTGGATTAGCCAATCCTTTTGTCTTACAGACATGGCGGACTGATAACCAAATGAGAAAGTGTAAAACACTTACTCCAAAAAAAAATTTTGGCCAAAAACGGGGGGATTAGGCGGTATAATTACATGATAAAATTCGTGAGAATCCCCCCCCACACTTAGAAATGAATATTGCCCTCAATATTCAAAGTACCGGCGGTTATGCCGAAACAAAGAACGTGAAAGGGAAATACTAAGGCCATTATTTAGAAAGAAGATTTTTTTTTTTTTTTTTTTTTTTTTTTTTTTTTTTTTTTTTTTTTGAAATATGTGGGCAACCCCCCCCCCCCCACACTAGGGTGGTAGAAAGAGGTGAGAAGACAGAAATATGGGTGAAAACCCATATGGCATGCTACTGTTTTTGATTACCGAGTCGCTAGCTTGACTCGATCCCCGCATTCATTGGTTCATGGGGAAAGTTTGAAGATCCGGGACAACCATGGATGGAATGTCCTCTCCAAAGTAATGCTTCACTCGATGACCATTCACTTTGAAATTAGGACCATCGGGTTGAGATAACTCAATGGTACCATAAGGATAAACCTTAGCGATAGTAAATGGACCAGACCAGCGGGACTTGAGCTTTCCCGAGAAAATCTTCAATCTTGAATTGAAAAGAAGGACTCGATCACCAACGTTGAAAACGCGGTTCTTGATTTTTGAGTCATGAATCTTCTTTGTCTTTTGTTTATAGATCAAAGAGTTCTCGTAGGCTTGATCACGGAGTTCATTTAATTCATTCATTTGAACTTTCCGATGATCACCCGCTGTCTGAATGTCGAAATTAGCATGCTTCAAGGCCCAGTATGCCTTGTGCTCGAGTTCTACCGACAGATGGCACGCCTTCCCGTACACCAGCTTGTATGGAGTGCACCCGATGGGTGTTTTGTAGGCTGTACGGAAGGCCCAGAGTGCGTCATCTAGCTTATCCGACCAAGAGGCACGGTTTTCACCAACCGTCCTCTCAAGAATTCTTTTGATCCCCCGGTTAGAAACTTCCACTTGCCCACTTGTTTGTGGGTGGTACGCAGTAGAGGTACGGTGAGTTACACCATACTTTTGCATGACTCTTGCAAATTGGTCATTGCAGAAATGCGTACCACGATCACTGATGATGGCTCGTGGAGTTCCAAACCTAGCAAATAAGGATTTCAAGAATTTCACCACAACTCGGGCATCATTGGTGGGTAAAGCCTTAGCTTCAACCCATTTTGACAAGTAGTCAACGGCCACGAGTATGTACTTATTTCAGTGAGAAGAAGGGAATGGCCCCATAAAGTCAATGCCCCATATGTCAAATATCTCACACACTTGAATGGCGTTTTGCGGCATTTCATTCCTTTGTGAGATATTCCCATGGCGTTGACAAGCGTCACAGGTTTTGACGAATTCATGGGCATCCTTATAGATCGTGGGCCAATAGAATCCCGAATCAAACACCTTCTTGGCGGTGTAGTTGGGGCTATGATGTCCCCCAGTAGGTCCAGAATGGCAAGCCTTGAGAATGTCAACGGCTTCCTGACCATACACACATCGCCGGATGACTTGATCCGCACAGATTTTAAACAAGTAGGGGTCGTCCCAGAAATAATGTTTCACATCTTTGAAGAATTTATTTTTCTGTTGGGACGACATCCCTTTCACAACAAAGTTACCCGCATGGTAATTTGCAAAGTCGGCAAACCATGGGGTAGAAGAATCTCCGCGAAAAGAAACCACATTGAGTGTTTCGAGAGGAAACGTTTCATTAATTTCCTTTTTCTCAAACACATTTTGGTGAGGGTTCTCTAATCGGGAAAGATGGTCAGCAGCCAGGTTCTCAGCTCCTTTTTTATCACGGATGATGATATCAAATTCCTGTAGGAGGAGAACCCAACGGAGCAATCTCGGCTTTGCATCTTGTTTTGCAAAGAGATATTTGAGGGCCGAGTGATCCGTATACACCACGCATTTGGTCAAGATAAGATATGGCCGAAACTTCTCAAACGCATACACTACAGCTAATAATTCTTTTTCTGTAGTGGTGTAGTGGGTCTGAGCTTCAGTCATCGTTTTGCTCGCGTAGTGGATTGGCTGGAAATGTTTGGTTTTTCGTTGCCCCAAGACTGCACCGATTGCAAAGTCACTTGCATCGCACATGAGCTCGAAGGGTAAGTCCCAGTCGGGGGCAACTAGAATGGGTGCTTCCGTAAGCTTTTTCTTAAGTGTTTCAAAAGCTTCGATGCACTCAGGAGAGAAGATGAAAGGAGCATCTTTTTCGAGAAGATGGGTCATAGGCCGAGCGATTTTAGAGAAATCTTGAATAAATCTACGATAAAACCCGGCATGACCTAGAAAACTCCTAACACCTTTGACAGTAGTGGGATGAGGCAGTTTAGCAATGACATCAACTTTTGCTCTATCAACCTCAATCCCATTCTTAGAAATCTTATGGCCGAGGACTATGCCCTCTTTGACCATAAAGTGGCTCTTCTCCCAGTTTAGACATAGATTGGTGTCTTCACACCTTTTTAGCATTTTGTCTAAGTGGGAGAGACATGTCTGAAATGAGTCCCCAATGACCGAGAAGTCATCCATAAACACCTCCATGGTTTCCCCGATCATGTCGTGGAAAATAGCCATCATACAACGTTGGAACGTGCCAGGAGCATTACATAAGCCAAAAGGCATACGTCTGTAGGCAAACGTCCCGTATGGGCAGGTGAATGTGGTTTTCTCTTGATCCTGCGGATCAATGGGGATCTGAAAGTAACCCGAGAAACCATCAAGGAAACAATAGTACTCGTTCCCTGCTAATCTCTCAAGCATCTGGTCCATGAAGGGTAGAGGAAAATGGTCTTTACGGGTGGCATCATTTAACTTTCGATAGTCAATGCATACACGCCATCCCGTAACCAATCGAGTCGGAATCAACTCGTTCTCTTCATTTGTGACAACAGTAATGCCACCCTTTTTTGGAACGCAATGAATTGGGCTAACCCAAGGACTGTCAGAGATCGGGTAAATCAGACCGGCATCAAGAAGTTTGAGAACCTCTTGTTTGATAACCTCGTGAATCTTAGGATTCACCCTTCTCTGACTTTGGACTGCTGGCTTGAAGTCATCCTCCATTAAGATTTTGTGAGTACAAAACTCAGGGTTGATACCCTTAATATCGGAGAGTTTCCAAGCAATTGCTTGCTTGTGTGACTTCAAGACCTTTATGAGAGCAGTTTTCTCCTCCTCAGCCAAGTCTTTAGCAATAATGACGGGTAATTTATCATCACCCTCCAAGAATGCATACTCAAGATGAGGAGGCAGGTCCTTTAGTTCAACCTCGGGAAATTCTTCAGTGGAAGATTGCACTGATTTGATTTCCTCAATCGTGATTTCTTTCGGAGGGAGTGAAGATGATGGATCTTCATTAAGCAACTGCTCAAGATAGAGAATATCCCCCTCCGAATCATACACACCATCAATTCCAGGCGGAATTGATTCATCAGTAGCCAAGAATTCATCGATCTCTTCCAGAAGGAAGTCACCTCCCTCAAATGGAGTGAGAGAGGGGGAAGAGTCGGCAATGATAGGTTGAGGAGATGTGGTGGAATTGGAATTCTCACTCACAGAATTATGAAGATAACCAAGAAACTCTTGAGAGTACTCCTCTGAAGCAATGTCAATTAAATCGACTCGATTAATTGATTCAGTATCATAATTTGAGGAGTACCTCGAAGTCTGATCGAGGTTAAAGGTAACAGCTTCATTACCCACACGGAGAGTGATCTCTTGCTCAAATACATCTATAAGAGCACGGCCCGTCCTCAAGAATCCCCGCCCAACAATGAGGGGAACTCGAGGATCAGCATCGAAATCAACGACCACAAAGTCAGCTGGGAAGTGGAACTTTCCTACTTTCACGAATACATCCTCAGCGATGCCAAGAGGACGCGATATAGATCGATCTGCAAGCTCAAGAGTCATGCAGGTAGGAATGAGTTCCGGAAGAGACAGTTTCTTCCACACTGAATACGGCATCAGATTGATGCTTGCACCAAGATCGGCAAGGGCAAAGCATTCAATCATCCCGGGAAAAACACAAGGAAGAAGAAATTTTCCGGGATCTCCAAGCTTCTCGGGAAGCTTTTTCAACAACACTGCTGAGCAATTTTCATTCAAAGGAGTCTTAGCCATTTCAAACAGCTTTTCTTTGTTGCTCAGCATGTGTTTCAGAGTAGATGCAAACTTGGGCATCAACATGATGGCATCCGCGAAGCTTATGTCAAAGTGAAGCTCTTGGAAAATCTGAAAGAATTTTTCCATTTGATGACTAGCTTTCTCGCGGAGCTTTTACTCATGTAACCGTGAGGGGTAAGGAATAGAAGTTTTGGATTTAGGGTCAACAACTGGAGGTTCAAAAACAACTCCAGGCTTGGGTTTGGGGACAACCTGAGGATGGACATTATTGGCACCTCCGTTATTAGTAGGAAGTTCCTTGTCCTTCGTTGCCTCAGGTTTGCTTTCCACTACCTTCGGGAGAGAGGAAGAAGAGGTAGTAGGAATAGCGGGTCCAGAATAAGAAGCACCACTTCGGGTTGTGATCGCTTTAGCATCGCCCCTCGGATTAGCGATCGTGTTGCTAGGTAAAGTACCTGAGCCCGAGGGTCGATCATTTAAAGACTTCTTGATCTCAGAAATCTGGCTGACCAACAACCGATTCATTTCTTCCTGGGACTTCATGAACTGTTTCAAAAGCTCATCAGAAGATGGTCCAGTTGGAACAATGGCTTGAGTTTGAACAGGGAAATTCTGGCCCCTATTGTTAGGATTAGGGCCTTGATTCTGAAAATTCCCTGGATTATTGCCATGATAATACCCTTGGTTGAAATTTCCCTGACCTGGGTTTCTATTGTAATTTCCTTGATGTTGGAAATTTTGATTCTGATTTTGAAAACCGTTGTTTTGACCTTGGTTTTGAAAACCTTGGTTCGGTCTATTCTGATTCTGGTTACGGTTTTGATTCTGATTGAAACCAGGAGGTCCAGAGTAGTGGTTAGGACGGTGATTCGGGTCTACAGGAGCACGATATTGATTGCCTCCTTGATTAGACATCCCGCCCACAGCATTGGCTTCAAAAGGGTTACTGTCGGTGGCCATACAGTTATAGTAAGCATGGGGGCCACCACAGGTAACACAGACTTCCACTTTCTTAACTTCAGCAGGAGGTGAAGTTTGTGGAAAAGAGACTTTCTTCTGGTTGGAAAGAACCAAAGCTTGGATAGCTTCCGTGAGTTTATCAATCTTAGCATCGGTGCTAGACTGACTCACGGGCGATGAAGAAGAAGAAGGACCAACACTGACTTGGGAAACAACCGGCTTGCTTCGTGCAGTGCGGACCTTGGACTTATTTTCGATTATCGCCAAAGCTTCTTTGACAGTTTTGCTTAGGAAATTTCCTCCCGCGGAGGAATTGAGAGAATCTTGGTCAGATTGACTCACTCCATTGTAGAAAGTGTCGAGTTGCATCAACTCGGAGAAACCGTGGTGAGGACATTTGCGAAGCAATTCCTTGAAACGATCCCACGATTCACTGAAGGATTCATCAAACTTCTGAGTGAACTTGATGATTTCATTTTTAAGACTCGTGGTCTTGGAAGGTGGATAGAATTCATTCACAAATTTCTTCACCAGATCTTCCCATGTCTCTATAGACTGAGGGGGTTGTTTTTCAAGCCAAATCCGGGCTTGCCCCTCAAGAGAAAACGGGAACAGAAGAAGCTTAACAGCTTCAGAAGGGACATTCTTATACTTGATGGTAGAAGCAATCTTGTTAAACCATCGAATATGAGCATGAGGATCGTCCCGCTCAAAACCAAAGAATTGATTAGAGGTTACAAGATTCAGTAACCCGGTCTTGAGTTCAAAATTTTCAGCCACGATGGCTGGCACAACGATAGCATCTCCATACCCGTCGATGGGTGCCTGGAGAAGCTCACACATAGGAATTTCATCCGCCATGACAGCGGAAGTATTGTGAACAGTCCGGATCTCAGATCCGACTGATGGAGCAGAACGTCTGCGAACACGCCTTCTTGGAATCTTGACAAGCTCACGAAATGGGCTTACAGATCTAGAAGAGCGAGTGCGCATACACTAGAGTTAACTCTAAGGAAACTCAGAGTTAAGGAGAGAGATGGAATTATGAAAATCTTTCAGATGAGAATGAGAATTATGAAGACGTTTTGTAAAAATCAGGGTGAGAAGAATCTTTATGGGTTTTCTGGTTCTGAAACGTCGATATCACAACAAAATCAATTAACACAAAATCGAGGCAAAACAACAGTGAACTTAACCAATAATCCAAGATGAATGGCTTCTTTGAAAAAGGTACACCAATCACAATGGACACAAAGGCAAGTTTTATATCTTTAGTTCGGGAACTTATTATGGTCGCACCCCCAGTTAGGTAGTGCACTGCCTTGGTTTTCGGTGGTAATCTTTTAAGTTGTTAATTATTAGAGAAAACGACGATTCTTTTTGTATTTTTATTTTTGATACATATATAGAAACAAAAGAGAAAATATTTTTGTGTTTTATAAGTTTTTGGCTGTTTTTGGGTTTTTGGATTTTTTAGAAGAAAATATGGATATATATATATACAAAGAATGATGATATAAACAATGAGTGAGGATTCAAACAACTAATCTGCTAAAACGGGAGATAAATCAGCACAGCTCCCCGGCAGCGGCGCCAGAAATTTGATGCGCGCAAAACCGTCAAGTTCTCTCACGCAAGCATAAGAAAACCTAAAACAGCTTAAGCACGAAATCAATGAAGATCTGAGGAGTATAGAGTCTCCCCGGGTCGTTATGTCCCAGCGAGCTATGCAATGGATCAATCAACGTCTAGTGATCGAGAAGTTTGAACGAAAAAGGATTATGATTAGGAGATTATAACTACAGAAATATCAAACAAATACAAAGGCTAAAATGCAAATGAGAGGAAATTAAAAAGATAAAACATATTAAATAAACGCTATCACTATTTTTACAATGATGTTTTTGTTTTTATGTTTTTATAAAACTGGAATTAAAATCTACGCGACGTACAAAATAAAAAGTGAAACTAAATCAATATTAACCCTAAAAATATGAAAATTATATTTTTACAATCCTAATGATAAAAGAAACTTTTTAGAAAAAGAAAACTATTTTTATCACTAATTATCTAATTATTATTAATTAAAAACTATTTTTAACTATTTAATAATTATCTAAAATACAAGAAATGAGGAAACAAAGCTAGAAAAATAAAATTATGAAATGAAAAAGTCTAAAATATCAAACTAGAATTTTCAAAACTATTTTTGTATTTTTCAGATTATTTTTCTATTTTCTACCAATTTTAAACTATTTAAAACTAATTAAATTACTAAAAATTACCAAATAAACTATGAAAAATCTGGAAAATTACTTTTTTCACTTCTTATATTTATCTAAACTTAACAAAATTGAAAAATTATTTTTTGGAACCTTTTCTGAATTTTTTGTATTAAAAGTTAATTAAAAATTGATTAAAATCTATTTAAAATGAGAAAAATAGCAAATTAAGACCAAAATTTATGAAACTTTCAGGAAAATTCTAAAATGATATATAGAATCTATGAAAAATGGAAAATCAACAGCTTATGTGTAAGGTTAATGAGCTGCTGTGTAAACTGCTATTGGAAATAAGCTACAAGAATAAGCTAATAAGCTAGATAAGCCACCAAACAGTGAACAAGGCTAAATTATACTAAAATGAACTACTAGTAACAGAATCTAACTACTCCTAACAATCCTTAAGCTCAGAATCAATGAATAAGCAAACTGCTTATTTGAGCCAAACAGTGGTTTACCCCCACTGTTTGAGCTATTGCACAGGCTACACCAATAAGCTAAACCACAAATCACTTATGCAATCTTAAACACCACCTGGCCAACTATAATTGTACCAAATTCCAGACCTTGATAAGCTCTTGAGAGCACTGTGCACTAGCTGCACTTTCTGAGAAAAAGTCAGTATTCACTGACTTTTGGTGCAGGGCAGATTTGGCCAAAAAGATTAGCTTGTTTGGAGCTTTTGAAAAAATTATAAAAATCAGGTAAAATGATCACAAGAAAGAGCACCAGCTGAGCTTTCTAAAATACCAATCCTTTCTTGATAAGACCCCAAGGTGAGCTCAAAAGAAATCCTCTTATGTGAGCTCAAAAACAGATTTAGCACTTTTGACTTTTTGAAGAAATTTAAGATTTTGACTTAATTGAACTTTGAATCCAAATCTTGTGACTGAGATTGATGTTATTTGTTAAACTAAAGCTATTGCAAACAATGTTGATGATATTTAAACACAAAATGATGATTTGCTAATCCCAAATCCCCAACAGTGGACAGTTAGACAAGTTTAGAATCAATTTTGACTTTTTGTTGTGCAGGCACAAAATATTGAATCAAATGAGTATATTTAGACTATACACACATGAAACAACAAACATACACCCCTGCACAAGCCTATAGGGCAGTTTAGGCTATGAACCAAACACTCCCTTAGCACACTGATTTGCAACTAGAAACAAATCCAAACACAGAACCTACCTTTTTATGATCAATTTGACTTAATATAACTAAACTGCTACTAATAGAACAGGTATTAACAGAATTTAACTACAAAGTCAGATTATGCACAAGATCTTGAAATTCACTTACAATTCGTCCAAGCCACTATGGCCAGCAAACTATGAAACAAAGACCACTAACCTATATAATCCAACCCAAATCAATCCAAAGCAACCCATTTCCAAGCCTGCATCAACCCATTTCCTTTCTGTATCCATTTCCACCCATGTTGACTTATTTTGACCAAATGTCAAAAGTAATTGAAACTGCAATGTGAGCTTATGGAAAGCTTAAATAAGCTTAAACAATCATTATTGAGCTGACAAATAAGTTATTAGAAGCTTGTAAATAGGATTGGGAAACTAATGATTTCAACAGTACATAAAAAGTTTGAAATTGAACAAGAACTTTAATTGATGCTTAAAGAAAGTTGGAATACATTTAGAAACTGTTATTTAAGACAAGTAAACTTTAAAATACAAGTACAAACTAGTTAAGACTTGAGAACTAATAATTCGACATACATTGTACAAAAATAAAAGCTAGCTATCTCTTTGTAGCTTCTCTTGGCCTTTTATACATCCCAAGCTTCCTCTTTCTTCTTTCTGAATAGTTCCCACTAATAAAAGTGACCCTTGGATCACTCAAGTTGATCATAGCCGTTTAAAGAGATTTTGGCGCCATTTTTGGTTTTACAGCTAAGGCTTGAGTGTTAGGTGCACAAGTGCATTAAATGATCCTTGGCCTCTTGTGTTTGGAGGGGGGGGGGGGAAATAGGGGTGATGATGGTGAGGATTGAGTGTGATCAGGGGAGTTGCAGGCATGGTGAAATGATGGAAATGGGTAACATGTGAAGAGGGAGGGAAAAGGCACAGTCAAAGTGGTTTGACTGGATTAATAATAATAGGGGGTCCAATGGCAGGGTCCAAAAAGCATATGACAGGGGTCCATTTGCATTGTGACTAGTCCAAAAGGTGTATAAGGTTTTAAAATAATAAGGGCCTTATTTGTAATTTCTGGAATTGTAGGGACTAGAACTGCCAAATCTGCAAAGTTGATGCAAGGGCTGAAATTAACAAGTATCCATAGTTCAAGGACCAAAGTTGCCATTTTCACATTTTCCAGGGACCAATTCTGCCAATTTTGAAAGTTGAAGGACCATTTTTGTAAATTTCTCAAACTTTTCACATTTTTCACCAAAGGACTAAATTTGACAACTTTTGATTTTACAAGGACCTTTGGTGACTTTACTTTTGAAATTTTGACTCAGGGACTATTTTTGAAACTTGGGGGACTAAAACTGCAATTTTTGCAAATTTGATATGTTTTTCATCTGATTTTGATATTTTTGCATTTAAAACACATAAAACACTGATTTGTGATATTTTGATCATTTTGATGTGTTTCTGAGTGTTTTCAGATGAATTTGCAGTTTAAACGGTACAAAAATGATGAGTATTTACACACTCATCACACCTTGAAGCTTATGTGAGTATCTCGTACTCTAAAAAATGACCTAGGATCTCCTTTTATAGCACAACGAGTCCTTTACAAGATAAGTAAAAAGCTAACAATATAGAATATACACATGATCTTTTCTGTACTTATCAATACACGTTTACTTAACAATTATCTAATAGCAGTGGTAATATTTGTACTGGCAGTGGGAATGAGTTTCCACTGCTAGTGTAAACATCAGCAGTATTAACCACAAGACTATCAGTGATAATAGATTATTCCCAACAGCTATTTTCAGTGCTTCAAAGGATGACTCAACATTTTCATTCCAAACATAGGCATTACTTTTTAACAAGGCTGTGAGAGGTTGACTTATAAGAGAATAGTTCCTTATAAATGTTCTATAATAACCAGTCAAACCCAAAAATCCTCTCAACTGTTTCAAATTCTGAGGTTTAGGCCACTTTCTCATTGCTTCCACTTTGGCTGGATCTGTTGCTACTCCTTTATCAGGGATAATATGGCCTAAATATTCTACCCTTGTGACTCCAAAAGTACATTTACTCAACTTAGCATACAATTTATGAGCCCTCATTGTTTGTAAAACAAACCTCAAGTGTGCCATATGTGACTCCACAGTGGGGCTATTGTTAGGAATTAGAAATTCCCGGTATTAAAGAGTCGGTCACCTCAAGTATATGTAATCGTTAGAAAGCTCGTAGTCGTAGTAATTCTTAAGTTAAGTAGTATTTAGTTATGTAACACCGTGGAGGACGGACGGGTCTTTACCCACTGTATGCCTGATCCACAGCCCGATGTGTGGCGATTTATGTAAGACTATAAATACTCTCTACCTTCCAAGGTAGAGAGTTGGAGCTCATAATAATATCTTTCACTTTCTCTCACTAAGTTCCCTAAACCTCTAACTTTCTCTCTCTAGAATTCCATCTATATGCTACTTTGTGTTATGGTTTGATGTGTATGTGAAAAGTTATATCTTACAATTGGTATCAAGAGCCATGGTTAGATCATATCTTGCACATCTTTGGATTTATAGCGGTTTTTAGGTGGTTTTTGAGTTTGAAAAAGTTTAGTGGTTTTTGCATCATTTGGGTGATTTCTTGTGTTAAAGTTTGAATTTTGTTGGTACTTTTATGTTTAGAATCATCACAAGTGTTTAGGTTTTCATTTGGTAAGCTTGAATCATCTTGGTTGGGTTGTTTTTGGATTGAAAAGTAATGTTTATATGGTTTTTCAAGCTAGCGACTTAGCTCACGGAGTATTTTCTTGGTAGCGACTTGCTTCACATTTTTGTAGCGACTTACAGTGTTGGAGCTAGCGAGTTAGATCTAGCGAGTTAAAGTACAAGTAGTGGACTCTCCACTACGAGTAGCGACTTGGTGGTAGCGACTTGGTCTGTAGCGAGTTGCTCTTTAGCGACTTGTATCTCTAGCGATTTGTGTAGCGAATTGCTGCCAAAATTTGGCTAGCGACTTGGTCTGTAGCGAGTTACTACTTAGCGACTTGCTTTCTGTCTAGCGACTTGGGATTCTAGCGACTTAGCTGTCTAGCGAATTAAGAGTTAGCGACTTAGTGCACTATCTTCTAGCGACTTAGTGCATTATCTTCTAGCGACTTAGTGCATTATCTTCTAGCGACTTGAGTGATTGTTTACGGTTTTCTCTTGATTTAGTAAAATCCCGTGAAAGAATCTATTTCCCGGTTTAATCATAGAGTTATAAAATCCTGTATAATCTGTTAACATGTCTACCAACGTTCCTATTGTCATCTCCACTGTCGCCGAGGATGTTCAAGCAGTTGGCTCAGATACTCGTCCACCCATGCTTGACAGAACTGACTACGATTCTTGGGCTCAACGAATCAGATTGTATTGCCTTGGAAAGGAAAATGGTGTCAACATTCTCAAATCCATTGATGAAGGACCATATCGAGTTGAGACGACTAGAGACATACTTGATACTAATGATGATGGAACTCCTATTTACGGAATGGACAGACCTAAAATGTATGATGAGCTTGATGATAAGGAGAAAAAGAGATTCGATGCAGATATCAGGGCTTCTAACATTGTTCTTCAAGGTCTTCCTAAAGACATCTACAAGCTGATCAATCACAACACCGATGCAAAGGCAGTATGGGATAATGTCAAGATGCTTCTCTCAGGATCAGAATTAACTATGGAAGACAGAGAATCCCAACTCTATGACGAATTTGAGCACTTCAAGATGAAACCAGATGAGAATGTCTATGAGTACTATGTGAGATTTCATAAGTTAGTTAATGACATGAGGAACATCAGAATGACTATGCCTAACATTCAGTTGAATTCAAAATTTATGAACAACATGAATCCCGAATGGCACAAGTTTGTTACCGCTGTGAAGCTTACTAAAGGATTGAAGAACACAAACTATGAGCAACTCTATGCCTTCCTCCTTCAGAATGAGAGACATGCTATGTTTGAAAAATTGATTCTCAATCAGTTCAAAACTAACCCGGGAGAGACAAGCTCGTCTAATGATTCAACTGCCTTCTACTCAAACATCGGAATCACAACCAAAGCTTCACAAGTCATACCCTTGGGTAATGGTAATCACAAACTCATTCCTGATCCTATGTACAAACAAGCTGATGCTGATGCACACGTGGGAAGCTTCATTAATCAACTAGCTCTTCTGATTAGCCAAAACATGAATTCTCTCCCACAAACCAACAACAACCTCAGAACAGCATCTAACCCACACAATCAAGCTACTGTTAAAGATGGAAGGATCGTGGTGCAACCAGTTCAGGAAAGACAGTATGATCAGGGAAGAGGTGGTGCTGGTAGAGGTTATGTGGGCAATCAGAATCGAGGAAGGAATGGTAACCAAGGTCAAGCTAAGCCGATAAAATGCTATAACTGTGGTGGTGAGGGACACATTGCAAGGAACTGCACATCTCCAAAGCGTCCACAGAATGCTGATTACTTCATAGATAAGATGCTGCTGGCACAAGCTCAGGACAATGGAGCTGCTTTGAATGAAGAGGAATTGCTATTTCTTGCTGAGGGCAATGCCAAGACCTATGATGCAGATGTGGATGAGCAGCCTATTCAGGAGATAGGTCACAATCATCAGAATGCCTTTCAAGTCGCTGACTGTGATGCATACGACTCTGATGTAGATGATGGACCTACTGCACACACAATTTTTATGGCTAGCATTTCTCCAATGGTCTCTCCCAAGGTCTCTTCTTCACCACAAGCTGGCCCATCCAAGGACAAACTCATCTCAGAGGTATTAAAACTATACAATGATGCTGATGTGCGACATATGCATGACAAAGTACAACCAACTGAAACTTTTGAATCAAATGTTGAAAATATGGGTAATAACAATATTGTCCCATACGATCAATACGTGAAACAAAGTGAAAGTGAAGTTGTACCAAGTGATGCATCTTCTGCAGTCAACAATGACTATGTCTTTGATGAATACACTGCATGTGCTCCTGATGATTCCGTAATTTCTGAACTAAATGCCTATAAGGAACGTGTTGCTATTTATGAACAACGTGCAAAATTTGAGTTGACCACTCGTGAGCAGGAAATGGATGACCAAGTGCGTACAGTAATTAGAAAAAGTAATTTTAGAGAAGAAGTATTGAAACAAGAATTAAATTCCTTGCAAGAAAAACTTTCTAAAACTGCTAAGCAAAAACAAGAACTTCAAGAAAATGTGAAAATGCTTAAGCAAGAATTTAATGCAAAGGAATCAAAGCTCTTAAGAGATTTTTCTAATCTGAAAACTTTGAAAAACAAACTTGAAAACAAGTTGTACATGCAAGGAAACACCATTCAGACTGCTCACATGATCACTAAGCATAGAGTTCTAAGCGATAAGCATAGCATTCCCATTATAGATAAACCCAACCCTGAGTATGGAAAGATAGCAAAAGCAGCTCAAAGTGTTATCTATGATGGCAATGAGATTCTTAAACCTAGACAAAAACCTAGTTGCATTGAGTGCACTGAGGATGACAAGAAATTAGATGAAGTCACTAGGGAGAAGATGAATAAGAAACTAAATGATCCTAAATGCAAAGAGAAGAAAGTAATTATCACTCCCCATGACTACAAGAAGGAAAACTGGATTTCCTTGAACAAGTTTAAAACTCAGACATTGTTGACTCCCGAACAAGTCTTCTGGAAAATGGATTTAGATAAGCAGAAAGCTGAAAATATTGTAGAAACAAACCCTCCCCTTCGGAAAATGCCTAGAGCGACTATGTATCCTCCTAATACACCAATGCATCTTGTACCTAGAACAATTGCCACTAAAAGCAAGACATTAATTAGCCAATACGTTATATTTCAACTATTTGTTGATTTTGAGAAAACTTGCAAGAAAAGGATCACACCCACTGGTATAACTGAAGGAGAAAGGGGTTTTGAACAAATGAAAGAATGTTATTTAACTGAGGTCATGCCTTTCTTTAAACTTCTAAAAGATCACTTTGAGAGTCTTAAAAAGGGGATAGAAACGGATATTAAGGGAATGGAAAAGGAATTTGATGCAATAATAGTTGAAATTAGTGACTATGAGCGTGCACTAAGATATAATGAGATTGAGAGGAAGAACCTGCATACATTGAATGAGAATCTTATTACTGAATGTGTTGCTCAAGATGTGTTTTTCACTGCTTCAAATTGCTCTATTAATGCTTCCAAATTTCATGAACTATCTGTGGCCCTGAAAGTCTCCCATGATCGTGTCATTGAGCTTGAAAAAACTAATTCTAAACTAAATGAGAAAATTGAACTGGATGATCATGACAATTTGGTTAAACACTTTTCTAAACTAGAAGTTGAGTATTTTAATCTACAACTAAAATATCAACATCTCAAAGAAAATGTCAAAACTTCAAATATCAAGACATCTTCAGATGCTCCAGAGTTTGATGCAGTTTTTCAAATTAACAAACGTGATGAACAGATCCAAGCTCAGTGCAACACGATCAGAAAGTTGAAAGCCCAAATCTCTCAATTAAAGGGTCAAACGAACAATATGACAGGCTCCCAAATGCCTCCTACTTTAGATTCTCAGAATTCTCAAACGTTTCATCTTCAAAACCTAGTAAATGCTTTACAAAAGGAAAACGAAAGTTTTCTAGAAGAAAATGAAAAGGTTAAACGTCATTTTAATGAGTTATTTGAATCAATTAAAGTCACTCGTAACAAAAACAATGAACAAATAGCTTCATTGCAAAAGGAAATTGAGAATCTGAAGAGTCAGGTAAAAGGGAAAATGCCAATGACCAATGGGGAGAATGTTGTATCAAAGGTTCACTCTTGTAATAAATATGCTTTATCTGTGACATATGTCCCTCCTCATCTAAGGAACAACAAACTTGCCATTCAAACATACTTCTCATCCCTTAAGGATTGCCTAGAATGTCTGCGTGAGATTGTTGAAGAGGATAAGCTAGAGAAACCTCATGATAATGCAATTGGACATGCATGCTTATATGCCAAACGATCTCAAGAAATCTTAGAATGCTTGATCACAATATGCCCAAAGACATTAGGTGAGAGAGTTAACCCTTTGATTCCATGCTCAATGCCTAAGGCCAAATATGATATGCACTCGATTCCCAATGCTTTGAATGTGAGCCGTAGTGTACCCTTGAGCAGTTCAGATTCTAGATCTGTCAATGCTAAGAAAGAGAACTCAAGTGTGCCTTCTAGGAGTACAAATCTCAGTACCTCTAGTTTTAAGAATGTGAACCGTAGTGCACCTGCATGTAGTTCAGATCCCAGCACATCTAAACAGGTGGTGCAAAGAGTAGTAAAACAAACTAATGTTCCCATTCCCTCTACAGGAGTAATCAATGACATTAAAGGGAGCAGGTCAAAGTCTCAAGACAATACAAGGAATGATAGGACCTCGCAAGCTAAGAATGTGCACTGGAAAAGAGTAGAAGAACAATCTAGGAACTTTAAGTTTGAATCGAATAAAACGAATCGTGTTGATTCTAGTATTAGCCATAGGCGTACTGTAATTAATTCGAATTCTGATACTATTTGCAAACCTTGTACTGATGTCTGCTTGAATTCTGTGTCTAATCATGGATGTGGTGTTACTGTTCTGCCTAATGATGTTAATTGTCCAGTTAATATTGTTAATGCTAAAATTCTTGCTAAGAAGGCTAAAAGGCAAAAACGAAAGAAAGTTAGAAAACAGTGGAAACCCACAGGAAGAACATTCAGTAAAATAGGCTTTTATTGGACACCTGTTGGTCTTAAGACTAATCAGATAATGCCCACTAGAAAATGGATGCCTACTGGTAGAACTATTCCCTTAAGAAGTGATCACACTATGAACAGGGCTAATACTGACACTAGTACTGCATCTATTCACAACGATTCCATTGCCTCACTTTCTGATATGAATGCTTCTATTTCTGATGTGGGTGTTCCAAACATTGTTACTAACCAAATGGAACCCATTCTTGCATGGGGATCCCAATTATCCAGTTATCCATTCTTGTCTGTGTTCAACTGCAGATCGTTCAAATCGTTCTGTGGTACCTGGACTCAGGCTGTTCCAAGCATATGACTGGAGACCGGTCACGGCTCATGAACTTCGTGAGCAAATTCATCGGGACTGTTAGATTTGGTAATGATCATTTCGGTGCCATCATGGGTTATGGAGATTATGTAGTTGGTGATAGTGTCATCTCTATAGTTTACTATGTAGAAGGTTTGGGTCATAATCTGTTCTCTGTTGGTCAATTCTGTGATTCTGATCTAGAAGTTGCCTTCAGAAAACATACCTGCTTTGTTAGAGATCTTAATGGTAAGGAACTGCTAAAAGGAACTCGTGGGTCAAATCTTTACACCATCTCTATCGATGACATGATGAGGGCTTCTCCAATCTGCTTGCTATCAAAGGCTTCAAAAACAAAGTCATGGTTATGGCATCGTCGTCTCAATCACTTGAACTTCGGCACCATCAACGATCTTTCCAGAAAAGACTTAGTTGTAGGTTTACCTAGACTAAAGTATGAAAAGGATCATCTTTGTTCAGCATGTCAATTGGGAAAAAGCAAGAAGTATGCCCATAAACCCAAACCTACTAACTCTGTCACAGAAGTTCTTCATATGATTCATATGGATTTATGTGGACCTATGAGGGTGCAGAATATCTTTGGGAAGAAATATGTGTTAGTTGTGGTTGATGATTACTCTAGATTCACCTGGGTCAAGTTCTTAAGGACAAAGGATGAAACTCCTGATATCATCATCAAACTCATCAAACAGCTGCAGGTTCGACTAAACAAAACTGTCAGAATTATCAGAACAGACAATGGAACTGAGTTTGTCAACAAACAACTTAGTGAATTCTATGAAAGCGTTGGAATCAGCCATCAAAGAAGTGTTCCACGAACCCCTCAACAGAACGGTGTAGTTGAAAGACGAAATCGTACTCTTGTTGAAGCCGCTAGAACAATGCTGATCTACTCAAAGGTTCCAATGTTTCTCTGGGCTGAAGCAATTGCCACTGCATGCTACACACAAAATCGTTCCCTGATTCACACTATTCATGGAAAAACTCCATATGAACTTGTCCACAACAGAAAACCTAATCTATCCTTCCTTCGTGTGTTTGGTGCATTGTGCTATCCAACTAATGAGGGTCAAGACTTAGGCAAACTTAGACCTAATCTATCCTTCCTTCGTGTGTTTGGTGCATTGTGCTATCCAACTAATAATGGAAACAATTCACGTTACGTTTGATGAGATGACCGGTCAAATGGCTCCTGGACACTCCAGCTCAGGACCCGCACTTCAAAACAGTCCCATTGGTTCATCCCTTGTTCCAAACTCCTCTCAAGAAACTCCATATGTACCTCCATCTGAAGATGATGTAAAGAAATTGTTTGATCCTATGTTTGATGAACTGTATGACTCAATTGCTAATGAGGTGCTGATCCCTACAACAGAGGATGCTCATATTCCAGTGAATGAAGTCAATCCCTCAGTCTCAATATCTTTAAGTCAAGAAGCACCTGCTGCTGATCCTTCAGTCTCATCAACAAATCATCATTCTTCAAATATACATCATGGAAATGTTTCTGGCATCAATGATGAAGTTAATCCCTTTGCTACTCCTGAAGATGCTCCATTTGAAAACATATTTGCTACTCCTGAATCATCATCAGAACCATCTTCTTCAGGAGACATCGACTCTGCTACCTCAGTTCCTCAACAACTGCCACATGAACACCTCAGAAAATGGACTCACGATCATCCATTAGACAACATCATTGGAAATCCCTCTCGTCCTGTATCAACCCGGAAACAACTCGCAACCGATGCCTTGTGGTGCTTCTTCAACTCTGTACTATCTAAGATCGAACCAAAAGATGTTAAATCTGCAATGAATGAAGATAGCTGGTTCAATGCCATGCAAGATGAAATTCATGAGTTTGATCGTCTTGATGTATGGGAGTTAGTACCTGCTCCAGACAGTGCTATGATTATAGCTCTAAAATGGATCTTCAAAGTAAAACTTGATGAGCATGGTGATGTGTTGAAGAACAAGGCTCGATTAGTTGCTAAAGGATATCGTCAAGAGGAGGGTATAGACTTTGAAGAATCTTTTGCTCCAGTTGCTCGAATCGAGGCAATCAGAATCTTTCTGGCTAATGCTGCTAGTAAGAACATGGTAGTTTATCAGATGGATGTAAAGACGGCATTTCTGAACGGAGATCTTAAAGAAGTCGTCTACGTCAGCCAACCTGAAGGATTTGTGAATCAAGAGCATCCTACTCACGTTTATCGTTTGAAGAAGGCTCTTTACGGTTTAAAGCAAGCTCCAAGGGCATGGTATGATACACTGTCAAAGTTTCTTCTATCAACCGGATTCATCAAAGGAGCAGTTGATCCTACATTGTTCACCAGGAAGTCAGGCAAACACTTAATTCATGTTCAAATTTATGTTGATGATATTATTTTTGCCTCGACAGACCCAATGGAATGTGATCGTTTTTCAAATGAAATAAGTTCAAAGTTTCAAATGTCAATGATGGGACAAATGTCATTTTTCTTGGGATTACAAATTTCACAAAGTCCCGGAGGCATTTTCATAAATCAATCTAAATATGCAACAGAGATTTTAAAGAAATTTGGATTTGATTCATGTGACCCTGTTGACACCCCCATGATTGACCGAACCAAATTAGATGAGGACCTCTCAGGGATCATGATTGACCAAACGAAATATCGGAGTATGATTGGATCCCTGATGTATCTCACTGCTAGTAGACCAGACATCTTGTTCGCTGTTTGCATGTGTGCTAGATACCAGGCTAAGCCTACTAAAAAGCACCTTGAAGCAGTTAAACGGGTCTTTCGGTATCTCCAAGGAACCATCAATATGGGACTATGGTACCCGAAGGACACTGGTATGTCACTAACGGCCTATGCAGATGCTGATCATGCAGGTTGTCAAGATACTCGTCGAAGTACGTCAGGAGGTGCTCAGTTTTTGGGTGATAAGCTTGTGAGCTGGTCTTCAAAGAAGCAAATGAGTACTTCTATTTCCTCTACAGAGGCTGAATACATAGCCATGTCATCTTGTTGTGCTCAAATCTTATGGATGAGATCTCAATTATCTGACTATGGCTTTGAATTCAACAAAATCCCTCTGTACTGTGATAATAAAAGTGCTATTGCTCTCTCATGCAACAACGTTCAACACTCAAGAGCAAAGCATATCGATATTCGACATCATTTCATCAGGGAACAAGTAGAAAAAGGTTTGGTGGAACTATATTTTGTGAGGTCTGAATATCAGTTAGCAGACATCTTCACCAAAGCTCTTCCAAGAGAACGTTTTGAGTTTATTCTTCCACGACTTGGCTTGAAAAGCCTTCAACCAGAAACTCTCAAACGTCTTCAGGAGGAAGACGAGGAGTAAAGGTCTATCTTCATCTATCTCTTGTATATATCTATTCAAAAATCAAATAGAAAAATATAAAACTTTCAAAATCCATAAAAATTTAAAAAATTCGAAAAATCTTCAAAAAAATATTGTCATTTTGTCATGTTTCTCTCGGTTCGATTATATCTACGGTCTTTGTGTTGTCATTCAAAGAATGACACGGGACTTTAGATGTTGTTCGAATTCTTAAAAAAAAAATAAAAAAAAAAATAAAAAATCAAAAAATCAAAAAATAAAAAAATATTTTGGGAGAAAGAGAAATGGTTTATTGTCATTTTCAGGCAATAACCCGGTTTTAATAGAAAGAACAGAGCCATGTCTTAACATGTTTTCACATTCCATGCTCTGATTCTATAAACATTTATCTCTGAAAACCAAATGCTTTGAAAAATAACTCGATCTCTATTTTTGATAATCATCTGGACTTATTTGTCAAAATCTCTATCTCTCAATCAACAACCTATGTCATTGATTGAGGGGGAGAATGATTTCAATTAAATCAAAAAGTTATTTGGCATTAAATTGTTTTCAAAAGATATACATGCATGTTTTATCAATGGAGTTTAAAGTCTTAAAATCCGATCCTTATCAGTTCAAACGCTTTCACAATCAAGTCACAATTCTCCTTAAAAGCTTTCAAAATCAATTTAAATCTATACGAGATCACAAATCTCAAATGTTTTGATAATTGTGATCGGGGGAGAATGTGTGATTTAAATTGGATTTAAACTGATAATTCGGTAAATGGTTTCATAAGAGTGTACATGCTGTCCTTCCCACATGTGACAAACGATTTCAAATTTTACATGCACATGTTGAGGGGGAGCATCTATATTAAACCTTTGATTTGAAACGTGATCATTCATCCCAATGTGCAGGTTCCCTCTAGTATGTGCAAAACTCTTTTCAAACCTCGAGGCACATATTGAGGGGGAGCAAATTTATGGAAACCTCATCCTTCCCGGAAATGCTATTTCTACTTGATTTGATGTAGGAAGCGATGTTGATATCTTTTAGAAAATGGTAATCAAAGAAGTTAATTCTTTCTCTTGCCTCCGTTTGCAAAACATTTTCAAATACTTGATGCACATGTTGAGGGGGAGTTCTCGTTCTAAAAATATCAAAAACAATTCAGGTACAAAATGCTTTGATAATATATCACAAGTATCTGAATTGATTTTAAAATGGTTTTCAATTGGATCCTATGGCAGACGAACAATACCAAATTGACCGACCAACTTTACTTTATGTACGGTGATATAAGGATGATAAGGTTAGGTATTGGTTCCCATGATCCGCTAGAACCGGAGGGATCTACCCAGGGACAATCCACTAGTTAGTGTAGAAGTCCTTAGGTATGATGATAAAAGGAGAAAAATGAGATATGGGAAGAGTGCGGACTAAGACTGAGCTAGTACTGGAATAAACCCAACAAGGTTCTAGCTATGAAGTCTCGGTAAGCACTGAAGGGGTTGAAGAATTAAAAAGAATTGAATGAGAAAAGGGTGAAAACAAATAGCCCTCCATTTATTCAACCTTAGGGCAGAAACCGGGTTCACTTCATATGCTACTGATGGTAACATCGGTATTGAAGACAAAGACGTCATGGACCCAGTGACGCACTGCACTTCAACTTTCCAAACCACTCAAGTTCCTCTTAAAAGGACTTGTTTCATTCTCACGGGGAACCGACATTATCTATCGACTTTCTCTTAGAGATTGTTGATATTGAAGAAGGAGACCCTCTCCCTAGTCTCCGGCACAGGATCCAAATATGCACAAATTGAGTCTAGAGCCACGAGATCATCAATAAATCTCATTAGGACACTTTCAATGAAGACTCTATGTTTCACACAATGTGGAAAGAGAGATTATATCTTGAGTCCCACGCATTATCCTTGTGGTATTGCCAGAACATCTGAGTGATGTGTTTACATATTCACAATGAAGATGGAAAGCCTTCTGGAGCCAACATCAAACAAGCTCCTGGTAGGTGGCATGTGAGATCTATTATATAGATCAACCATGTGACAACTGAACAGAAACAATGGGGCGATTCAATCTCTTGAATCAATCCTGGTTCAGGTTATGGATTGACGGATACCTTTGAAAAACCGGTCTTTGTGCTTAACAAACTCTTTTCTTTAGCACATCGACCGTGTACTCATTTTTCAAACCAAAAGGTATGTTTATAATTGATAATTGATTTTCTATAAAACCTTCATTGTATTGCAAAAACAATTTCTATTGAGCGATACACGATTGTTTTTCAAATCTTTTTTCATCAATCAGTGGACTTAAAATTCGCTGGTTCACTCACTCCGTGTTGTCTTCTTTGAGATGTCCCGGTTTGAGAACAGCTAGAACAGCTGCGAAACCCTGTCAAGGAAATTCTTCGGAATTATACCTGATCACAGGCAGTACATGTACTGATCAACGGGGAACCGTGGGCTGTGTACCTCAATTCAACGAAAGTGATCAAAGACACTTTCGTGCGATTTATTGCTAACTGTTGTATGCAGGTACGCCCGACGTTTGCAGCTGATCAGAATGGAGCGGTCAATCCATAGCCGCATGCTCACTTAACACATTCAACTCAAAGAAATCATGATTAGTGCATCAATGACTCTGATATTTTCACACCAAGCTTCTGCTACGCTGCTGCCAATATCATGATTCAACAAAAGCTTCCGCTACTCTGATGTGAAGATTTCATGATCCAGAATGTGAGCATGTCGGTCCTAAAGTCACAACATCACATAATACCAACACCACAAAGGATGTGTCAGAGATTGTTGATAGCTGATGATCTCAAAAGATGGCTCAAAATGACTATCACGTGGATCAGTAAAAGACCTCCACTTGAAGTAACCAAACATGCAATGTGAAGAATCAATGACTACGAGCTTAGGAGCAAAGGACTACATCAAGAATGCAAGATCAATTGTTAATGTATTATCTGGTTGTATTCAATGTGTTTTTGGTACATGATTGAGGTGACCTCCCTTAGGGGGAGATTGTTAGGAATTAGAAATTCCCGGTATTAAAGAGTCGGTCACCTCAAGTATATGTAATCGTTAGAAAGCTCGTAGTCGTAGTAATTATTAAGTTAAGTAGTATTTAGTTATGTAACACCGTGGAGGACGGACGTGTCTTTACCCACTGTATGCCTGATCCACAGCCCGATGTGTGGCGATTTATGTAAGACTATAAATACTCTCTACCTTCCAAGGTAGAGAGTTGGAGCTCATAATAATATCTTTCACTTTCTCTCACTAAGTTCCCTAAACCTCTAACTTTCTCTCTCTATAATTCCATCTATATGCTACTTTGTGTTATGGTTTGATGTGTATGTGAAAAGTTATATCTTACAGCTATAGATCAAAATGTCATCAAAAAAGACAAATGTAAACTTCCTCAAATAAGATCAAAAAACTGTATTCATTAAAGACTAGAATGTGGAGAGAGCATTAGTAAGTCCAAATGGCATGACTAAAAACTCATAATGTCCCTCATGAGTCTTAAAGGCTGTCTTAGCAACATCACTGTCATGCATCGTAATTTGGTGATAGCCTAACCTAAGATCAAGTTTAGAAAAAATGACAGATCCACACAACTCATCAATCAATTCTTCTATCAGGGGAATAGGAAACTTATATTTGATGGTCAGTTTATTCATTGTTTGTAGTCAATACACATCCTCCAAGAACCATCCTTCTTTTTCACCATGACAATAGGAGAAGAATAAGAACTTTGACTATCCCTTATTACCCTTGAGTCCAAAAGCTCCTAAACCATTTCTTCTATTGCATCTTTTTGGGTGGGAGGGTGTCTGTAAGGTATGATATTCACATGTTGAGCTCCTTCTTTGAGTGGTATTCTGTGATCATGACTTCTCTTGGGTGGAAGACTGGATGGAACATCAAAGACATCTTTAAATTCTTGCAATAATGGAGTTAATGAAGTAGTGGAGTGGCATTTTCAGATTGCTCAACCTGTAACAAGGTAGTTGGATAGACACACATAGCCATGGAAAAACATTGAAGAGGACTAATTCTTCCCAGCATCCATTATAGACTTGCTTTTGTAGTTCCTCTCAATGTCATCAGTTTGTTATTGTACTTAAAACTCATTCTCAAATCCTTGAAGTTAGAGACTATATTGTCCAAAGTTAAAAGCCACTGTATGCCTAAAACCATCTCACACCCACCCAATGGTAACAACATAACTGAAGTTGTGAATGTTCCCCCTTGCAGAGGCCATGAAAATTCTTTACACATAGTCTCACTGAGAAGACTATTCCTCCCTGCAATGGCCACTTGCATGGGACATGTTCTTGTACTCTGACACCCAATCCTCTTGGTAGTATTGACATCCAAAAAGTTGTGTGTACTACCACAACCAGTAAGAATATGCAGCTCATGCTTGCCTACATAACCTTTGACTTTTAGTGCTTGGTAACTACTGACTCCAGTGATAGAATTCAATGAGATATGTGGACTCATTGCTTCTACATTTTCTGGACCTAGTTCCCATGGAATGCCCTCATCCAAACATTCCAACACAATCTCTTCCCCTGTCTCCTCCTTCTCCTCCTGATCCACTTCTGCAATTACTTCCAAACTAAACACTTGTCCACTGCACTTGTGCCCTGGTGCATACCTTTAATCACAGTAAAAACACAAGCCATTTGCCCTTTTCTCTTCCAACTCCTTTTGGGTCAGTTGTTTCCTTTGTGGATTATTCTGTGAAGTGGATGCCCTATTTCTCCAATTGAAATTTGGAGCAGGTAAGGCTAAAGGTTTTGGACTGGTGACATTAGTAGTGTGTTGAAATCTTGGTGTAGGTAGTATGGCCATCTTTTGTTTCTGTTTCATAACACCATTCTTAGCCTCCTCCAATTTACACAACCCATACAACTCTGCTAAAGATCTTGGCCTAAACATTCTAACTGCCAACTCAATATCAGTTTGCAATCCAGCCATAAAGAAACTCATTGACTGTTCATCAAGCAAATCTACTCTACTCAACAATGTGTCATAAGCATCAATGTAATCTTGCACAAACCCTACTTGTCTCAATTTCTTGATTTCACCCAAAGGATCATCATATTCTTTGCCAAATCTCTTAAGAATAGCCACTTTATACACCTCCCAATCAACATCATCACCTACAAATCTCACAAACTGCCTATGCCACATAAGTGCTAGATCATATAGATGAATTGAAGCAAGATTTACCACTGTTGCAACAATCGGCCGAATCGGCCGATTAATCGGTAATCGGCTATACACCTTGTAGAATTATGAAAATCGGTAAAAAATCGGCCAAATCGCTCAAAAATCGGCTTAATCGCTCAAAAATCAGCCGAATCGGTCAACTTTAAAAAAATAATAATTTCACTTTTGACGCACAATGGGGATCGTTTATTTCACTTGTAATGCACAATGGGCCTTATAATCAGAATTGGAGACTTTTATTGTGTTGTTCCTCGTTCACTATCGTTTAAAACAGTTTAGAAATATAAAACAAGTTAATAGTGAACGATGACTGAAATTAACGTAAGTAAAACACACTGGATAATTTTCAACTTCATATTCTTAATAGAAATGAATCGCAAAGAATACGTTACCTAAGTACTTGCGGAATAGCACTTGGGATTGAAATGACAAAGGTTGGTGACTCCTCTCTAAGCTCAGGCTAAGTCTGAGCACAACTCTTAGAACCCACTGAGCTATCTCAGGGATAAAGTTGTATTTGGAGGAGTGAAAAGATGGCTTGCGTGTATGTATGTTTTTACAATTCACAAGCTTGATCTTTTCACTCCATCTCTTAGGCTATTTATACATGTATAATTTTTGACTCTTTCCTAAGTGACAAACTGACATCATACAGAAGACAAAATACTGATGTATTTTGTCTTTGTTTACAAAGACTATTCTAGGTAAGATACAAGACTACTTTCCTAAGTTCAGTGATGGCACTGAGCCTGATCTTTTGCCATTCAGGGAAAGTTGAATTTGGTTGATAAGTACTTTGTCTTATCTGATTCAAACTTATCCCGCCATGTCCCGCTCATTCTTCAGTCTTTACATCCTTCAGTCTTCTACTTCAGTTTGTCTTTAGTGTAAGTAGTTGGAGAGGAGTCTTAGGGATTCAGTGAGTTATTGGTATTACTCACTGAATCCATCATCTTCTTCTTGACTCAGTCTTCACCCTTTAAGTACTTCTTCTTTGCCTTATACTGAGTATCCTGAAGATGACTCACTGAGAGACTATGCACTCAGTGACCTGTTAGTGTTTAACGGACTAAACACTTGGGCTATTTTCTATTCAAACCCTAGATTAAGGGGTTTGGGTATTTACTGAACCCAACAGTCTCCCCCTATTTGGATATACAAATAGCCTAAGTGTTTGATCAGTGTAAGTGAGCAAATGGCTTCTTCTTACACTGAATGTACTAATGAATACAATAAGGAACACTGAATATTTTAACAAAACATACACCGTTTATTAGTCAAATTACAAGGTTCCTATCACTAGTACAAAAGATAAATCAAAATGATGTCAGTCCAGATGGATTCCCAGTGCTTCAAGCTTGACTTTCTTAGTGATGAGTGTTTCCCTGTCAGGATGGTCTCTTATCTTGGCATTTAAGTTAGCACAAAACCTGACATTTGCAAGAGTCTGAATTTGAGAGGCCACTGGAATATAGCTGAGCATTGCAGCCACACCAGCCTGACCAATATCACTCAATCTTTGAAATGCTGGGTTTCCATAGACATCAATGTGGAATAGCCCTCTTTCAGGCTTTTCAATCACTAAACAGTTTACGAACTTAACACCTTCTGGCAGTTCCCTGTTGCATTCGAGTCCAGGCACTTTTATCTCAGGCTGGAACTCAACCCTCTTTCTTTTACCCTGTGATGACTGTGGTTGAGATCCTTGTGGTGCAGTTAAGGCAGGCTGAATTCCCAGTTGTGCTGGTGTATCTCTCAGTCTTTCATACCTCTTACTGAGCATCTTCATCAGCTCCTTAACCGCTGCATTTTGCTTCTTTTCTATTATTGTACCGAGTTCATCGAGTTCAGTGATCCCAAAGTCAGTGAATTTTAGGGGATCATGAACCTCGAAATGCCTTTTATCATCCCCCCTGTAGACGTTCATTGCTAGTGGTTTAGACCTGGGGATGATTTTGACATCAGTGATCTTCTCAGGCAGTCTTCTGCTTGTCATTGTCCAATTATAATGGTCAATTCTTGCTTTCCTGATGGTTGCAGTTCTTTTGTTCTTTTCTTCCAACTGCTTTTTCATTTCAGCCATTTTTGTTGCCTGAGCATTCTTGAACCTCTGTCCTGCCTGACCCTTTTCAAGTTTCTTTGAATCAATTCCCACATTCTCAGCTTCTTCGGCAATCACTTGAATCAGTGCTTCCTTACTCTTCTTATTGTCCTCAACTTGTTTTAATCTCCTTTCTTCTTTAGCAAGATATTTAGTTAGCTGTTGAGGTGTGAGAAGGTATTCAGTGTCATCGATTTTGTAGAGAATCTTTTCAGGCTTAGTAGTTGTCATTTTGCCTTTTCCTTTGTCTTGGCCTGAGGAAGATGATGCAACCAAGGGTGGTGTTGTTGTCATGATAGGTGTTGTGACTGTCAGTGTTGTTGTTGTTGATGTTTATGGTGGAAGTGATGAGATGGGTATTGCTGAGACTGGTGGTGTTGGCCCCCCCTCAGTGTGAAGAGGAGTTTCTTCAGCAATATTCTCCCCGTCAATTGTTGCCGCAGCGTCAGTGAGGGCAAGAGTTGGTGTCGGTGCTGAGGGGGACGGAGCTGCTTGACCCTTGAAGGCCTGGTAAATTTCAGTAATCATGGCCTTGATATCTGAAGTATCTGCTTGAATTCCAGTGACTTTGGCTTCCAAGTTAGCATGAGATTCTTCCAAAGAATTCATTCTGGGTCCAAGATTCCAGGAAATAGAAGACGAGGCCTGAATCAAAGTAGCCACCTGAGTAGTCAAAGAGCCCAATGTAGCCTGAAGAGACTGGACTGAAGATTGAATACCCTTAACATTAGCAGATTTTAGGGTTTCGATCAGTTCAGTGAGGCTGGATGATTGTTTCAAGTATGCCTCAGTAGCCTCCAGCACTTTAGAGTTGAGCGCTGGGTCTTCTTTGACAGATTCCCAGATTTCATCTACCGTTGTGCCAACACCCTGAAGATGTCTGAAGAATTTAGCCAAATTTTCATCCAGTCTGTGAATGGTGTCATACATCAAGTCCCTGTGCTCATGAACGTTTTCATCAAAGGCTTGGACCTCAGCCTTCAGATCTGCATAACTTGCACCAGCCTCAGTATGTTGTTCCCACAATGTTTCAGTGATCCCGGAGTATAATTTTCTGGAAGCTTTGGTGATCCAATGAACCAGTTGTCTTTCAGTTAATGGAGGAACATTGTCAAATTGCTTGAATTCATCAGAGCTGGATGAGGAGGCAGAAGCATTGTCTTCAGGTTGAAATGGGGATTCAGTATGCTCCTTTGGATCAGGCTGAGGTTCTTGTTCAGATTGAACCTCAGCGTCCACTTCTTCCCCTGCTGATAAAATTTCATCATCAGTGTCAGCAAGCTCATCTTCAGAAAACAGTATCCCAGTAACATCAGCAACAGTCAACAAGGGGTTGGTGATGGATTCCATATCAGCGGGTGGTATTAATCTCTCTGAGTCTTTGTCCCCCTTTGACCCCTCAGACACTGGTGGGAGTTTCCTAGTGCCTTCTCTGGAGTCAGGATTGGTTTTGGGTTCCATATCGGCGGGTTGTTTCTTTCCCTCCGAGTCTTTATCCCCCTTAGACCCCTGAGACACTGATGGGTGTTTCCCAGTGCCTTTAGCAGAGTCAGTGACAGTGATATCCCTATCAGTGGGTTGTTTGGTTCCCTCTGAGTCTTTGGGATCGATCAGTGTGCCCTCAGACAAAGGCTGTGATTTGCTAATGTCATCATTGGGCGATGTGGAAGGCGCTCCCCTACCAGCTGGTTGTTTGTTTCCCTCTGGATCTTGGGGAGTAGTAGTTGGGGCCAAGGGCACTGACTGTGATTTATCAGTGTCCTTCGTTGTCATCGGGGTAGATGATGATTGGCCTCAAGCGGGTGTCAAATCAGTCTTAGGCCTTCTTTGCCTTTTGGCCAGTGCTCCTGAAGCCTTAGGGCCCCGGGACTTGGGTTTGGTCTTAGTCCCAGTCTGAGACTTCCCCTTTCTCTTTATAGGAGCAGGGTTAGGAGACACTGATTCCCTCTGGTTGTTTACAGCAACCATATGGGCCGTCAATTCAATGTTAGTGACAAGGGATGGGTCCTTTTGAAAATTTGATTGGCTCAGGATGCCAGGTAAAGCGCCAAATTTTTCTTCCTGAGGATAATTTGTACCCAGTAACACTTACAGAGCACAAGAGACAAACCTAGGATACGAAATGTATTTCGTCCTAGTTTTGCTCTGTAGCTTGGTTACGAGATCACTGTAAATGATCTCCCCTATGTCGACATTGACCCCATTCATCAAGCAGTATGCCATCATCAAATGAATAGAGTTAACTTGTTCAGTGGATGAGTGGTTCCAGCCGAGGACCTGAATCACAAAAGTGAATAGGATCCTCCAAGCCACGGGAAATGAACTTTTGGTGACTGGGGTCCTGTCCAAAAAATTTGGATCTAAAACGATTTGCTTTAACCCATCCTAAACTGTGGAGGGTTCAGGATGGGCGACATAAACACCTTTGTTGTAGTCTAACCTTGTGGAGGTGCAAAAGGTTTTATAATCCAGGGTGAATTGTTGCCCCCCGTTAAGACTGAACCTGATGAGATATTCCTTGAGTGGTCTGAGGTTGTTCTCATCATTAGAGGGTGTCAGGTCAAAGGCCTTAGCTGTAGCCCAAAACTCCCTAAGGAGGTTTTGGTATAGTACAGAGGGACACTGAATAAAGTCCGTTTTCAATGGGCAGTTATACAAAAATTTCATAATGTCTTTATAGGCTGGGACATTTGGAGGATATTCAAAATTTCCTATGACATTATTTGTTTTAAATTCAACGTTGCTAAGATTTCCTACCCACTGTGAAGCAAACTGAAGAGATTGTGTTCTTGCCATTTCCATTAAAAAGGGTTTTAGGGTTTTGAAAAGAATAAGTTGACAAGAACAATCAAAAGTTTTTGTATCTCTTAAGTTGTGATGGAAAACTTTTGTAAATGTTTACAAAGAAGATTTTTCAGAAAGGATTTGAAGAACACAAAGATTTCTGGGTTTGTAAAGAGATTTTGACAGAGTTTTGATAGCAGAAATCTTTTGTGTGTTTATGAGGTTTTGAAGAGGGTATTTATAGAGTGGTGAGAGGGGTGGTTTGTGCACAAATGGGAATATTTAGAGTCGGTTTTTAGAAAACGTTTGAATTTCCATATTTAATGCTACCACTCCATTACCCGCAGTAAAATCCAATTATTCAAGGGAACAGTTCCAGTGCACAGTAACAGTGCACTTTTGCAGTAATAAAATATCAATAAGATATTTCATGTGAGGGGAGGCATTTAATGCCAAGTGGGGATTTGGTAAGTTTGTGAGGGACCCTTGATATGGTTGACAGTAAGACAAAGAGACATATATTCCTATATTAAATTGGCATAGTTACCAACCTAGGACATTTAAGTGACTGATACTTGGATCATTTAGTTACTCATTTAATGCTCAATTCTAATTGTCAGGGTCCCTGAATGAGTCTTACTCATTTAGTGAGAGGATGTATTGTGGGTTTCGTTCAGGGAGGAGGAACCATTTCAGAGAACTTACTGAGATTGGTTTTCAGATGCCTGACTTTCAATGTCAAGCATTCCCAATTCAGCTTTCAGTCTCCTGAAGGTAGGTTCATCCAAGGGTTTGGTGAAGATATCAGCAAGTTGATATTCAGTGGGGATGAAATGAAGTTCTATGTCTCCTTTCATTATGTGATCCCTGATGAAGTGATATCTAATATCAATGTTTTTGGTTCTTTGGTGGAGGACAGGGTTGTTGGAGATTGCAATAGCACTGGTGTTATCACAGAAGATGGGTACCATTTTGTAATGGATGTCATAGTCACTGAGTTGACTTTTCATCCATAATACATTGGCACAACATCCTGCTGCAGCTACATACTCAGCTTCTGCTAAAGACATAGCCACTGATTGTTGCTTTTTAGCACTCCAACAAACCAGCTTTCCTCCAAGAAATTGACAGGACCCTGAGCTACTTTTCCTGTCCATGTTGCAACCAGCATAATCAGAGTCAGAATACCCTTTGAGGTCAAACCCTGAGCACTTTGGATAGTAAAGTCCAAGGCTTGGAGTTCCCTTCAGGTATCTGAGAATTCTCTTAGCTGTAGTGAGATGGGATTCTTTAGGATTAGACTGATATCTTGCTATTAGACAGACTGAGAATTTGATGGCTGGTCTAGAAGCAGTTAGATACATCAGTGAGCCTACAATCCCTCTGAAATGAGTTTGATTGACTGATTTGCCAGTGAGGTCAGGTCCAAGGTTGTTTGGAGGGACTATTGGTGTCTTCACTGAGGTACAGTCAGATATCTCATATTTCTTCAAGCAATTTCTTGTGTATTTCTCTTGACTGATGGATATTCCTTTATCAGTTTGTCTGATTTGCAGTCCAAGGAAGTATGTGAGTTCACCCATCATGCTCATTTCAAACTTCTTTGTCATTAGTTTTTCAAACTGTTTGCAAAGAGTATAGTTTGTTGAGCCAAAGATGATGTCATCAACATACACTTGAACCAGTATCACATCTTTTTTTGTTTTGTAGACAAACAGTGTGTTGTCTATCTTTCCTCGGACAAACTTGTTTTGGATCAGGAAGGCTGAGAGAGTTTCATACCATGCCCTGGGAGCTTGTTTAAGTCCATAGAGGGCTTTGTCAAGCTTGCAGACATAGTCAGGAAATTCACTACTCTCAAAGCCTGGAGGTTGCTGAACATACACATCTTCCTTGAGATCACCATTTAAGAATGCACTTTTAACATCTATTTGGTAGACCCTGAAGTTCATGTAAGTTGCATATGCAAGGAAGATCCTGATGGCTTCCATTCTTGCAACATGAGCAAATGTCTCATCATAGTCAATGCCTTCTTGTTGACTGTAACCTTTGGCTACAAGTCTGGATTTGTTTTTAATGACAGTGTCGTTTTCATCAGTTTTGTTTCTGAAAACCCACTTCATTCCTATGACTACTACATCCTGAGGACATTTGGTCAAGGTCATGACCTTGTTTTTATCAAACTGTTGCAGTTCTTTTTGCATAGCCTGAACCCAGCTTGGGTGTTTTAGAGCCTCAGTGACACTTTTGGGTTCTATATCTAATAGGTAATCAGCATATAGACATTCATTGGCTGAAGCTGCAGTTAACTTAGCAGCCATGCTTCTAGTGAGCATGCCCTCAGTGGGTTCACCAATGATGTTTACAAGCTCAATGTCCTGAGATCTTGTCCACTTACTTTGTGGTCTAGGATCTGAACTTGAGGAGGTCACTGGAGACTCAGGAGTGAGTTCTGGAACATTAGTGTTGGGAATAGTCCGTTACCACGGATAGTTGTGGTTTACACTGCTCGGATTAACACTAGCAGTGGAAACGTATTACCACTGCTGGTACATTATTACCACTGCTATTAGATAATGTTTAAATGAACGCGTCTAGATAAGTATAGAATAGATTTCGTGTATATTCTATAATGTTAGCTTTATACTTATCTTGTAAAGGACTCGTTATATAAAAGGAGGTCATATGTCATTGTCTTACGTACGTGTCTAATTATCTATGTATTACTTACAAAGGCTTCAAGGTGTAACCCTAGTGATAAAATAAGATCACTCGTATTATTTATCAATAATATTAAAGCTCAAGTTTTGTGTTTAATCTGTGTTTACTTACATAACATCATACAATCTATCTTCTAAGTATTACTAAGTAAATTCCGTGTGCTTAATAATATTATACAAAATATCATTGACACAAGGTGTGTGTCTAGATCCATCAAGTTGTATCAGAGCAAAGGTTCTGATATTTTGTTTTAGAAGATCAAAGGAATAAGCTTAACCTACTCACTCAATTCAATGGAGATGGAAAACAACCAGTCCAACTCTTCTACACCAAGGCTACCTAAGCTCAAACTTAATGAGTTTGAGATGTGGAGGATACTGATTGAGCAATACTTTCTCATTAAGGACTATGCTCTTTGGGAGATCATTCAAACTGGTGATTCTTTCAAGCCTGTGACTAGTACTGTGAAGGTTGGTGACACAGATGTTGTGAAAGTTTCTGTGCCTGAATCTAGTATTGAAAAAGCTTGCAGGAAGAATGATCTTAAGGCTAGAAGTTTGTTGCTGATGACTCTTCCTAGAGATCAGATCATTGCATTCAGCAAGCACATGACTGCTAAAGAACTGTTTGAAGATATATGCTCAGTGTTTGGTGGTAATGATGCTACAAAGAAGACACAAAAGACATTGTTGAAGCAAAGTTATGAAAACTTCTCTGCTTCAAGCAATGACTCACTTGATAGCATCTTTACCAAACTTCAGAAGATTGTTACACAACTGACTATGTTTGGCATTGAGGTAGAAAATGAAGATCTCAAATTGAAGTTTCTAAGAAGTTTGCCTTCAGAGTTTCAAACTAATGTTACTATCTAGGAAAACAAATCAGACATAGAAACAATGAAGCTCAATGACCTTTACAACAACTTTAAACTTATTGAGCAAAGGTTGAAGAAGGCAGGGAAACTTGGTACAAGCTCTAGTAGCTTGGCATTATTATCAACCTCTGTTGACAGTGATGATTCTGAAGATGACTGTGATGATGATGTTGCCATTGCTGGTTCTAAAGTTTCCACTGGTAATGTTAATGTTACCACTGCAGGTTTAAAGAAGAAGGTTGCTAGTATTGGAGATCCTACCTTTTATGCTTTCATATCCACACAAGTTGATGGCTCTGTCTTAAATCATGAAGACATAGAACAAATTGATGAAGATGACTTGGAGGAGATGGATATAAAATGGCAGATAGCTCTTCTTATCATGAGAGCTAGGAAATTCTACAAGAAGACTGGCAAGCCTATTCACATCAATGGTGATGAAACTGCAGGCTTTGATAAGAAGAAAGTGGAGTACTTTAACTGCTACAAGTTTGAACATTTTGCTAGAGAATGCAGAAGACCAAAGACCAAGGACAACAGGTCTACTTGGTACAAGCAAAAGAAGGGACCAACTGTGGAAGAACCAAAGGCAATGTTGGCTATTGATGGTGTGAGCTATGATTGGAGTTTCATGGCTGATGAACAAGAAGAAGAACATTCTGATGCTGCTCTTGTTGCTACTGAATTTGCTCTCATGGCTTTCTCTGATTCTGAGGTACAAAACTTTGAAAGTTGTTCTAAAACATGTAGGGCTACTAGAGAAGTTGAAAGGCTTAATGATTTATATTCTAATGAAAGACAAGAGTTATATACTGCTAATTATACTGTGTCTAACCTTAGGAGAGCTATAGAAGTATTAGGGAAACAAATAGATCACTATAGAGAAAATGAGACAAAGTATAATGATGATATGATTCTGCTTAGAAGAGAGGTAGAACATACAACAGCTGTGAATGAAGCATACCAAAAGGAGTTGGAAAAACTTCAAAAGAAAAATGAAAATGTCAATTTAACTTTAGACACCTGTTATTATCAGTCTAAGTCAATTGATAAAATCTGGAATGCTCAAATTCATAGGAAAGTTAAGTTTGGTATGGGTTACAATATAGTGCCTCCACCTCTAAGGGGTGTTCATTTACCTCCAGGTATAGATTTAGCTCATACAGGCTTAGAAGAGTTTCAGGACCTTGAACGTGAATATGGTCCTTTAAAGGACACAATAGTGAAAATTGAGGAAGAGATTAAGCAGGATAATGATGTTTTTAAAGTGCTAGTGACTCATCTGTTGTTGATGAGAATGTTAAAAAGAATGTAGAGGCTTCTATCCCAAAAGTTGTTAATACTGTTACAGAGGAACCTAGGAAACCAGTTAATAAACCTAGACCAACTGTAAGGTATGCTGAGATGTATAGGAATAAGCCTACAGCTCCTAGGGGTAACCAGAGGAGTTGGAATCATGTTAAATCTCAACAACTAGGTAGTGATTTTGTAATGTACAATAAGGCATGCTATATCTGTGGTAGTTTTGATCATTTACATGCTTATTGCGACTATCATAATGGGAGAAGGGAAGTCCATAGGAATAAAAGGGTGAATTCTAACATGTTTCAAAATAAAGTACACCCTAATTCACATTGCAAAATGGTCCCAAGAGCAGTTCAACTAAGAAGTGGTCTCAAAACATTTGCCACTGCAAAAACTGTTAACACTGCTCACCCTAAGTCACCTGTTAAAAGTGCAAAGTACAAACCAAATTTTGCAAAATCTGCACAAACAGGGAAAGGAACTTTTCAAACTAAAAAGTTCATTATAACCAACAGTGGGTGCCTAAAAACAAACCAGCAGTTTCCACTGCTCAATCAAAAGTTACCACTGCAAGGGTTGTAAACAAGAAAAGGGGGGACATGGGCAATGCTGTAAAGGCCTCAGCACGTTGGGAATGGAAACCTAAAGGAAATACCTCTACAACCAATCCCAATGGTGTATCAATGACCTTTGATAGATTTAACTATATTGATACACGAGGCAGATCCAAGTCAATCATGGCTTGGGTCCCCAAAAGAAACTAACTCTTTACTCTTATGTGCAGGAACATCCAAGGACAGAAAGATCAGATCAAGGATATACAGATAGTGGGTGTTCAAGGCACATGACTGGCAACAAGTCCTATCTTTCAGATTTTGAGCATTATGATGGACAGTATGTCAGTTTTGGAGGTGGAGTAAATGGAAAAGTTGCTGGTAAAGGAGTTATCAAAACTGGTAACTTGGACTTTGAACCTGTGTACTATGTAAAAGAGCTACAGTACAATATTTTTAGTGTGTCGCAAATGTGTGACAGGATGAAAAATGTTCTTTTTACCAAAGATATGTGCTTTGCTCTCTCTAAAGATTTTAAGATGCCTGATGAAAGTCAGATTCTTCTTAAAATTCCTAGAAAAGGCAATCTCTATAGCTTTGATATGAAAAACATTGTAGCTAAAGATGATTATGCTTAAGGCCACAGTGGATGAATCCATGTTATGGCATAGAAGACTTGGTCATGTTAACTTCAAAACCATTAACAAGATTGTCAAAGATGGTTTGGTGAGAGGTTTACCTCAGAAAAGATTTGAAAATGATCAAACCTGTGTGGCTTGTCTTAAAGGCAAACAACACAGAGCTTCTTGCAGACCAAAGTTGGTTAACTCTATTGCTCATTCACTTCAAATGTTACATATGGACTTATTTGGTTCTACATCAGTGAGCAGCTTGAATCTAAAGAAATATTGTCTAGTGGTAACTGATGATTTTAGCAGGTTTACATGGGTTTTCTTTCTTGGAACCAAGGATGAAACAACAGGCATCCTCATGATCTTTATCACAGAAGTAGAAAACCAATATGATATGAAAGTTAAAATCATTAGGTGTGACAATGGGACAGAATTCAAGAATAGAGTTATGGATGATTTTTGCAAAGATAAAGGTATTAAAAGAGAATTTAGTGTTGCTATAACTCCTCAACAAAATGGTGTTGCTGAGAGAAGGAACAGGACACTGATAGAGGCTGCTAGAACCATGTTAGCCGATTCTAAATTGCCAATCACTTTTTGGGCTGAAGCAGTTAACACTGCATGTTATGTGCAAAACAGGGTTTTAGTGGTAAAGACAAAGAACAAGACACCTTATGAACTATTTAGGGGTAGACCACCTATCGTTGACTTCATGAGACCATTTGGATATCATGTATCTATTCTCAATACCATAGATTATCTGGGCAAGTTTGATGAAAAAGCTGATGAAGGATATTTTGTTGGGTATTCCATGGTTAGTAAAGCTTTCAGAGTATTCAACTTAAGAACCCAAAAGATTGAAGAGAATCTGCATGTTGAGTTCCTGGAAAATAAAGTGAATGTCAAAGGAACTGGTCCAGAAAGGCTGTTTGATCTTGATACTCTAACAAATACTATGAATTATGTGCATGTTTCTACAGGAACATCTTCTTTTGATTTTTCAGGTTCAGAAGAGTTTCTTGATGATGATGAACCAAGCAAAGATCATGCAGATGATCAAGATGAATTAAGTCTACCTCTTTGGGACTATGAAGATAATGATGATATACCAAAAACTGGAGATGCTCACCCTTCTAGTGATTTGGAAAAGGAAGGAAGTAGCAACTTGAATGCTGAAAATTCTGAAGCACTAGAAATTCATATTCCACTGGTAGGCAAAATGTTTCCACTGCAACACCAGATGTGGAAATTACAACTCCAGTTACTGAGGAAGCTCAAGCCAATGATGTTGAAATCTCAAATATGCCAAGTGAGATCGCAGTTCCTCAGACTCCCCACACTTCTATTCATAAATCACATCCTCTTGAAAATGTGATTGGGGATGTCTATTCACCTGTGAAGACTAGAAGACAAACAAAGCTGCCTGATGTCCATGGATTCATTAGCAAAATATATGAATCTAAGATTCATGAAGGCAAGAATGAATGTCTCTTTATGTGTTTTCTGTCACATATGGAGCCAAAGAATGTTTACAAGGCACTTGAAGATGAAAGTTGGGTGGAAGCAATGCAAGAAGAACTGCTCTAATTCAAGCTTCAGAAGGTATGGGTGCTTTGTGATTTGCCTTCTGGCAAGAAGGTAATAGGTACTAAATGGGTGTTCAGAAACAAGAAGGATGAAAGAGGAATTGTTATCAGAAACAAAGCTAGGCTTGTAGCTCAAGGATATACTCAAGAGGATGGTATTGATTATGAAGAAGTGTTTGCCCCAGTTGCACGCATCGAAGCAATAAGGTTGTTCTTAGCCTATGCATCCTTTATTGGCTTTAAAGTCTATCAAATGGATGTAAAGAGTGCTTTTCTATATGGGCAGATAGATGAGGAGGTTTATGTCTCACAACCTCCAGACTTTGAAGACCCTGAATATCCTAACAAAGTTTACAGGGTAGTTAAAGCGTTGTATGGCTTGCATCAGGCACCAAGGAAATGGTATGAAACCTTAACCACTTATCTTCTTGCTAATGGGTTTCATAGAGGCAGAGTGGATCAAACTTTGTTTATCAAGAAAGACAAGAATGATATCTTGCTTGTTTAAGTGTATGTTGATGATATCATTTTTGGATCTACAAAGACAGAGATGTGCAAAGAATTTGAGAAACTGATGAAAGAAGAATTCCAGATGAGTTCTATGGGAGAACTCACATTCTTTTTGGGACTTCAAGTACTATAGAGGCCAGATGGTATTTTCATCAATCAAGATAAATATGTGGCTGAGATACTAAGGAAGTTCAAGTTCACTGATGCAAAGTCATCCAGCACCCCTGCAGACAAGACTACACATCTACTTCTGAAGGAAAATAGTGGTGAAGCTGTTGATGTGCACATGTACAGGTCTATGATTGGTTCTTTGATGTATCTTACATCATCTAGACCAGATATCATGTTTGCAGTGTGTGCCTGTGCAAGGTTTCAATTTACTCCCAAGTTCTTTCACTTGACTGCTGTGAAGAAGATTTTCAGATATCTTAAAGCATTTCCTACTCTGGGATTGTGGTACTCCAGAGATTCTCATCTAGATCTGGTTACTTACTCAGATAGTGACTATGCTGGAGCTAGCTTGGATAGAAAATCTACAACAGGTGGATGCCAATTTCTTGGCAACAGATTAGTGTCATGGCAGTGCAAGAAACAAACTATGGTGGCTAATTCTTCAACTGAGGCAGAGTATGTGGCTGCTGCAAGTTGCTGGGCTCAAATTCTATGGCTTCAGAATCAACTTTTGGACTATGGGTACAATTTCATGAATACCATCATTCATATAGACAATAGCAGTACCATTTGCATCATTAAGAATCATGTTCAACACACAAAGACCAAACATATTGAAATTAGACACCATTTCATTAGAGATTGCTATGAAAAGGGACTAATTCAAGTTGTCAAAATTCATACTGATGACAACTATGCTGATTTATTAACAAAAGGACTTGATGTTGGGAGATTTCAGTACTTTGTAACAAGTATTGGAATGCTTAATCCATAACCTTTTTGTCAAAATGTTCTCTGGTGTTGAGGGGAGGCTATTGGGTACTGAAATTGTTGTATGAGTTTGTGTATGCTTGCTTGTATTCCTGTTTATGTTTTTATGAAACTTTGATGGGAGTTGATTTTAAAAGGTGTATATCTGAGATACACAACAAATGGTTATTGATTCACCATGTCTTATCCACATAAGAATCAACTAGTCCAGAGCAAACGGCTACTGGTAAAGACTTGACAAATCCGTTTATGGTTGATAGTTTACCAAAAACTATATGGTTATCAACTCACCATATTCTTTATGATTAAGAGTTGGCTAGTCCATAGCAAACGGCTCATGGTAAAGACATATCAAATCCATTGATAGCTGGTAGTTTGCTAAAAACTATGATAAGAGCAGTCTTATTTTCATATGATTGTATTTACCACTGCTCTTTGAAATTTTTGTGAAAAATTACCACTGCTAGTTCACAGTTTCCACTGACAGTGTTATTTTACCACTGTTGTTCTAGCCGTTACAACTGATTGTGTCAGTAACTTATTTTTTACTAGCCGTTGAAAGTAACCACTGATTTCCATATATATATATATATATATATATATATATATATATATATATATATATATATATATATATATATATATATATATATATATATATATATATATATATATATAGGGTTAAAATTTTAAGGAAATTATCTTCTTTCCATATTGTGATAAATACTTACTAAAGATAATTTTTCTTGCGCAATATTTCTAAACCCTAACCCTATATATATCTTTCTCTCTCAATTGGCTAGTTATTCTTTCAATTCTTACTGACATAATATTGTTTTTTATCAAAAGTTTCTATGGCACCTTTAAAATTTGCAGATGAGCACAACCTAGTGGCCTACCTACAAAAGTTTAACAAGAAGAGTGGCCCTGTTTTTCATCAGATTGTGGACTTTCTCAATACCTCTCATATAAGGTATGCTTTGGTTTTAAAACCCACAATCTATATCTCTCAAATCAAACAGTTTTGGGCTTCTGCTAAGTCCATAACACTTGAGAATGGAGATACACATGAAACAGTGGATGCTCTAAGAGCCACTGTGGATGGGGTAACTATTGATGTTACTGAGGCATCCTTGAGGAGAGTACTCCAATTGGGTGATCTTAATGGTCTCATCACATTACCTATGCCTGAAATTCATGATACTTTATCATCCATGGGGTATGATACCACTGACAAAAAGGCTACTTTTAAAAAGAGTGGTTTTTGTCCCCAATGGAGATTTTTGATTCATACTTTGTTACATTGTCTCAGTCCAAAGAAAACATCTTATGAGCAATTTAATTCAACCATGGCTTACCCTTTGGTTTGTCTAGTCACTGATAAGATTTTTAACTGGTCAAATTATATTTTTACAAGTATGAAAGGCAATGTACAGAGTAAAACAAATTTTTTAATGTATCCAAGGTTTGTGCAAGCAGTGCTAAATGAGTTTCAACTACAACCCCGTACTAATGTTTATAAAATCAGTTGCCTAAAGCCTAAAGTTTTTCAAAATTTGAACAAAGATGGCAATATGATTTTTACACCTCTCCTTCCTCAAATGCTTGCTAAGATTACAACTGAACAAAACACACCCATAATTAATGTTCCAAACATTGATTATACTCCACCTGTTTCTCAAACCTATGAGAGGAGGAGCAAACAGCCACCTTCTTTCATGACAACACATCAAGTTTCTAAACCTTTTGGTCTAGGAACAAGCAGTGGTGGTTCTAAACTTCAACCTAGTCCACCTAGGGAGGAATCTGAGCCAATGTCCTATGATTCACCTCACCCAACAGGTAACACAGTTAGAAGTGATGAGGGCAGTGAGCAACAATTAGAATTGATGGTTTTGTGTACAAAGTTAGCCAAGCAGGTTGAATCTCTACAGAAGGATTTGGTACATGTCAAGAAGCAGCATGCCAAGGATATTACTCATTTACAAGAAGAGATTCATACCTTGAAGGAAGAGTTGCAGGGGTTGAAAAAAACACAAGAAAACTGCAAAGTTGGCGATTTCATCTTCATCCTCACCTACTGATGGTGATTCAGCTGGTTTTGTTCAAGATTTGGGTAATTCTCCGAACCAGGGGAGGAAAACAATTGCTGAAACTCAGGGGAGGAAAATTGATTTTGAATATGAAGGAGATACTAGTAAAGGAGCAAAGGAAGCTAATACTCAAGAAGAGCAACTTGATGATCAAGACATTTTCTGTACTGCAACTGATTCACTGATTCCATTTCCACTGCAGAGCCAAATATTGCCACTGCAAGTGAGGAAATTGATAAACAAAAGAAAGATAAAGGTAAAGCAGTTATGGAAAGTCAAGAGCAACCTAGAAGAAAGATTTCAATGAAAGAACAAGTTCAGATTGCTCATGATAAAGAAGTTGCTGAAAAGATATATGAAGATGAAGTTGCTGAAAAGAAAAAGGTTGAAGAATTGGAAGTTGCAAGCTTTTTGGAAGCTAAAAGGTTGGATAGAATGGAAGAAGATCCACTTTTCAATGTTCAACCTACAATACTTAGAGA
Source organism: Chrysanthemum seticuspe (assembly GCA_019973895.1). Taxonomy (NCBI): domain Eukaryota; kingdom Viridiplantae; phylum Streptophyta; class Magnoliopsida; order Asterales; family Asteraceae; genus Chrysanthemum; species Chrysanthemum seticuspe. Next base: position 108,552,426 of record BPTQ01000001.1, read on the forward strand.
GAAGACTCCAGAGTTTAGCTATGTTCCTACTGAAGAAGATATTGAGTTCTTGATTGCTAATAATCCAATAATCAAGAAAAAGGCAATTGACCTGGTAGCTGATGCATCCTTAATTGAAGAACAAAGAACTGCTCAGTTGAAGGATTTCATTCAAATGAAGAACAACCAAGCACTTGAAGATGTGATCAATTCAGTCAAAACGGGTCAAAAGAAACCAAGACAACCAACCAAGGCACAAATTATTTCATATATGAAGACTTATTATTGTCATGTTGGTGGTTGGAAGAAGCATCAATTCAAAGGAATGTCTGATGATCAAGTTCAAAAAGCTTACTACAGAGTTCAAAGACAGGATAAAGCTTTTACTCCAATGGGCTCTGAAGAAGAAGCAAGAAAGTTTCCTGGATTGAAAAGAAAGGCCAAAGAAAGTGATTCTCATACTGTTAAGAAGACTAAGGTTGCTGAAGAACAAGAAATTCCTACTGAGACATTCACTGAAGAACAACTGACTGGAATGATTGTGATTGAAGAAGAAGATTTTTATCCAGAACCACTGCAAGTTCGACATCCTATCATTGATTTGGAAGTTTACACTGATAGCAATTTTGCTCCAACATGGAAGATCACAAGGCTAGGTGGTGAAACTTCATCATTCATTCAATTTGAAGATCTTATAAAGCTTTTGACAGAGATGACCTTGATACACTATGGAGGTTAGTTCAAGAAAGGTTTAATGCTCAAGATCTTAAAGACATGAAGTAGATGCAGTTATGGGTTAATCTTAGAAGGCTCTATGAACCAAATGTTAATGATGATTTCTGGAAATTCTCATGCACATGTCCTGGTACCAAATGGTTTTACTATGATTCATGTGAAGTTCATCATGTCTCTACAGCAAATGGAGAAGATGCATTCATGCTTGCTGAGAAAGAATATCCACTTAGAGCTGGAACTCTTACTGTGATGTTATGTACAACAATAAGAGTTCATGAAGACAATGAGAAGGTCAGAGCATTGTTACATAGGATTCAAGATCAATGTTCCAGAGCCATACAGAAGTTAAGGAAGAAGTGAAGTGTTTGGTTAAATTCCCAAATCCTTGAAGATAATGAAGATTGAAGAAACTTATTGATTTGCAGAGAAATCATAAGTTTAGGGGAAGATTGTTGGGAATAATCCGTTACCACGGATAGTTGTGGTTTACACTGCTCGGATTAACACTAGCAGTGGAAACTTATTACCACTGCTGGTACATTATTACCACTGCTATTAGATAATGTTTAGATGAACGCGTCTAGATAAGTATAGAATAGATTTCGTGTATATTCTATAATGTTAGCTTTATACTTATCTTGTAAAGGACTCCTTGTTGTATAAAAGGAGGTCCTAGGTCATTGTCTTACATACGTGTCTAATTATCTACGTATTACTCACAAAGGCTTCAAGGTGTAACCCTAGTGATAAGCTAAGATCACTCGTATTATTTATCAATAATATTGAAGCTCAAGTTTTGTGTTTAATATGTGTTTACTTACATAACATCATACAATCTATCTTCTAAGTATTACTAAGTAAATTCCGCGTGCTTAATAATATTATACAAAATATCATTGACACAAGGTGTGTGTCTAGATCCATCAATTAGCCACAGAGTCATTTAGAGCATCTGTTGAGATGTCTTGTTCGGGTTGGGTTTCATGAATCACAGGTACCTGATCATTTGGATTAGTGTTGCCTATCCCAGCAGGGACTGATTGATTATCAATGAATTCACTGATAGTTGGTTGGGGTAGGTTGTGAGGTAAGACATAATATGAGATGTCAGCATCAGCTTGATATGAGGAATTGATTTCAGTGTTGAACTCATCAGGAGGATATCTTGATGAGTCATCAATTCCTATTTCCTCCACTGAGGTTGTTAGGAATTAGAAATTCCCGGTCTTAAAGAGTCGGTCACCTCAAGTATATGTAATCGTTAGAAAGCTCGTAGTCGTAGTAATTCTTAAGTTAAGTAGTATTTAGTTAAGTTTCACCATGGAGGACGGACGGGGTCTTTACCCACTGTATGCCTGATCCACAGCCCGATGTGTGGCGATTTATGTAAGACTATAAATACTCTCTACCTTCCAAGGTAGAGAGTTGGAGCTCATAATAATATCTTTCACTTTCTCTCACTAAGTTCCCTAAACCTCTAACTTTCTCTCTCTAGAATTCCATCTATATGCTACTTTGTGTTATGGTTTGATGTGTATGTGAAAAGTTATATCTCACAATTGGTATCAAGAGCCATGGTTAGATCATATCTTGCACATCTTTGGATTTATAGCGGTTTTTAGGTGGTTTTTGAGTTTGAAAAAGTTTAGTGGTTTTTGCATCATTTGGGTGATTTCTTGTGTTAAAGTTTGAATTTTGTTGGTACTTTTATGTTTAGAATCATCACAAGTGTTTAGGTTTTCATTTGGTAAGCTTGAATCATCTTGGTTGGGTTGTTTTTGGATTGAAAAGTAATGTTTATATGGTTTTTCAAGCTAGCGACTTAGCTCACGGAGTATTTTCTTGGTAGCGACTTGCTTCACATTTTTGTAGCGACTTACAGTGTTGGAGCTAGCGAGTTAGATCTAGCGAGTTAAAGTACAAGTAGTGGACTCTCCACTACGAGTAGCGACTTGGTGGTAGCGACTTGGTCTGTAGCGAGTTGCTCTTTAGCGACTTGTATCTCTAGCGATTTGTGTAGCTAATTGCTGCCAAAATTTGGCTAGCGACTTGGTCTGTAGCGAGTTACTACTTAGAGACTTGCTTTCTGTCTAGCGACTTGGGATTCTAGCGACTTAGCTGTCTAGCGAATTAAGAGTTAACGACTTAGTGCACTATCTTCTAGCGACTTAGTGCATTATCTTCTAGCGACTTAGTGCATTATCTTCTAGCGACTTGAGTGATTGTTTATGGTTTTCTCTTGATTTAGTAAAATCCCGTAAAAGAATCTATTTCCCGGTTTAATCATAGAGTTATAAAATCCCGTATAATCTGTTAACATGTCTACCAACGTTCCTACTGTCATCTCCACTGTCGCCGAGGATGTTCAAGCAGCTGGCTCAGATACTCGTCCACCCATGCTTGACAGAACTGACTACGATTCTTGGGCTCAACGAATCAGATTGTATTGCCTTGGAAAGGAAAATGGTGTCAACATTCTCAAATCCATTGATGAAGGACCATATCGAGTTGAGACGACTAGAGACATACTTGATACTAATGATGATGGAACTCCTATTTACGGAATGGACAGACCTAAAATGTATGATGAGCTTGATGATAAGGAGAAAAAGAGATTCGATGCAGATATCAGGGCTTCTAACATTGTTCTTCAAGGTCTTCCTAAAGACATCTACAAGCTGATCAATCACAACACCGATGCAAAGGCAGTATGAGATAATGTCAAGATGCTTCTCTCAGGATCAGAATTAACTATGGAAGACAGAGAATCCCAACTCTATGACGAATTTGAGCACTTCAAGATGAAACCAGATGAGAATGTCTATGAGTACTATGTGAGATTTCATAAGTTAGTTAATGACATGAGGAACATCAGAATGACTATGCCTAACATTCAGTTGAATTCAAAATTTGTGAACAACATGAATCCCGAATGGCACAAGTTTGTTACCGCTGTGAAGCTTACTAAAGGATTGAAGAACACAAACTATGAGCAACTCTATGCCTTCCTCCTTCAGAATGAGAGACATGCTATGTTTGAAAAATTGATTCTCAATCAGTTCAAAACTAACCCGGGAGAGACAAGCTCGTCTAATGATTCAACTGCCTTCTACTCAAACATCGGAATCACAACCAAAGCTTCACAAGTCATACCCTTGGGTAATGGTAATCACAAACTCATTCCTGATCCTATGTACAAACAAGCTGATGCTGATGCACACGTGGGAAGCTTCATTAATCAACTAGCTCTTCTGATTAGCCAAAACATGAATTCTCTCCCACAAACCAACAACAACCTCAGAACAACATCTAACCCACACAATCAAGCTACTGTTAAAGATGGAAGGATCGTGGTGCAACCAGTTCAGGAAAGACAGTATGATCAGGGAAGAGGTGGTGCTGGTAGAGGTTATGTGGGCAATCAGAATCGAGGAAGGAATGGTAACCAAGGTCAAGCTAAGCCGATAAAATGCTATAACTGTGGTGGTGAGGGACACATTGCAAGGAACTGCACATCTCCAAAGCGTCCACAGAATGCTGATTACTTCAGAGATAAGATGCTGCTGGCACAAGCTCAGGACAATGGAGCTGCTTTGAATGAAGAGGAATTGCTATTTCTTGCTGAGGGCAATGCCAAGACCTATGATGCAGATGTGGATGAGCAGCCTATTCAGGAGATAGGTCACAATCATCAGAATGCCTTTCAAGTCGCTGACTGTGATGCATACGACTCTGATGTAGATGATGGACCTACTGCACACACAATTTTTATGGCTAGCATTTCTCCAATGGTCTCTCCCAAGGTCTCTTCTTCACCACAAGCTGGCCCATCCAAGGACAAACTCATCTCAGAGGTATTAAAACTATACAATGATGCTGATGTGCAACATATGCATGACAAAGTACAACCAACTGAAACTTTTGAATCAAATGTTGAAAATATGGGTAATAACAATATTGTCCCATACGATCAATACGTGAAACAAAGTGAAAGTGAAGTTGTACCAAGTGATGCATCTTCTGCAGTCAACAATGACTATGTCTTTGATGAATACACTGCATGTGCTCCTGATGATTCCGTAATTTCTGAACTAAATGCCTATAAGGAACGTGTTGCTATTTATGAACAACGTGCAAAATTTGAGTTGACCACTCGTGAGCAGGAAATGGATGACCAAGTGCGTACAGTAATTAGAAAAAGTAATTTTAGAGAAGAAGTATTGAAACAAGAATTAAATTCCTTGCAAGAAAAACTTTCTAAAACTGCTAAGCAAAAACAAGAACTTCAAGAAAATGTGAAAATGCTTAAGCAAGAATTTAATGCAAAGGAATCAAAGCTCTTAAGAGATTTTTCTAATCTGAAAACTTTGAAAAACAAACTTGAAAACAAGTTGTACATGCAAGGAAACACCATTCAGACTGCTCACATGATCACTAAGCATAGAGTTCTAAGCGATAAGCATAGCATTCCCATTATAGATAAACCCAACCCTGAGTATGGAAAGATAGCAAAAGCAGCTCAAAGTGTTATCTATGATGGCAATGAGATTCTTAAACCTAGACAAAAACCTAGTTGCATTGAGTGCACTGAGGATGACAAGAAATTAGATGAAGTCACTAGGGAGAAGATGAATAAGAAACTAAATGATCCTAAATGCAAAGAGAAGAAAGTAATTATCACTCCCCATGACTACAAGAAGGAAAACTGGATTTCCTTGAACAAGTTCAAGACTCAGACATTGTTGACTCCCGAACAAGTCTTCTGGAAAATGGATTTAAATAAGCAGAAAGCTGAAAATATTGTAGAAACAAACCCTCCTCTTCGGAAAATGCCTAGAGCGACTGTGTATCCTCCTAATACACCAATGCATCTTGTACCTAGAACAATTGCGACTAAAAGCAAGACATTAATTAGCCAATACGTTATATTTCAACTATTTGTTGATTTTGAGAAAACTTGCAAGAAAAGGATCACACCCACTGGTATAACTGAAGGAGAAAGGGGTTTTGAACAAATGAAAGAATGTTATTTAACTGAGGTCATGCCTTTCTTTAAACTTCTAAAAGATCACTTTGAGAGTCTTAAAAAGGGGATAGAAATGGATATTAAGGGAATGGAAAAGGAATTTGATGCAATAATAGTTGAAATTAGTGACTATGAGCGTGCACTAAGATATAATGAGATTGAGAGGAAGAACCTGCATACATTGAATGAGAATCTTATTACTGAATGTGTTGCTCAAGATGTGTTTTTCACTACTTCAAATTGCTCTATTAATGCTTCCAAATTTCATGAACTATCTGTGGCCCTGAAAGTCTCCCATGATCATGTCATTGAGCTTGAACAAACTAATTCTAAACTGAACGAGAAAATTGAACTGGATGATC
>BPTQ01000001.1:108558627-108609788 GCA_019973895.1 Chrysanthemum seticuspe
AGAAATGATCGCTGACATCGCAGAAACCTTTGACAACCTTAGGAAGATAAACATGAAGTTGAACCCGCGAAAGTGTTCTTTCGGGGTGGAGGAAGGTAAATTCCTCGGCTATATGGTGACATCGGAAGGAATAAGGGCCAACCCAAGGAAAACAAAGGCTATAATGGAGATGAAATCTCCGGAAACCTTAAAAGAAATTGTAACACCCCCAAAATCACAATGTGACAGCGGAAGACTATTTGGGGTATTACTTAGAGGATCATAGTCATAAGTTATAGAAAACGACTCTAAAGAGACGTTTTAATAAAAGGTAGTTACCATTTCATAGAACTCAGCGTTTTGGAAACACAAAAAGGAATACCACATGTTTTGAAGTTACACAAAAGATAGTTTAAATATTTACGAAATGATAACTTTAATTGAAAGCAACACCACTTCAAGCGTCCCATGATGTCCACTCCATGCCTTCATGATATTCTAATTAGTACCTGAGATGAACATGCTTAAAAAGTCAACAAAAGTTGAGTGATATTCATAGGTTTAATTAAATGGTTGAACACAAGTAAGAGATGATAATTGCTTCGAATACAATCACCATGGAAAACATAGATTATTGTTATGCGCTAAGCTCATGACACCAAACTAACTGCATACACCTAATTACTGGTGTAAGTAATAATATTGCCCTCAGAGATGGAATTGCCAATTCCATAGTTAACCAAATATAGTGCGCCCCGGTTATTTCCGATAACCGAGTCGGGGTCGTTAATTCCTATAGTACTATCCACAATATTCGCGTTCACTAGCAAGTGATTAATGGTTCATGATGTAAGGGACTTATGGCAGGCAACTTAGGCTATAATAATAATGATCAGGCAAGCATACAGTTTAAGAAAAGACTTGTGTTCTAGTTTATAGCATGCATCTCCCTCGCGGGGTTTGAAAGAAATAAGTAAAGGCGAGGCTATGAACTCACCTTAGCAAACGGTATCTGAGTAGTGTAAAGTCAAGTAGTATGAGCACGAAGTACCGTCACGCGACCTATAATTAGTATGGCAAGTCTCAGAATAATGATATACGTTTTGGTTTACGACCAAAATAATAGAGCATTTTAACGTATTTAGATTCCCCGGGTATTTTATCGGAATATATATCTCTTTACATATACTTAATGATTTTCTAAAATATACACATGTACTTATATATATATTTGTGCATGGAATAAATCTTATCGTTATTTGAAAATATTATGTTCAATATACTTATTTTTACGGGTTTATAATGAAATCATAAGTTTTGCTAAACTCTTCTCAATTTTTCACTTTTTACCCTTGATTTACAAAAAGTACGAGTTTAGCCCTTAAACTTTTATAAAATGACACTTTGTTCCCAAAAATATCTCATGCTCAAAGTTTCCAGAATTTGTCGCTTTTAGTCCCTCAAAAATCTGCTTTCACAAAATATTTTCAAAGATTTGATTTTTATGTTTTTAGAACTATGTTTTATTTTAGTTATATAGTTACTTGAAGTGGAGGGGTTAGTTCTGCCAAAAGAGTGATAGTTGCAAAATAAAAAGAGGAGGAAAAAGTGCCAACAGTGGGTTTCGAACCAGGGACCTCTCGTTCACAGTGCAAACGTCCCAACCAGTGGACTAGTTCCACTTTGGTGCTAGTTTCTCCTCACAGTGGGCTTATAATGCATGCTTAGGCTGCGTTTTTCTTTAGTACAAAATACACAGTAGCAGGCATGCATGCGTGTGTTTGAGATTTGTTTCTGTTTCAGTTTTGTCGGATGAAAACACAAGTCCAAAGTGAGCCATTTAACATTATTCCAAAGATGTGTCAATACTCAAGTTAGCCTTAGGTTTATAGTTACTTAGTTATTTGTTTTTAGTCCAAAGAAAACTCCCATTAAACCGTAAATGTGTGTGTGTGTGTCGAGTAAACAAACAAATAAGCACTAGCTTATTTTCTTTCGAGATGTTCACAAATATTAAGCAAGTTTCAAGATTACCACACAAGCTCGAAACACAAGTTCCTACTCATATGTGTTTATATTGTCGAGTAGTATACAAGAACATGTTTCATTTTTATTTTCAAACTTGAACATATTAGTAGTATGTCGTGAAATATCAAATGTACATATGTAAGCTTATGTGTAAGTTTAGTTTAGGAAGGAGACCTTACAACGATTTGAGTGAGGTTCGAACAAGAAAGAGACCAAGGACAATCTTTATAACCCAAACTTGCTTCCAAGCTCCTAGCTTATTTCTAAGACTCTTTACCCAATCTTCCAAGACTAATCTTGAATACACTTAGAGGTTTTGGTGAGATTTTTGCAAGTGAAATGTGTGATGAGTCTTGTGGCTCGTTGGTTTTTAAGAAGGAAGAGGAGAAGGACTTTTGGTTAATGACCAAGAGTTTATGTGAGCCTTGATACATGCAACTTGATTACACTTGACTCTAGGTAGTATTAAGGGGAAACAAGCAAATGGGTTGTGGTATTTGTGAGGTATACGGCAGCCAAGGACAAAAGGGAAGAAAAAATGTGTCATAATGCTTGGTTACATGTTGGTTAATATTTGTACTAAGCTTGTTTAAAAGTCAATGTGTTTGTAATATTTTGAAGAGATGTGCGTATATTGTGTAGATATGTTCGGTTACAAGGAAAGAAAAAGAAATCCATTTAGGTCCAATAGTCTAGTGATTTACAAGGTGTATGGATATTATATGTTATTAGTTAGTTCATAATGTGTAAGGTAGCATTTTCACATCTTTTTAATATAACATGTGACACTATGAGTTGTAATTTGGGTGGTAACGTGTAAGATTATCTCAAATTTTCGTTATATATTTCGTGTCCCGTTTGAGCTTAAACGTGGGTCACGGTGTCCCGGTTTGATGCTTTTGACCAAACGTGTAATATATAATTTTTAGCATGTTTTTATAAAGGTAAAAAAAATAAAATATTAATTCTAACTCGTAAAAATATTTATTTGACTTTAGCCATAACTAATTGAGTGTCGGTACGCGTGCGGCTCGTAAGACAAGAAAATTTCTTGTGAGACTGATTTAGCTATCAGTAAATATCGGGCATGATTAAATAAGACTACTCAGAGATGCATAAATTTTTATGCAATAAAATGAAACGTACATGCTAAAATGCTCAACTTAGCTCAAATAAGTTTTGATAAACAATCTAGTTTATTAATATGGAAGTTGATGATAGTGAAATTTTACAGGTGGCTACAGTACCAACCCCTTAAGAGAATTCCGTCCGCGGAATTTTAGTTTACGGTGGTTGTCGGAGTTGAACTTGCAAATAGATGCGGGTACTTAACATGCATGGTGTCTTCGCGTTCCCACGTGTACTCTGGTCCTCTCTTGGAGTTCCATCTAACCTTGACGATAGGGATGCGACTTTGCTTAAGTCGCTTGACTTCCCTATCCATGATTTCAATTGGTTCTTCGACAAAGTTGAGCTTGTCATCGAGTTTAATCTCTTTTAGTGAAACGACAAGAGATTCATCCGACAAGCATTTCTTCAGATTTGAGACGTGAAAGGTAGGGTGTACTCTACTAAGTTCTTCCGGGAGATCAAGCTTGTAAGCAACCGGGCCGATTCTCTCCAGAATCTTGAAAGGGCCAATGTACCGAGGATGTAACTTTCCTCGTTTTCCGAATCGAACTTTTCCTTTCCAAGGTGATACTTTCAACATGACTCGATCATCAACTTGAAACTCCATGGGTTTCCTTCTAACATCGGCGTAACTCTTTTGTCGATCTCTAGCAGCTTGAAGCCGTTGACGAATTTGCACAATCTTCTCGGTTGTTTCTTGGACAAGCTCCGGTCCAGTGAGTTGGACATCTCCAACCTCGGCCCAACAAATGGGCGATCGACACTTTCGACCATAGAGTGCCTCGAATGGAGCTGCCTTGATGCTAGCGTGGTAACTATTGTTGTAAGAGAATTCCGCCAAAGGCAAGTGTTTATCCCAACCTTTTCCAAAGTCGATCACACATGCTCGAAGCATGTCTTCCAAGGTTTGGATAGTCCTTTCGCTTTGGCCATTGGTTTGAGGATGATATGCGGTACTCATATCCAAACGAGTACCTAAAGCTTTTTGAAGAGATTTCCAGAAGTGAGAGGTAAAACGACTGTCACGATCAGAAATGATGGAAATTGGCACTCCATGTCGTGATACAATTTCCTTCAGGTATAGTTGAGCAAGGGTTTCCATTTCGTCATTTTCCTTGATGGTTAAGAAATTAGCGGACTTGGTAAGGCGATCGATGATAACCCAAATGGTATCGTAACCTCTAGCAGTCTTTGGTAGTTTGGTTATGAAATCCATGGTAATTCTTTCCCATTTCCAAACTGGGAGTTCGGGTTGAGTTAACAATCCGGAGGGCTTTTGACATTCGGCTTTGACTCGAGAGCATGTAAGACATTTCCCAACATACGTTGCAATTTTAGCCTTCATGTTTGGCCACCAATAAAGCTTCTTGAGATCTTGGTACATTTTGTCGGATCCCGGATGAATGGAATATTTAGACTTGTGAGACTCATGCATAATGAGTTCCCGTATTCCTCCATAAAGTGGTATCCAACTTCTATCACCAAAACATAAGGTTCCATCCGATCTTTGAGCAAAACCATTCTCGCTTTCCGGCATTCCAAAGATTCTCTCGTTGGGACGGTTTTCAGGTTTGAGAGCTTCAGCTTGAGCTTCAAGGATTTTTGATGGAAGGGGTGACTTAATTGTCATTCCCAAAGATCTTACTCGAAGAGGTTTAGGTCGATCCTTTCGACTAAGAGCATCAGCCACGACATTTGCTTTTCCTGGGTGATAACGGATTTCACAGTCGTAATCACTAAGCAATTCTAGCCATCGGCGTTGTCGCATGTTTAACTCCTTTTGATCAAGAATGTGTTGGAGACTTTTATGGTCGGTAAACACCGTACACTTGGTTCCATATAGGTAATGTCTCCATATTTTGAGAACGAAAACCACGGCTCCCAATTCTAAGTCATGGGTAGTGTAGTTCTTCTCGTGAGTTTTGAGTTGTCGCGAAGCATAAGCGATCACCTGTTTCTTTGCATCAATACCGCACCTAACCCTAGGTGTGATGCATCACAGTAGACCACAAAATCTTCCACTCCATCGGGTAAGGCTAAGATAGGAGCTTCACAAAGCTTTCGTTTCAAGAGTTGAAAGGCTAACTCTTGTTTTTCACCCCAGTCAAAATTCTTCTTTTTCTGGGTTAACTCCGTTAGAGGTTTAGCGATTTTCGAGAATCCTTCGATAAATCTTTGATAATAACCCGCAAGACCTAAAAATTGGCGTATTTCGGTAGGGGTAGTAGGGGATGACCAATCTTTGACAGCTTCGATTTTTGAAGGATCAACATGAAGACCATTACTATCTATCACATGACCAAGGAATTGTACTTTTTGAATCCAGAAGTCGCACTTGGAAAACTTAGCATACAGTTCTTCTTTCTTGAGTAGCTCTAGAATGGCTTTCAAGTGTTCCGCATGCTCTTCCTTGTTGCGGGAGTAAATGAGAATGTCATCAATGAACACAATTACAACTTTGTCCAAGTAAGGTTTACACACTCGGTTCATTAGGTCCATAAATACCGCCGGTGCATTCGTCAAACCAAATGGCATCACTTGGAACTCATAGTGGCCGTATCGTGTTCGGAAAGCAGTTTTTGGGATATCTTCTTCTCTAACTCTCAGTTGGTGATACCCAGATCTTAGATCAATCTTGGAGTAGACGCTTGACCCTTGCAGTTGGTCAAACAAATCATCAATTCTAGGCAATGGATATCGGTTCTTCACCGTTAGCTTGTTCAGCTCACGGTAATCGATACACATACGAAAAGATCCATCCTTCTTTTTGAAAAATAAGACCGGAGCTCCCCAAGGCGAAGAACTCGGTCGAATGAATCCTTTTTCGGACAATTCTTGAAGTTGGTCAGACAATTCTTGTAGTTCAGAGGGTGCCAATCTATAAGGTGCTCGTGCCACGGGTGCCGCTCCCGGCACTAGCTCGATTTGAAATTTTACTTGCCGAACCGGAGGAAGACCAGGCAAGTCTTCAGGAAATACTTCGGGAAAGTCCCTAGCCACGGGGACGTCTTTTAGTTGTTTCTCATCCGCTTTCTTCTTCTCCGTTACTTGTGCTAGAAAAATGTGGCATCCTTTTTCTATGTACTTTGCAGTTTTAACGCACGAGATGATGTTCAATCGGGTCTTACTATGATTACCCCGAATGATTAGAGTTTCGCCATCAAGAGGGATGTGAACGACTTTCTCGTCACAAATGATTCTTGCACGATTCTTGGATAACCAATCCATGCCAATGACAGCATCGAAGCTACCAAGTTGGATAGGCATGAGGTCTATATCGAACGGGTGATTTGATAAGGATAGGTTGCAACCTCGAAGGATAGTGTTAGTTCCTACTATTTTTCCATCGGCTAGCTCTACTTCATAAGTGGTATCTAGGACGGTTGGGGTGACTTTTAGTAAGGGTGCAAACTTAGAAGACACAAAGCTTTTGTCGGCTCCAGAATCAAATAACACCTTAGCTAAATGATGATTGAGTGAGAACGTACCCGTAACGACGTCCGGGTTTTCTTGTGCATCTCCATCTCCTAGCACATAAGCTCTTGCTCTAGCAAGGTTGTTGCTATTGTTGTTGTTGTTCCCGTAAAGCTTTGGGCATCTACTCTTGACATGTCCAGCCTCTCCACATCCAAAGCAAGTTATTCCCATGGGTTGAAGGTTACTTCCGGTAGCAGGGCTTCAGCAATCCTTGTGTGTATGACCCACCTTGTTACACTTTCCACACTTAATAGTACAACGTCCCACATGATGCAGGTTGCATCGAGTGCACAAAGGGTGTGGTCCAGCATAGCCTCTTCCAGTGGCGGGGGTAGCAGCATAAGCCCTCGCAACTTCTTGCCTACGGTTTTGTTGATTGTGGTGGTTGTTTCGGTTTTGGTGGTATGGGTTGGGATTGTTGTTGCGGTGTTGGTTAGGATGGTTACGGCCTTGATTGTTGTTATTGCGGTTATTGTTGTGATGAAAAGAGTTGTTGTGGTTGTAGTTGTTTGAAGTGTTGCCTCGACGGTCATCAAACTTCCTTTTGTTGTCATTGTTGCCTTGCACGGATCCATATTTCAAGACTTGATCCATGAGTTGATAGGAAATTGTGATCACTTCCTCCACGGTCTTGGGCTTTGATGCAGTAACATTGCCCTCAATGTTTCGGGGTAATCCCCCAATGAGATTTTCTAGCAACTTAATCTCATCAGAAACCATGGATGGGCATAGAGCTTTCAATTCTTGGAAGCGCTTGAAGTAGGTTTTGAGATCATTGCCCTTAGTAGTCAGATGATAGAATTCATCTTCCAGTTTCTTGATCTCGGTTCTTGGACAGTATTGCTTCATCATAATTGCTTCAGTTCAGTCCAAGTGGTTTTGTAGGCTTCTTCCATGCCAATAGGTTGGGCATGAGCTTTCCACCAAGACAATGCATCCTCTAGTAGAGTACCAGTAGCAAATTTCACTTGCAATCTTCTGAGCAATCACTTAGGAGGAACACAGTTTCAGATCTTTCGAACCAATGAATAAGGCCAACATGCGCCTTCAGTTCCTTTGAAGAAGGTAGGTTTGCAATTCATGAACTCCTTGTATCCACATTTGCGATTCACCACAGCTTCATTCCGGTTGGCTTGATTTGGGGCTTCAGTTTGTTTCGAACCGCCTCAGCAGGTCTTGCAGCAAAAGCAGCACCAACCTCATCAGTAACCAGTCTCCGAATTGCATCAGGGGTCATCTCGGGAGTTGGAGTAGGGGTAGCTCTCGTTCTTGCCATTTTTCTAAAGACATACACTCAGATTTTAGGATCATTCAACATAAGTGTGAATTATTATAAAATGGTTTCATAATAGTCAAGATCATCACATTATATCAATAGAGTATAATCATCATAAGAAGGAATCACAATATGTTAGAACCACACAAGAGAATATATATAACTGATCACTTCGATTCACACAACCGATAAATAAGAAAGATCATCATACATAAGAACATCAAGAAACAATAACCAAAATGCCATATGTCTATCATCCATACATAGTGATATGATACTCATACAATGTCACATAAATAGCTTGTTCGATAGTTTACAAAACATGCGAATACAAAGCCTTTATTAGTGCCACATGCGGCAGGCTAAGTACTAGGAAAAACTAAGTAGATGAACCACCGATCTAGAGGCTGTCGGGTGTGCCCCTCACTCGGCGCTGTAGATCACGGACTATCTCTGCCAGATCATCCACCTCTCTATCTCGTGCCTCCAATCTCTGCTCCAGAGCAGTAGCACGAGCCTCCATGATCATCATCCTCACAGACTGTCCTCGCACGACTCCCTCCAACATCTCAGCTCTATCCAGCAGTCCTAATCTATCTGACTCCATCCTCCTCTCTAACACTGTAACTGCCCCACTAGCTCTCTCACTCTGGGCACCAATCCTATCAAGCACTCTCTCCATCGTGGTCCTCCCGTTAAGGAGCTCTCCAACCTCATCCTCAATGTTCTCGATACGTACCAACGGAACCTCATCAACAAATGCCACAACATCCTCAAGCTGATCCTCAGCTCGCAGCACTCGTGCAGCCAACAATGGAATGGTATGATGAAGGGGTTCTCCCGTGACAGGGAGAGTCTCAGCAGCGGCAAACAGATGCTCCCCAAGCTCCATAGCGCTAGGTGCACCCTCCTCCGACCTCCATCGACTAATGAGCGGCATCATGTATGACCAACGTCTAGCATCGACCCTCCTATGGGCTCTCGGCTCAGAGGTACCAAACACAACCTGGTGATATGGGTCTGAATGTGCGGGTGAGAAATGGACTCTCTCCCCAAGGGATGTCATAGGCTCCGTATGCATCACCAAGGGTGATGATGCACGGGATGGGGACGAAGCCGGTACAGTGGTGGTCTGATAAATGAATGTGGTAGGTGGTGGTAGTGGTGAAACATGTATGAGTGGTGGTGCAGGTGCAGCTGATGGTGGAAAAGCAGAGGATGATGGTATGTCATGAAGGTGGACAAAGGTGATGGGTGCCCTCACTCGTTTCCGAGCGGTATGTATAAAAGTAGCACCATACTTACGGTAATGGAATGGCTGACCGAATGGCGCAGGCTCGTAGGGTTTGAGAACCCTAGCTCGTCTTCGCCTTCGGCGAACAGGTAGTGGTGATGGGCGAGAAGTAGAAGACACGGAATCAGCAGGGTGAGGGTGTCTGGGATACAATGTCAGAAGGTGATAGCCACTGCTGTGACTCCAGATATCGGTCATAGGTGGGGGGACCAAAACAGGGAAGATGCTCGGGTATGGTCAAAGCAGGTGGGGTGACAACGACTTCACCCTCCTCGAAGGGCTCAGTCTCAGAGGATACAGGTGCAATGAGAGCCGGTGCTATGGGAGTAGAGGCAGAGGACATAGTATCCTCCAATCTCAATGTCGGAGGATCAGGTCGATAGGGTGTGCAGCAGAAGACATGGTACTGTAACAACCCAAAAGAAAATATGCATTTATAAGTATATGTAATGCCATGCAGTAAATAAGATTTAGTTAGTCGCACATAATCTGCCACGCAAATCTAAATGCCTAACTAAATGAAAGCTAGCATTATAAGTTTTTATCATGCAACGTTTTACTAGTTATGTATTATCTGCTAAGCGAATCTCCTACATGTTATCGGTACGAAGTACGCGCGGAGGACGTGAAGTGGTGGTGTAAAACGGTCCATTTGAAAAACGTGGTTATAGTCCAATTTGTTTTGAAAATACAAGTTGGTTCTCTATAACCTAGGCTCTGATGCCAATCTGTAACACCCCCAAAATCACAATGTGACAGCGGAAGACTATTTGGGGTATTACTTAGAGGATCATAGTCATAAGTTATAGAAAACGACTCTAAAGATACGTTTTAATAAAAGGTAGTTACCATTTCATAGAACTCAGCGTTTTGGAAACACAAAAAGGAATACCACATGTTTTGAAGTTACACAAAAGATAGTTTAAATATTTACGAAATGATAACTTTAATTGAAAGCAACACCACTTCAAGCGTCCCATGACGTCCACTCCACGCCTTCATGATATTCTAATTAGTACCTGAGATGAACATGCTTAAAAAGTCAACAAAAGTTGAGTGATATTCATAGGTTTAATTAAATGGTTGAACACAAGTAAGAGATGATAATTGCTTCGAATACAATCACCATGGAAAACATAGATTATTGTTATGCGCTAAGCTCATGACACCAAACTAACTGCATACACCTAATTACTGGTGTAAGTAATAATATTGCCTCAGAGATGGAATTGCCAATTCCATAGTTAACCAAATATAGTGCGCCCCGGTTATTTCCGATAACCGAGTCGGGGTCGTTAATTCCCATAGTACTATCCACAATATTCGCGTTCACTAGCAAGTGATTAATGGTTCATGATGTAAGGGACTTATGGCAGGCAACTTAGGCTATAATAATAATGATCAGGCAAGCATACAGTTTAAGAAAAGACTTGTGTTCTAGTTTATCGCATGCATCTCCCTCGCGGGGTTTGAAAGAAATAAGTAAAGGCGAGGCTATGAACTCACCTTAGCAAACGGTATCTGAGTAGTGTAAAGTCAAGTAGTATGAGCACGAAGTACCGTCACGTGACCTATAATTAGTATGGCAAGTCTCAGAATAATTATATACGTTTTGGTTTACGACCAAAATAATAGAGCATTTTAACGTATTTAGATTCCCCGGGTATTTTATCGGAATATACATCTCTTTACATATACTTAATGATTTTCTAAAATATACACATGTACTTATATATATATTTGTGCATGGAATAAATCTTATCGTTATTTGAAAATATTATGTTCAATATACTTATTTTTACGGGTTTATAATGAAATCATAAGTTTTGCTAAAACTTTTCTCAATTTTTCACTTTTTACCCTTGATTTACAAAAAGTACGAGTTTAGCCCTTAAACTTTTAGAAAATGACACTTTGTTCCCAAAAATATCTCATGCTTAAAGTTTCCAGAATTTGTCGCTTTTAGTCCCTCAAAATCTGCTTTCACAAAATATTTTCAAAGATTTGATTTTTATGTTTTTAGAACTATGTTTTATTTTAGTTATATAGTTACTTGAAGTGGAGGGGTTAGTTCTGCCAAAAGGGTGATAGTTGCAAAATAAAAAGAGGAGAAAAAAGTGCCAACAGTGGGTTTCGAACCAGGGACCTCTCGTTCACAGTGCAAACGTCCCAACCAGTGGACTAGTTCCACTTTGGTGCTAGTTTCTCCTCACAGTGGGCTTATAATGCATGCTTAGGCTGCGTTTTTCTTTAGTACAAAATACACAGTAGCAGGCATGCATGCGTGTGTTTGAGATTTGTTTCTGTTTTAGTTTTGTCGGATGAAAACACAAGTCCAAAGTGAGCCATTTAACATTATTCCAAAGATGTGTCAATACTCAAGTAAGCCTTAGGTTTATAGTTACTTAGTTATTTGTTTTTAGTCCAAAGAAAACTCCCATTAAATCGTAAATGTGTGTGTGTGTGTGTCGAGTAAACAAACAAATAAGCACTAGCTTATTTTCTTTCGAGATGTTCACAAATATTAAGCAAGTTTCAAGATTACCACACAAGCTCGAAACACAAGTTCCTACTCATATGTGTTTATATTGTCGAGTAGTATACAAGAACATGTTTCATTTTTATTTTCAAACTTGAACATATTAGTAGTATGTCGTGAAATATCAAATGTACATATGTAAGCTTATGTGTAAGTTTAGTTTAGGAAGGAGACCTTACAACGATTTGAGTGAGGTTCGAACAAGAAAGAGACCAAGGACAATCTTTATAACCCAAACTTGCTTCCAAGCTCCTAGCTTATTTCTAAGACTCTTTACCCAATCTTCCAAGACTAATCTTGAATAGACTTAGAGGTTTTGGTGAGATTTTTGCAAGTGAAATGTGTGATGAGTCTTGTGGCTCGTTGGTTTTTAAGAAGGAAGAGGAGAAGGACTTTTGGTTAATGACCAAGAGTTTATGTGAGCCTTGATACATGCAACTTGATTACACTTGACTCTAGGTAGTATTAAGGGGAAACAAGCAAATGGGTTGTGGTATTTGTGAGGTATTCGGCAGCCAAGGACAAAAGGGAAGAAAAATGTGTCATAATGCTTGGTTACATGTTGGTTAATATGTGTACTAAGCTTGTTTAAAAGTCAATGTGCTTGTAATATTTTGAAGAGGTGTGCATATATTGTGTAGATATGTTCGGTTACAAGGAAAGAAAAAGAAATCCATTTAGGTCCAATAGTCTAGTGATTTACAAGGTGTATGGATATTATATGTTATTAGTTAGTTCATAATGTGTAAGGTAGCATTTTCACATCTTTTTAATATAACATGTGACACTATGAGTTGTAATTTGGGTGGTAACGTGTAAGATTATCTCAAATTTTTGCTATGTATTTCGTGTCCCGTTTGAGCTTAAACGTGGGTCACGGTGTCCCGGTTTGATGCTTTTGACCAAACGTGTAATATATAATTTTTAGCATGTTTTTATAAAGGTAAAAAAAAATTAATTCTAACTCGTAAAAATATTTATTTGACTTTAGCCATAACTAATTGAGTGTCGGTACGCGTGCGGCTCGTAAGACAAGAAAATTTCTTGTGAGACTGATTTAGCTATCAGTAAATATCGGGCATGATTAAATAAGACTACTCGGAGATGCATAAATTTTTATGCAATAAAATGAAACGTACATGCTAAAATGCTCAACTTAGCTCAAATAAGTTTTGATAAACATTCTAGTTTATTAATATGGAAGTTGACGATAGTGAAATTTTACAGGTGGCTACAGAAATGCAAAGCCTGAGTGGGAAGCTTGCGGCTTTAAATAGATTCCTATCAAAGTCGGCGGAAAGAGCTCTCCCTTTCTTCGACACGCTAAAGAACATCACTAAAGAAAACAAGGACGAATACCGATGGACGAAGGAAGCCGAGTCGGCTTTTCAGGAGATGAAGAGGTTGATACTCGAATTACCTTGTTTATCCACACCGAAGACGAAGGAGCAACTATTCATATATCTCTCGGCCTCATCAGGAGCCGTAAGTGCAGTGCTCCTGGTAGAAAGAAATGGGAGACAGTTGCCGGTGCACTATGTTAGCCGGACACTACATGAAGCAGAGAGATACTACACCCCTATAGAGAAGCTGGCTTTGTGTCTGCTACACGCATCCAGAAGGCTGAGGAGGTATTTCGAGGCTCACCCCATCAGGGTCATAACTGATCAACCCATCAAGCAAATACTGAATAAACCGAAAGTCTCGGGAAAGTTAGCCAAATATGCTGTGGAGCTAGGAGCATACAATATCACTTACACTCCTCGCAACGCAGTCAAGGGACAAGTGCTAGCGGACTTCCTAACAGAAGTGCCGGTGGAATCTAGAGGTAGGACATGTCCGAACGTGATGGAAATAGAGGAAGGAGAATGGTTGTTATATACAGACGGAGCCTCGAATAGCAAGGGATCCGGAGCAGGTTTAGTTCTCATCAGCCCAGAAAAGGTAGAACTGACCTACGCCCTGCGGCTAAACTTTCCTGGCACCAACAACGAGGCAGAGTATGAGGCCCTGCTAGCCGGCCTAAGGATCGCAAGAAAACTCAAAATCAAGGTTTTAAGCGTGCGGGTGGACTCAAAACTGGTGGCCAGTCAGATCAATGGGGAATTCACGGCCACCAAGGAAAGCATGCAGAAGTACTTAGCCCAAGCAAGGAAGTACATATCCGGCTTCCAAAACTTTAAGATTCGCAACATTCCGAGGGCCCAAAATCAGAAGGCGGATATATTAAGTAAACTAGCGGCAGTAGCCTTCAATCACCTGACCAAAAAAGTGCTCGTAGAAGTCCTGGAAAGGCCGTCGAGAGATGAAGAAGTAATTAATACCGTGGTAGAGGAGGAAACGGACAACTGGATGACACCGATCATCAAGTGTCTGGAAGAGGGCGTATGGCTGGAGGATCCAAATGAGGCTAGAAGCTTAAGAATGAAAATTCCGCAGTATGTTATGGAAGAAGGTGTCCTCTTTAAGAAAGGCTACTTGGTACCGATGATGAGATGTGTAGGGCCGTTACAGGCAAATTACATCATCCGGGAAGTGCATGAGGGTTGCTGTGGGATGCACGCCGGACCGAGGACCGTCGTGGCCAAGCTTATGAGGCAAGGATATTATTGGCCTACCATGCACCGGGATACCCGAGAAGAAATCAGGAAATGTGACTCTTGTCAGATACACTCTCCGGTACCAAAACTACCCAAGACGCCACTGACGTCGATCATGTCCCCGTGGCCTTTCTACCAATGGGGAATGGACGTGTTAGGCCCATTTCCGGAAGCACCCGGCCGCATCAAATATGTGATTGTGGCCATTGACTATTTTAATAAGTGGATAGAAGCGAAGCCGTTGGTCAAGACGACGGGCAAAGATGTCATAAAATTTGTGTACGAGAACATTGTATGCAGGTATGGTTTGCCGAAGATCATAGTCACCGACAACGGAACCAATTTCGTGAATGACCCATTCAAGAAATGGTGTGAGGGGTTAAAGATCAAACAAATAAACACATTCGTGGCGCATCCGCAAGCTAATGGACTGGTAGAACGGGCGAACCGAAGCCTGATGGATGGGATAAAAACAAGGCTAGGAAGGGAGAGAGCAGGATGGATAGATGAGCTACCCAACGTTTTATGGGCGCACCGGACGACTCTCAAAACATGCAACGGAGAAACCCCTTTCAGCCTAACGTATGGCAGTGAGGCTGTAATCCCAGCGGAAATAGGGATGCCCACACACCGGACAATGATGTTCCGAGAAGATCAGAACGAGGAACAGCAACGCCTGAACTTAGACCTCTTACAAGAAAGAAGGGAAAACGCTGCCATCCAGGAAGCTAAATACAAGACACAAGTAGAACAATACTACAAACGGAGGGTTAAGCCAATGAATTTCAAAATAGGGGATTTAGTCTACCGAAAGAATGAAGCAAGCCGGGTGGAAAATCTAGGAAAGTTAGGACCTAATTGGGAAGGGCCCTATCGTATAATAGGAGCAAGTGAGAATGACTCTTATACGTTGCAAACAATGGAGGAGAAGGAGGTCCCCCGGACCTGGCACGCTATAAATCTTATAAACTGCTTCTTATAGTTGCTATTGTGACAAGAATCCTATTGTCATCGTGTAATCCGAAAGGACTATGTATGATCAACTAAATGATAAAAGTTTCCCCGCAGTAGGGAGACAATTTTCCAAAACTGAGGTGATAGTATAACGATTCCGACGGCTAGCCCCCGTCGAGTATGAAAAATAACAACTGATGTGATAATGCAACAATTCCGATGGCTGGCCCCCGTCGAGTATGAAAAGTAAAAACTAATGTGATAATACAACAATTCCGATGGCTGGCCCCCGTCGAGTATGAAAACATAAAATACCCAAGTAATGGATGCCCTCTAACATTATGAGGATGCCCGGACACCGGATGCACGGCCTACGCGGTCGAATGCCCTTAGAATAACCTAAGGAAGACATCTACCCAAGTAATGGATGCCCTCTAACTTTATGAGGATGCCCGGACACCGGATGCACGGCCGACGCGGCCGGATGCCCTTAGAATAACCTAAGGAAGACATTACGAAACCAAAAAAGAGAAAGAAAGTGCAAAAGGAATACATGTCAAGCAAAAAAGAAATCCATTCACAAAACTAGTTAATGGTAAACGGACATTGTTAGTTATTACAATGACATTATACGAATAATTGTTCACAAAGATACAAGTCCTAAGAATATCCAGACTTAAGCATTCTCCTCCGCAGCATCCACCGGAGTCTCGGTGGTAGGAGGAGCCTCGGATGGTCCGGGCATGTCCTTGCTAACAGGAACATCCGGCTCCAGGTTCATCAGGTCCCCTAGAGGCAAGCGGCAAGATTCGGCAAGCTTCTGAATGAAGGGATACTCGGCTTCAAAAAGCTTGTCATATTCATCCCTCCACAAGTTCGGGGCATCCCTGTTGACCTTCCGAATCTTTTGCAAGGAAACCTCCGTCTCTTCCTCAGTCCTGTTCACCTTGGCCCCGGTCACAAACCCTGCTTGGTAGGTCAAGCTATACACTTTAGCCATACTCTTTTTGTACTCGACGCTACCAAACAACCGACGGACAGCCGAAGGCAATAACATCCGGACAGCATTCTGCTTAACCACCTCACTTTGGGCAACCTCGGCTACCAATTTTCCGTTTTCCACCTGCAGAGCGGCTAGAGACTGGTCTTTGACAGCCAACTCACTTTCCAACTTCCTTATTTTTTCAGCCTGAGCACTAGAAGTCTCTCTCCACTCATTTCGGTCTCGGGTTACCCTGTCAACCTCTTCCTCCAAATCCTTCTCTCTACCGGCACTGGTTTTCAGATCGGAGTCTAGTTTCCTCAACCCATCCTTCAACCTTTTATTCTCACCTTCGGCGGCAAGGATTTTCTCCGCAAGCCCCTCGCAACCTTTGTGAGCTTCATTCAGATAAAAGTAACCGTTAGAGAGATCCCAGAACCTCCTTAACAATTCGCCCTGGACGATCACACTTTTCTCGAAATCTTCGTACGCCTGGCGAATGAGATCAATATTGTTTATCTGCTCCAAAGCCTCTCTCTCGGCTGGAGTGGCAACGTTGTCAATCATCTCTCTGCAAGACCGGTACGTGTTTATTCGGACGTCGTCGCGGAGACCCCACTGGGGGAGGAAAACATTGGTAGCCTCATCTGCAGCGAAAAGCAAAAGGGATAGTGAGGGAAAAACTTTAGTAAGTAGGACACGGACGAAAGTAAGATCAAAGCATACCTAAATCCAACAAATTGACCCTCTCAATGTGGTTGGGACCGCGGCTACGAGGGGCAGATTGGCCTAGAGGATGGCAAAAAATTAAGTTAGCAATTAAAGGTGATAAAATGAAAGAGGTATGTGTGTGCTTCAAATGCTTACCTTCGGAGTTGCGAAGAGGAGAGTTCACCGGAGGAATCGGCCCTCCTCCTTGAGACAGCGGCGTCTGTTGTAATTGATCACCGCCCCCGCCCTCGTTTTCGCCCATCCCTTCCCGAGCCACAGCTACACCCCCACCCGCGGCAGCAACAGTAGGCGTTCCTTGCTCAGCGGTGAGGTTTAGATTCACCCCTGGTTCATTTGGATCAGCTTGGTTGATGGGATCCGCATTTACCACGGAGAGCCTGAAGAAAACTGTTCAACAAAACCCGTCTTTCTTTTCTTCTTTTTCTTGCTTTGGGCTTTGGATGTGCCCTCACCACCCTTCCTCTTGCCCGCCTCTCTTTCTTTTCTCTCCCGGGCTTCCCTCTCTTTTTTCTCCCTAGCCGCCACCACATCCGGATCGGCTTCCTCTGCTCTAAGGGCTAGGAGGTCCTTAGGGGGAAGGGGTGCACCCACCGGAAGGGGATCCGTTGTTCTTTTTGGTACCTCCCGAGTTGGGTCAATGGCGGGCCCTTTACTCACCACTGTATCATCCCATTCGGGAAGCTCAAGATATTCAGACATATTGACAACTGCGAGAAAAAAGATCATTAAAATCAAAGCACAAGATAATAAACACGGCAAAACCTAGGGCACAAGACAAATAATTACCATGACCCTCAGCATCCTTTAGAAGAGGCTCGAACCCCGAATTCTTGAAGACCGAAGATAGATGGCACATCCATAACAGACTTATGGTGGGTTTCCTTAGGAAAATAAGAGTACCGCTCAGCTTCTCGGCATCTGGCTCGGAAAAACCGTCCGGGTAAGGATCCGTTATCTTGGAGTCTTTATGCCTCCAAGCCATGGCATGCGGAATCGCCCTACGGTCAATCAAGAAAAATTTCTCCTTCCAGTGCTTAAGGCCGGTCAACACTTCCTTAAAACATTTATAAGCCTTTTTACCCGTTCTACTCTCGAAAGAAAACCAGTGCCCCTGCTTGCACAAACGGTAAAATGCCCGGAACAGGAGACCCTAGGACGAATGCCCAAACTATAACACCTAATTTCAAAAAGGTTCACTCGGTTCAAACCCAAGGGAACCAACTGGGAAAAATGAACTCTAAAATGTCTAATCACGTTTAGCAGAAAGGTCGAGAAGGGAATCCTAACACCTCCGGTATCCAACTGTTGAGGATATATGCCAATTGTATCCGCCGGGAGTTGGTCCATTGTCATATTATCCGGAGGAAGACGGGGACGAAGGTCATGGGGAATACCATATTCTACGATTATATTGTCTAGCTCGGGTTGTGTCAGCTTAGATGTATGAATATGCATATCGAACTTCGGAACTACCGGAAGTTGCATAGCCTCGGTCGAGATAGGGTTACTCTGTTCTTCGGTCACTTGTTCGGCCATTACTAAAAGGATGCCGGAAGGGATATACAAATAATTACAGGGAAGAACGAGACGAACCTTATAAATTCGAAGAAGAAGAAGATATTCCGGAGAGCGAAAGCAATGTAAAAAGTCAGAGAGATGTGTGAGAAAATAATTGTGGTAAAAAGCTTTTATATAGGCAAAGGAAGAAACCCTAACAGGCTGTCAAACGTCCCATCAGTCAGTAAAAGGTGACGTGGCTCAATCATGCCCGTCCACGTCAATCTCGGAAGACGAGAATACACGGATGAAAGCCCATTAGACTGGCAGGCCCATCAGGACAGCCCAAAACAAGAAACCACAAATGTCATTAAAGCCCACCGCGAGGCATTTCAAAAAGCACATTTAGGAACATTACATACTCTCAAGTATTGCACCACCGGTTTTCACCCGGTAATCCAATACTGGGGGGACATGTTGGCGTATATATCCGGAAGGCATGCAGTCCGACATCATATGGCCGGACGGCATTGTCTAAACCGTCCGGACGACAAATGACAGTATCCAGTTTTTAAGGGATTCTTACCACGTGGCCTATCAACTAGGGTGGCTATAGGCTTGCAAACAGGTAATATAGGTCTGCACGAACAGTATATCTACAGTAACGAAGGTACATAGTTGAGGTAGTATAAATACCCCAACACATTTAATGATTCCATATATATATAAATACACACACTTACATTAACCACTGCATTTATTGCCATCTTTACCCTCCAGCTTACTTTCACGCCGGAGCTTGGTCCTGGACATCATCCAGGGCGAGGCTAACGTGTGTTGCTTATTGTGTGGAAGGAAAACTTATTCCCTCCGGCATCGTTGATTAAAGAAGAGCCCTCCAGCCTAACCGGATAGCGGGAATTTGCTTCAACAGTTTTACCAACTTTAAATTTCATTTTATTATTAAAAAAAATTTGTTGATATGTAGTTGTATTATATGCATAGAAATTTATACCTCTTATTTCTTTTAGACATTTTGATGTTCTCTTTACAAAGGAGTAAGATTAACAATGCTAGGCATGTTTGCTTCGAAACTTTATATATAATAGGAGGATACCTGCGTATTATGGTGACATGTATGTTGTAATCAAATATTTTGGTGCAAAATATTTTTTGGTTACATGTTTTTTGACTTTACGCATGTAGAGAATTTTAGAAAATAACTTTGTCGTAAATTTCATATTAAAATGTCAAGTACCTATGCATCACGATGCAATGACAATACGAACCCGGTAGTCAGTGATTATACGAGGTTGTGATGACCGGAGGTGAAAGGTACTTGCTAATCAGTAATGTTGTGTACTATTCGTTATTATATTATATAACGTGTAAACATATAAAAGTATATGTTGCTGCAAATATTACGATATTTAAACTAAACGGTCTCTTATCTTTTAATGATGACAAACATGTAACTTGTAATACATAACGTGAAATGTGCAAGTTACTCGTTTACACAAATCATCAAGGAATTCATTTATCAACATTTCTCGACGTCTCTAATCCTCTCATGCTTCAACACAGATAACCTACATAAATCGGGATCAATGACGGGACACTAATTACCAAGTTTAGTCTTAGTCAATTGGGTTGGGTCAAGCAAATAGGCAAGCCCATTGGAGCCCATATGTGGCTGACTTAAGGAGCAAGAAAAGAAAAGAAAGATGGAATCTTGGAGCTTGCTATTACACACTAATTGATGAGCACGAAAATAAAGGACATGGAGCTTCCCATTACACACTACTTGATGAGCAAGAAAAGAATCTTGGAGCTTCCTATTACACACTATTTGATGAGCAAGAAAATGGAACTTCCTATTACACAAAACTTGATGAACAAAAAAATGAAACTTCCAATTACACACTAATAACCCTTTCTCTCCAAGTAAACTTTGCCTATAAATAGCAAGTTACCTCCCCTCCCTCTTGTGATGAAAAAACCACGCCACACACACTCATCCAAAGATTGTGTATGTTCTTTGATCCTCCACTTGATCATTCGTCAAAGCAAGCTTAGAAGATCTTGCCATCCTCATCTACCTCAAGCATATACATATAAAGATCGATCACAACAAAACTAGAGCACTTGTGATCTTTATTCATTGAATGCTTTTATGATAAGAAGTTCATTTAGATTAGGCATTCACATCTACTAGACACTCATGTCTTGGATCACCATTATACACTGCCCTATATCACATCTTACAACAAACTAAAAGTTAGATGATTTATGTATTTAGGCCGTAAAACACAAGGTTTGTTATATTGGACCATAAAACATAATTGGTTTGGTTGTACCCAAAGAAGAACTTGATACTTAGCTTAGTATCGGTAAACTTGTAAATAACGTTTGCAATGTTTTCTTCGTCGAGAAGGGAGCTTGTTGACTTAGTGAAGTAACTCTCGAGTTGGATACTCGGGGAGTGGAGTATGGCTAAGAGAAGCTTCGTGACCGAACCACTATAAATCATCGTGTTCGGTTTGTGATTTCTTTTACTTATTGCTTTACCATTACATTTGCATTTATCGCTTTCATTTATACTTGCATTATGTTTACATTTGTGCTATGGCTTTCGTGATGTGGTTATGATTTTGTTTTGGTGATATGCTTTACTTGATGCTCTCTACTATCGTTATAGTCGTAGAACTATTATTTCCCCTCTTCATATTACGTCACACTTGATCGGTTGTTTGATACAAAAGATTTAAGTTTTTAAGGGAAAACGTATTCACCCCTCTACGTTTTCCACAGTATAAATTAGTTCTTGCAATATATGATCAATAAATCTATGTATAACATTGCTTGTAGGAATTATGGCATTAAAAATTATACTCCCTCTGTCTCATTTTTATTATCCACGTTGACATTAACTAGTCTTTCTTATTCAACTTTGACCATTAATATATTTATTTGTGTTATATAATATTTGATGAAAATTATACTAATGAAAATACATTTAAAACCCAATACAATAATATACTTTTAATCAAGTATTATATAGCACAAACAAAAATAATTATGGTCAAAGTTGAAGAAGAAAGACTAAAAAAGTCAATAGAGGACAATAATTTTGAGACGGAGAGAGTACATTTTTATACTTTATAAATCACCTGAAATTTTTCGTACTTTAACATGTACGATTCTTCTCAATCGAATTTATTAGCAAAATGATTAGGTTTCACTAAACTTGTACTAAATACATACATAAATGATAATTTTTTTTTAGATATGCAATTTTAAAAAAATTTAAATGTCCATACTTAAAACATAAATTTGGCATTAAACTTACATTAATGAATGTTTTAAATAATTACGTGTAGAAGAATTATTGTTCAATATATTATACATAACATTAACCATTTGTACATATTGTATATTAATTTGTATTCTTTAAATAAATATTAAAGATTGCCTTAGTCATTTACTCCCTCCGGCCCTAAATAAGTCTCAACTATTGACTTTTAAATTCTTCATTTTTTAACTTTGACTTTAAATTATTTTATTTGTGTTATGTAATAGTTGATGCAAAATATACGAATCAATTAGGTTCTAAATGTATTTTCATTAGTATAATTTTCATCAAGTATTATATAACACAAATTAAATATTTAAGGTCAAATTTGAAAAAAATAAAAAATAAAATACACTTTTAAAGTCAAACAGTGGACATTTATTTAAGGACGGATGGAGTAATAAAGAAAATGATCTTCCTTCATTATATGTAGTATAGATATGTATTCCTCTAATATAAAGATAAGTTCTTAAAAAAAAGTTCCTAAATGTGAAAATTATAAGAAGGCAAAAATAATCTTTTGAACCCCTAGATCAAGTGACTTTGAATAAGTTCAAAGGTTTAGAGGCCTTGAGCTCTAGCTTCAACTCGTTACATTGTGGACTCCGAATATGCCATCTCATGATCGGGCATGAGTGTCCAAAATTTCAAATCATATTGTATACTACCATCTACCGCAAATCGAACGGCAACGGCTAAAGTAGAGAGACATCAGGCGAAATCTATCAAAAGTGAATTCCCCATACAATTAGAGGCACCTATCAAAAAGACACTTCAAAATTTCCGGGATCAAGGTACCATTATCTTAGAAGACCCTGGCCAATTCACACAATGTCCTATACTACAGGTGCAGAGCCGAACGATTGTTATGTTGGTCTTGAATGCTAACACACTTGATATATGTAGGGACGGAATTTAGAAGGGACCGAGGGGGTTGTGGCCCTCCCAAATTTTTTGACTCTATACATTTTATACCATTTTATACGTGATTTTAGTCATTTTTAATACAAAAAATTTAGGGTTGTGTATATCGGTCCCCGTAAAATAAATACTTTTTAAGCTGGCTCCTACACAAACAACATTCAAGTTCCGTCCCTGACTATATGTATAGAATTATTTTGTTAAAAGTAAACAAATTTGTATTTACTTTATGGACAACATGTCATGAAGCATAAGCTATTTTCCAAAAAGTTTCAAAAGTGTTCAAGTTTGGTTTTCCTGCATGCATAGATCAAGTTCAAGTCCAAATGAAATTTAAGTGTTTGCAATATCTATTGCAATTTGCAAATAGGCTAACAACTGAGATGGAGCCATATAGAGCTTAATGGGTGCAATTGAACCTACTAACAGGATTATTTATGTTTCTAGTGTAGTTTTAGTAGTATTTTAATTTTAATATAATTCTGTTTCTAAGTCAACTAATTTTGTATACAAACGTTACTAATTGTAGTTTAAAATCCACTTAGTTTACATGCATTCTGATTGAGCCTTTGGTAACATCAATATATAATAGCGTATCATATGGTTAGCTGGAGCGTTGTCACTATATCCATAGGCATATGAAGTTAGCAACTTTCATTATACGCAAATGCAGTTAGGAATTTTCATGACAGCTCAAGTGCATTCTTGTAAGAATTTTAGACAAATCAATGTTTTTGGTCAAACACAAAGAAAACTAGTTATACACCAACGTAATTTTCATAATAAGTTCAGGTTGAAAGAAAAACAATGTAAACCATTTTTATATACGCGTTTACAATATTTTTCTTGACTCAAGCTAGCAAACGGTCTCAAAACTAATGCTAGTCCCAATCGAAGGAAAAATATCGGTTGGGCAACGTGTTTTTCATCTTTCGACCGATGTGAACATCGGTTGTGCCGGATGTGGACATCGGTTGAGGTGCAAAAAAATCACATATCGGTTCAAATTTTGACCGAGGTTTTGTGTCACTTGTCCATGCAATTTTGACCGTTGGGTTTCAAAAAAGAAAACTAAACCGTTTGTAATTCAAACTAAAAAAAAAAATAAAAAATAATTTAAAATGTTTGAATTAAATAAAAATAAAAATAAAAAACCTTGGGTCATCGACTGTGACATCCGACTCATGTCTGGTCGCTGCAGAGAGAAAGCTGACGTGGCACTAATGACCTGAGTCATCTCCGATCACGATTGGGACTAGCCTAAGGATATCAAAGAAGGAAACCAATCTTTGAATTATTCATATTTGTGGGTCACACAAATCCCTTCAAAACAAGTCTTAAACTAGGCCTATTTAAGGCTTGTGGGGCTTAACTTATCAGCCACAAGTGCACTCAACCCCTTTTTGTGCGTAGCTAGTTTCATACGTATATTTTATGAGATTTATTCATCTCTATACCAACATCTATATCAACGAGATGAACTGGTTGAGAATGCTCATAGTTTCAGATTTGGTTATCTAAAAAAAAAAAAAACCTTTTCTAACACATGGTTGAAAAACTTGTGAGCATAGTCATAGCCATATATGCAAGTAACCATTGTTGTTGTTTATATTAGTAAGAAAGTTTATATGCGTAATTATAAACCCCAATGATGAGAAATGATACATAGGCTTAAAATTTGGACCTAAAAGTAGACCTAAAAATACTTGGCAAGATCCTGACGGCTGCAGACAGGGACCCACTTATTTTACAACCCGTCAGGATCTTGCCATGTGTTTTTAGGTCTATTTTTAAGCCAAGTTTTAGGCCTATATATCATTTCTCTTCTTGGTATATGGTCTATGCCTAACATCTTTGCTTTCGACGTCATATCACATTGTAACGTTGTATAAATCTTTTGTCCCTATAATTCCACAAGAATTCAAAATGTCATTCAAACTGAATAATGTGTTTTCATGCGTAAAGATTAAAGAATACTTTTGGGAGTGGAGCCCAATTGCACAGCTGGGCTTAATTCGTAGCGTGCTTTGTGAAGCCCAGATGGTACTCGGGCTTGGCCTTTTGGTTAGTGCTGTCTAGAAAGTAAGAAGGCCTAATATTTTTTTGTTAATGTGCTCAGAACATTGTACTAGTTAGCCACCTCATATCCGATAAATCATCCCGATGTTAGATGATAGGTGCTCGGAATCTTTTGCTTCGGTTTCATCAGGGGAGCGCCCAGAATTGTATTAACAAGTTGGCGCCATCCGCGGGACCAGTGACATAACTGCGTTTTCAAAAAACTCTAATGAGTAACCTGGCAGAAAACCCTTCCCCGTCTCCTGAGCCGTCCACGGTCAGAAACACGGGTGGGAAGGAAAAAGTGCAAGACGCAGAACAATACCGCCCTAATGCCGCAACAGACGCGTCAATAAGGGAGTTCTGCGAAAGGCACTACCATCAGATCTTGCCCTTAATGGCGGAAAAGGTCCATCAAGAAAAACTAGACCGGGTCAAAACCCGTCTGGATTTTGATGATGAGACTAGGAACGAGAGATCTCGAGAACACGCCCGGAATACCCGCCCGGAGTCTGAAAGAAAACGGGCATCTAAAATGAGGCATGGGGCCAGTCCTAGTGCCAGGTCAGACCCTTCGGAATATTCCAAGTCACGGAGTATCTTCTTGAGACTCAGCAGTCGAGACGATGGGTGTTCTAGAGAAAAGAGCCAGTTGGAAGCCAAGAGGCCGCGACCGGAGGTATTCTCAAGGCTGGAAAAGGAACGTCCGCACGTGACCACGAGACTTGGTGACCAAAAACCAACTGTGTTCTCCAGACTTCAGTCAAAGGTGTCTTCCCGCAGGCAACGTAAAAGAGAAGCCGAGAAGCAGAAAAAACGGGACGCGGCTGAAAGGGATTCGGTCGATAGACACCAACGAAGCCGGAGCTTGACCCGCGACAGTGCTTCTCACTCAAAGTCTGACAGAGGGGAAACATATCACTCATGCCGCAGCAGAACCAGAGAAGTGTCTCCTCCAGAAAGCGAAGAAAGCACGGGAGGGCATTGGAAGTCCACCCCAAAGAGCAAAGGAGGAAGGGAATCCGATGAACTCTATTCCCTGTATGACGTGGCTGATGCAGACCCCTTCACCCACCGAATACGGAATTTTGAATTCCCAAAAAGAACAAGATTGCCAGCTCACATCAGAACATACGATGGGACAGGAGATCCGGAGGATCATCTGAAGATCTTCCAGACTGCGGCCAAGGTGGAAAGATGGGCCATGCCCACATGGTGCCACATGTTCAACTCCACGCTAATTGGGCACGCTCGCGTCTGGTTTGATGAGCTGCGGCCGGAGAGCATTGACAGCTTTGAAGAATTAAGGTCAAGTTTCCTCTCGTACTTCCTTCAGCAGAAGAAGTATACGAAAGACCCTGTTGAGTTGCACCACATAAAACAGCGGGAAGGGGAGTCCACGAAAGCGTTTGTGGGGCGCTTCAAGACGGAGAGCATGCATGTGAAAGGAGCCCCAGAATGCATGAGAGTGTCAGGCTTCATGCATGGGATAACAAACTCGGAACCAATCAGAAGGCTCAATGACAACATTCCCCAGACGCAGGATGAGATGTGGAAGGTAGTAAAAGCATTCCTCAGAGGTGAGTTGGCCGCGGCCAACCAGACAAAGAAGAAACATTCCCAGTGGAAGAACCATGACGGAGGACAGAAAAACATCCATATCTTCGAGAGAAAGGGGTAGTTCAAGACCCGCTCGAGGCCAGAAAGGAAGAGGGGGGACATGTTCACCCCCTCACAAAGACGCCGAAAGAAATCCTGGCCATGGATACGGTCAAATTCACAGCCCCTCCGCCAATGTCCAGCCCGGTCGAGTCTAGGAATAAAGACAAGTATTGTGATTTCCACAGAGAAAAGGGGCACAACACGGACGAATGCTATCAGTTGAAAAAACAGATAGAAGAGGCGGTTAGGTCTGGACAGCTCGCACATCTGGTCAAGGAAATCAAGAATGGGGTCCAAAAGAATGGTGGCCCCAAAGGTGGAAAAAAGGACACCGCGGCCAAGGACAAAGCTCACGCCATATACATGGTCCAAACTTGGCACCGGACGGTCAAACCCAAGCTGGGTGCGGATGCAGTCCTGAACATGGAAATATCCTTTCCCCCTATATCCGGGGATGATTGGGATGACCACCCACTAGTAATCAAGGCAGATGTAGAGGGGTGCACAATCCACATGATGTACGTGGATAACGGAAGCGCTTCAGAAGTTCTATATGAGCACTGCTTCAACAAGCTAGGCCCGGACATCCACAAAAGACTGATCCCCGCCTCGGCACCATTATTGGGTTTCAGTGGAGAGCTTTCGTGGCCATTAGGGCAGATTCTCTTGGAGGTGACATTGGGAGACGAGGAGAGGTCAGCTAGCGCTTGGATGAACTTCATTGTGGTGCGATCTCCTTCTACTTACAATGGGATAATTGGACGGTCGGGGATTAGGCTGTTGAGAATAGTGCCATCCACAGCGCACGGGATGTTGAAATTCCCTACCCGTGACGGAGTTATGACTTTGCACAATGACAAGGTAGTTCCGGTTGAATGCAGAATGGTTGCAGAGCCAGAACCCTATCATACTAACAGGGAGGCAGAGGTGAAGGAAGGAGTCGCAGTCGCGATCAACCCCAAATTCCCCGACCAAACGATCACCATTGGGGGAGGGTTAAGTGAAAAAGGGAAAAAAAGCCTCTGCGATCTGCTCAAAAATAACTTGGACATCTTTGCTTGGGAACCCTCTGATATGACGGGAGTTCCGCGGACAATCGCGGAACACAGGCTCAACGTCAGAGATGGCTACGACCCCGTACGGCAAAAAAAGAGAGGGCAAGCCCCAGAAAGAAACAAAGCGATCAATGAAGATGTTACCAAGTTGGTTGCAGCAGGAATTATGACGACTGGTTGTCTAATCCTGTTCTCGTCAAAAAGAGCGACAGAAGTTGGAGAATGTGCGTGGATTTCAAAGATCTGAACAAAGTGTGAAAACTAGAAGGGGGGTTGAATAGTTTTATCAATTAAAACTTCCTTTTAAACTATTTAGATCGACTTATGTCAATCTATTTGGTTGTGTGTGTTGGATGTTGATAAACAAGCATATAAAGATATGTAATGAAAAGATAAGAGTAAGAAGCACAAAACCACAACGCGAGTATTTATAGTGGTTCGGCTACAAGGACACCTTCCGTGCCCTACTTTACTCCCCGAGTCACCTACTCGAGAGTTTGTAAACACTACACCAAACTCCTTATGGCGGAGAAGCCTTCACAACGTCGCTTAACCTTTTTCCGGTACAAAGCTAAATAGCGAGTTCTTTCACACCAAGGCGAACCACACCTAACACAACGTCGCCTACCCTTTATACGGTGCTAGGCTAACCACCGAGTTCTTTTACACCTTAGGAGAACTAATCCTATCACAACGTCGCCTACCCTTTATAAGGTACTAGGCTAAGTACCTAGTTCTTTCACACCAAGGTGAACTACACCTTCACAACGTCGCCTACCATTTATTAGGTACTAGGCTAAGCACCTAGTTCTATTGCAATGGAAGAACTACTACCACACTACACCAACGACTAATCCCAAAGGAGATCTACTCCTTTACAACATCATCAAGGACATCAATGTCCTTGGATCTAATGCTAGTATATCTAGTACATCGAAACACACCATATCGAATGTACATCTATGGCACCTTTCACTAATGCCTTTGACTAGATCTAAAAGACACCTTTCACTAATGTCTTGTGTCTTCACTTCTAAGCACCTTTCACTAATGCTTCAAGTCTTGACTTCTAAGCACCTTTCACTAATGCTTCTTGTCTTGACTTCTAAGCACCTACCACAAGTGCTTATGCTATAGACGATAGATATCTTTCACTAATATCTTCGTCTTGATACTTGAGACATCTTTCACTAATGTCTTCAACACTACACTTCTTTGAAGAAAGAAAGGAATCATCAACAAGAAGACTTCAGTAGCCTTGATGATGAGGAAGCTTGGCAACTCATGGACTTGAGCTTGCTCGACTTCAAATGTGGTGATCTTGCCTTTAAGAGGAACCTAAAAGATCACACAAAAACAAAACTACAAACATAGATCTCTTGGATCTAAGGTTATTGAGATTTAACTCAGGGGAGAAAGTGTGTTAGAAAGGGTTGAAAGGGGTGAGGAATAATGAAGACATAGCTCACTATTTATAGAGGAAAAATCCTACTGTTTCCCCGGATCCCACGGATCCCTTCCACTTGGGATCCGGCTAGCACAAAGCTAGGGATCCGTGGTCCGCTCCTCTTTGCCCATGGGTATTTTTAGTTATGGGTCATGGGTTGATCCATGGTTTTTATTCTAGATACAATGTATCTTAAGGATACAATGTACTTGGTTAAGTGGTATGTATAAAACCATGGGTTATGGGTCAAAACCATTTGCTAGTTTTTTTCTATTTAGTATATACTTGTTTTTACCCATTTTTGTGTATACTTGTTTGTACCCATTTTAGTATATACTTAGTTAAGTATATGTTAGCCCAATATGTAAACACTAGTTGTTGTACATATGTATATCTAAATCATAAAATCACTTATACTTGTTTTAGTGTTTTATGTGAAAGCGTAAGTGTGTTAGAAAACTATTAGTTCAAACCATTTACGTATTTTATTAGTTTCGTTAAAATGATTTTACGTTTGTTATCGACAAAACATTAGAAGATCGTAAAATATAAATAAACGTTTGTATGGCTTATTTGTATTAACAATCTCCCCCTTTTTGTTGATGACAAAACATAAAATTATTTTAAGGAAAAGCTAAAATTCGTAAACGTTTGAATTTGTAGTTTTTACTTTCTTCTCCCCCTTTTTGTCGAAACAAGAATGATGGTGGTGGTAAAGAAGTGTCAACTTCCATATGATCGGGTGGTTGACTTTGATGATTTCTCATAATCCAAATAGGATTATATGATGGAGACGGCAAAAAGGAAGCCGGAGCAAGTGTTGACTCAACACCTTGATTTTGAACCATTATTCCTCCTAATGAGGAGAATGTTGTCGGTGGAAGTGGATGAGACAGCCTAGGAGGCAAGTCCTCTAAATTGTAGAGGTGTGGTGATGATAGTGGTGAAGTAAATGAAATAGCTCTAGGAACCAATGGTGATGGTTTAATGGAGATGATATTGTTTGGCCTAGGAGGTATGGTGGTGTTTGGCATAGGTAGTTTTGTGGGTACTATCCTTTTAGGAATCGGTTTGATTGGATGATGAAGGATTCTATCATTTGTTGGTTTGATAGGGGATGATTCGGTTGAGGAGATTTCGTGTATAACACGAGCCTTTTTCATGGATAAGTTACTACTTGGGGTTTTCCTCATGATGAGATGATTTCAAGAGGTTGTAAGAGCTGAAAGTTAAGATGAGAGTGATGACTATAGAGGTCCTAACAAGGTGGTTTATAAACTAAGAGATTTGGCAAGTGCATTTAAGCTTTAAGCCACTAGGATTCATTGGAATGTGATGATTGACATGCACAAGAGTCAACTTCATAGGTTGAACTGATCTAGGAACTCATTTAAGATGAGATGGAGTGTTTGATTTAGGAAGATGAGTTGAAAGATTGTTTTAGCAAGATTTGACCTATACTGTCATCCGGATCCCACGGTTCCCTCCTCAAAGGGATCCGTCTAGGCTAATCCTAGGGATCCGACTCTCAGCATCTATGAAAGAGTAGAAATGATGTTTCTAAGATCTAAGACCTATATCATCTCGAGTGTTTCAGTCTTCCTAAGTGTCTTAAATGAAGGGGTGCTTAAGTACTTGAAGGTGGTGAGTGATGTAGCTAATGATTGTCTTTTATGGAAGGATTTGGAACTTTCATGAGTATCAATGAATGAGCAAGGATGACACTAAAGATGAGAGTGTCAATTGAAGCTAAATGATCCTAGAGATCAGGTGTAACACCCCAACCCGAAAAGGGTAGAAGTGTCACATTCTGGTGTCAAATCAGAACATACAAATAAAATCTTACAAGCGAAAGCCTTAAAGAATAAAGTACCAAGTCATATAGACGAATGACTTACAAGGAAAATACAAAATCCAATATGTCTAAAATAAAATGAAATCTTCAAACAATAGCCCAACAAAATAAATCCAAGTAATAAGGTATCTAGGGTTGGTCCACTCAAAATAATCCAACTCTCAGCCCATCAAAGCCCATCTTCAAATCTAACACCTGCCGCAGGAAAAGAAATGCTGCTGAGCTTAAAAAGCCCAGTGAACAGATATAACAAAACGAAAGCTAAATAAAATCTGAAATGCAAAAAGAAACAAAGGAAACGGATAACAAAGTCGCAGCGAAATGAGAACAATGAGTCAATGAGGATCCTGCAGAAACACAATTATACAGATATCCGAAGCACATATAACACGGAGAACGAAACAAAGCAAGGCATCAAGACAAGCATACAAGCACATACGAACCAGGCATACAAGTACTGAAACATAAACAAGCATAGCAGACGTCATATCCACACAACATATACAGCATACAATCAATTCAGGAACTCATAAGCCATACAAGTCAAAGAGAAATATAAGGCAAGCGGGAGCAATTAATTAGTAAGTGAACAAGGCAAACACACAAGTCAAAACACTTATTTGGAAACATAAACAACATCATAATCAACAGAAGTACCAACAGTAGTCAACACATGGCAGTCATATGTAACAAGTAGGAATACAACATACGATATAATTGAATGAATCAAGGACATAGCAGGACAACAATTAACAAGCCATACGTCACAAGTTGAACCATTTACCCAATCAAACCGTAGCATAAACCGAAATGCAAACATGGCAGATCAACAACAAGCAGAGTCCACGAGATCAACTGAACGTAGTACACATAATAAACAGACAAAACTATCGATTACACAATAGCATGCTCACCAGACAATACAGAGGGTCACATAACATTGAGATCACATATCATTGGATAGAAACAGGTAATTCAGATAACCGCATGTTAATCACATCATAGCAGGATAATCAGTAGTCACATAAAACATAAATAGCATAAACAAATCAAATAAACACATAATAACCCGGTACGTGAATGGAACGATAGTCTGAAATAACGGAATGAGAGTGTGACAGATCAAAGGAATGGAATATATATATCTTGGTAGTAGAGTGAGTCATATAAGGGTACACAGAAGATGGTGCGTTGGGGAAATGTAGAAGGTACAATATAGGTATATTAAGGGTGTAAGGGTTGTCAGAAATCTATCCCGAGCCAACAAAACAAACCATATCAATAGTGGCAATAGCAGCCAAGTAACCAATAGTAGCCATTGTATTCGGAGGGGTGACCTCGGAATACCAAACCAATAGGAGGGGAGACCTCAGTAACAAATGGAGTGGCTAGCTCCCAAAATGTGAGGGGGTGTATTGCACACACGCACCGCATCACCAAAACAAATCATATCATATCAAATTCAAATCAAAACAAATCTAGGATGCATCCATACGCCCCCTGCAAAACAATAGTGGCCATACAATATATCTGAAGCGCGCATAATCGATACAAAATGGGGACGGTGTGGAACATCACTCAACTACACTAAAGTCATGCCATTGGTGCATCAATGACACGGACATGGAACCCCCATGCCTAGTTAATGGCTCGGGTATCAATCTGAAGGGTCAAACAAAGGTTCAAAGTGTAGCAATATATAGGTCTTCACAATCAAAGGTTCAATATCAATGGTTCACAATTCAGAGGTTCATAGCAATAATTCAATGTCAAGGTCCAATATCAATGTTTCAATAACAAAGTTTCAATAGCACACATATAATAGCACAGGTCAATAGCAAAGGGTTCAATAACGAAAGGATCAATAGCAATGGTTCAATATCAAGGGGTCAGCAGTAAGCAAAGGTTCAATATCAGAGGATCAATAGCAATGAAAGCATAGCAATGAATATCATAAGCGAAACAAAGTCGAAGGACCAGAAAGTCATGAGAGATCCCTACTGAAAAGGGATAGAATATCTGTACCTTATTCGAAGCAATCAACAATGAAAGTAAAGTCAAGAAAGGAGATCAATCGCGTCGCCCGAAACCTATATGAATTAGATAACGTTCTATAAGAATCAGAATCACCCGTTTAAGACGGCTTTCCATTTTTTAGCAAGTTTCCCATTTTAGTAATCTTTCCATTTTAAGTACTTTCTATTTTAGGAAACTTTCTATTTTAGGCAAGTTTCTATTTTTAGTAACTTTCCAGAAATAGCAGATTTCCATAATTAGTAACTTAGTTACTTATCTATGTTAAATAATGAAAATGAGTATTATTATTGATTTAAGGATCAATTATGACAAGTTACAAAAGTTTAGGGTTTAAAATGTCAATAATGCAAGGTATAGGGTTAAAAGTGTAAATATAGTAAGTTTACTCATTTTACTCATTTAATCCATTTAGTTAATATGTTAACAAGTTAATCCATCAAGTTTCATAATTTACAAAACAACCCCTTCATTTTAATAAATCAACATAAACATTATAAATCCTAGTTTTTAGGTTATGATTAACGAATCCGTTCTAAACCATTTTAGCTAGATTAATACAAGATTACAAAACATCCTTATGTGATATCATAATCAATTCGAACCATCCTTCATCAAATTCATTTTATACGCCCCATGTTTTAATCAAAAACCACTCGTTAATCATTCGTTATCGATTCCATTATTACGTACGTAATCACATAATTCATAAGCTCATTTAAACCCTTAAACAAACATATATAATTCGACATATATGAAAGACTCAAAACAAGTTTAGTATTCATATTAAATATCATAAGTCATTCGAATTATAGAGATCAAGATTCAAGGTTTTATGTATTCATGTTTCATCATTTTATATGACAATATACTTATGATTTTATGTGATCCATTTTACATATAACAAGCCCTAAAACATTTATATGCCACGAATTGGATTAAGGAACAAAGAGGAAGAGATTCAAGATGACGATACGTTACCCTTGTAGCGTGTACGAGACAAGAAACAAGAATCAAACCACAAAATCAAACCAACACTCCTTTGGTTATACCAAACCCCACGTACACCTTATATAACCCACGGCCAAGCTTTCTTTCGACCCAAACACGATCACCACGTCTACCAATCGATTACCCACGATCACGAGCCTCCTAGGAACACCTTGGCTTGATGGATTTTCGGATTGAGAATGAAGAAATAAAGGGTGCCGCCACTATTGTTCAAGAGGGAGAGCTAGGGTTTTTTTTTGTGTGTATTTTTGAAATGAAATGTGAATGATAAATGTGGTTAATGAAAATTGATATGGTGACCTAAATTGGAGCATAAGTGGCCGGCCATCAAGGAGGGACCAAAGACCAAATCACAAACTTTCCAAGTTATCTTCCAATCATGTACATAGTCCTCTTTCAAGTCTAGATTAATTGTGTACCATTTGGTATGTTTAAATGTTACTTAGACTTTAATTATTCATGTTCTTGTAATGTATAACATAAGTTAATTATTTCATAATGTGTATATTTCATTAATGATATAACTTGATAAATGATGTTGACGTTTTTTTCCCCGAGTTGGTAAAATTTTAAGTTGGAGGGCAAAATTGTCATTTCGCGCGATTGAGATTTTAGGGTTTTACATCAGGTTGTGACTTAGGATTGTGTTTTGGAAAATATCCTAAAGGTTTTGAGATAGGAAAACTAGGATTTGATCAACTTTGATCAATTTTGTGGTGAGGATGATTTATGATCAACTTAGCCATAATCGAAAGATTTCTAAGACTAGATGTGAGGGGGAAAAAATGAAGTGTGAGTTTTGAGAGCGGAAGAGTGACGGATTAAAACAAAGTGATAGATCTATGAACATCTTAGAGTGTGATCTATGTGAGTTGGAATGAGTAGGAAAGATCAACCTATCTTGATAAGGACTTAATCTGCCTTAAGACACTATGTTTAGCTTAGTGTGAGGTGTTATAAGGATATGTTTGAAATATAATGCTTGCAATTGCATTTTCTGTTTGCCGGATCCCACAGTTCCCTAAAGATAGGGATCCGTCTAGTACAACATTTGGGATCCGTCCATCTGCTCAGCAGAACCTTTACTAAAGGTATGCAATGATCTTGACAATGCATTATATCTCAAGGATTGTCTAAAAAGAATTCTAATACTTAAGATATCAAATGTAAGATGTTTTATTTCATGAAGGAAATAGGATTACATTGATAAAGCACGAATAGAAAAGGATTGATCCTATTTGAAATACTACTAAGTTCCTTGAGTGTTTTCGCTAGATGGATCATCAAATGGTTGATGAGTGTTGGCGGATTCAGGAATGAAGAACGTCTTCATGAGGGAAATGTTCAGCGGTTCCATCATCTTGTTCACAAGTACGTACAACGGACTTTGAAATTGAGGATGGTAGTGCATAACATTATGGTAGAGGCGCGTCAAGAACATTCCATATGGAATGAGTTTGTTCTTGGAGCTTTGAAGATTTGCAATTCGCCTTGCGAAGAAGTAGGCGAGATTGTATGGTTGTTGTGTTAGCAAACAGTACAACATGTGAGCACAACAAGCGGGAAGGATATCTCGATTTCCCCTAAGACTCCAAACATTTTCACGTAGAATGAGAGCAAGAGGCTTATACTCTTCTCGGATATCCCGTGTATGGATAATGTTTGGATTGGAGTAATATGGTCGAGGTTTGCATATTATGCGATTTAAATCTTTTGGAGAGGGTATGTGTGAACAATATGGACTATTTATTCACGAAAGTTGAAGAGAGAATCAAGAGACCAATCTTCGGTGAAGGCACATTGTCCATGATTTGGAATCCGTAGAATGTGAGCAAAATGCCCAAGGGTTAGAGTGAACTTTTGGTTTTTGATATAAAACCAAAGAGATAGAGAGCGATCCTCGTTACGAACGAGTTCGACTTGACGGAAGAATTCCAATACAAACCTTGGACATATTTTCTCGTTAATTTCGAGAAGACATTCCAATCCTATGGTTCGGAAGGAGGTATTGATACCTTCTTCGAATTGTAGAGAGGTGTCTACAATACGTCCTTCATGGAAGTGACGGGTTTCGAGATTATTGAACCCACGGACGTGATTGCCAGGTGTGTTGGGCTCAAGAGAGATGTTCGGAGTGTAGATGCTAGTGAGTGAAAAGGCAAACTCATATTCATGCGTCATAATTAAACCTATAGAAATGATAAGTTAAAGAAAGAACATGTTTGTGATCAACCTATGATAATCTAATGTTTTTACTAGATTTTATTAACAATGGTATTTAACACTTTAACTTACTTAATGTTTTGACTTTCTAGTGGATTTTTAGTCTTGCATGAAAAATGTTTTCCAGAAATACGGATCCCACGGTTCCTTTACAAAAGGGATCCGGCTAGTATAACTTCCGGGATCCGTGGATCTACCAGAAGCTCCACAACGGCAACAGGCCCCGCGGCAGCATCACCTACATAGCTAAGAAATACTCGGGTCATTTCTCCATTCAAAAAATAAAAGGAAGCGGCATAAATAAGGTAGGACCCTTACCAGCAGCAGACCCGGAACCCTGCTCCGGCACGGGAGTAATCCTTTTCTTCTCCGGCTGCTTGACGGGGACATCAAGCCGGACTCTCTTCTTCCCGGTGGCTTTGCTGGCTTTGGCCGCCTCCACATTTTCCACAATGGTCTCTTGGACCAACGTGATTAAGTTCTCGGAAGGCTCTATGACGCGCCCAGCCGTTTCATCTTGCAGCGTCTTCTCACCCTCTTGCAACGTTCTTTCGCCGGACGTCACTTCGAAGGGATCCGGCTGGTTGATGAAAGCGAAGAGAGACATCTCTGCAAACAAAAGAAAACAGGCGTTAATAACAAAGACAAGGGGGTGAGAAGACAATAAGACGAGACAAACCCTAAAAGAAGAACCCACCCTCATATCCGAAGCCATAAAAGTGGGCCACGCCGTAGCATCATCCCAAGCACGGCTAAGGCCAATCACGCAAAGGAAAGGCTCCGGAAACTTCTTAAAAGGAGCACGTTGCGTGTCAAGGAGACGTAATAACTCCAGGTCAACATCGTCATCGGCCGGGGGTGGATCACGGTCAACAGAGACCTTCTCATTCCACGGGATAGACAAAGGAAAAACGGTCGCGTCAACCCTAAAGAAATACTCCTTCCAATTCTTTACAGAATCCAAGGAGCGGTATGACAAACCGGCACAACCAACGACTTAGGACCCTTACGCTTCTCTAAGGTCATCCACCCATCCTTCATCCCAGAATAATAAAACTTCCTAAATAAAGATACGGTGGGGGTTCCACCATGAACGCGACAGAGGATCTCAAAATGACTAATCCTAGCAGCGGCTAATACGGACAACTGCGACAAATGGATTTGAAAATACTCCAAAACTCTACACAGGAACGCGGAAAGGGGAATCCTAAAATTACAGAATTCAAAAAACCTAGTGTATACGCCTATCTTACCTTGAGGGGCATCCCTTATGGTATCATCAGGACCAGGAAGAAGAGGATGAACAGTAAAGGGGATATGGTATTTAGAGCAAAAATCACTAAGATCTTTATGTGATAGCTTACAAGTAAAATCGCTTAGGAGTTTTTTAGCCATGGAACTATAATAAGGGAAGAAAAACCTAACCTGAGAAAGTAAAGACGCACACAAAGGGCTGGGTAAGCTTTTTTCTTTTTTACACGCGA
Source organism: Chrysanthemum seticuspe (assembly GCA_019973895.1). Lineage (NCBI taxonomy): Eukaryota > Viridiplantae > Streptophyta > Magnoliopsida > Asterales > Asteraceae > Chrysanthemum > Chrysanthemum seticuspe. The sequence continues at coordinate 108,596,219 of BPTQ01000001.1, forward strand.
AGGTGAAATGGCAACAGTAGCCGAGAAGGTACAAAGGAGGGGTATTTATACTCTCCTAAAAGTAAAACCAACAGGCTAATCGAGGGGCCGAAAAGTCGCCACGTTTCCAGCCTTTATTGAACGGCCCAGATCCGCTTAGATCAATGGGCGAGATTGAAGCAGCCAAAATGTCACGTCAGTCAGAAAACGCGCGGTCAAGAACCGTTCGCGATTCCCAAAGGACAGCTGTAATGCTTATCCATGGTATAAGTGGAAAGTACAGTCAGCAATGACTAGGGGTACGCGCAGGACACCAATCCGCGGATAGACGAAAGAGCTTAGTCTAGAACGTTTGTCCTGAACCGACAAACATACTAGACTGGGGGGACTTGATCGCGTATGGTCCCCCGGCACCCGTACGGGTCAGGCGCGGACCATACATAACCCGCCAGAGGCTACTTAACCACCGCCAAGGGGCGAGCGGCTCGTACACCAAGAGAAGGACCAATCCACAGACAAGAGACGCGTCCGAGGAAGACCATAACCGCGCCCCACATAAAAGGTAGGGAATCTCGCCCAGGCTTAGAGTACTACTGCCTGTAGTCCCCAAAAAGGGAAAGCGGGACAACTCCCGCCCAAAAGCATCGCTGTCACAACAATGGGACAAGCTCTGGAGTTGACCTACGTCACTCCCCACTTACAAACTGTCGCTCTCATGGCCCGTGCCCTTGAGAACACGACAGAAAGGTCAACTATATAAATAGAGGCCTCGCCACTATTCAAACGGTAACACATTTTTCTCTCTCTCTCTCTAGAACTAACTTTATCTCTCTAAAAACCATTACTTACTATCACACCGGAGGTTGACCGCGGAACCCCGTTCCGCGGTGAGACTAACGGTGTTTACTTTCTTAGCAGCTTTAAACCAGGAATCACACTTAATACAATATCTATTTTCCGAAAAGTTAGCATACACTAATCTTCATCAGGGGAGCGCCTTGAATTGTATTAACAGGTCTATCATTCAAAATCAATTATTATTTTTCAGCAAAATAATTGAATATAGCAATGACATACTAAACTTGAAGCAATGGACAAGTTCGGCAACTTTCAAATCAACTCTACGTAGAGAGGTTATCTATCACTATATCAAGTCACTTTTTCAATGGTTATTTCGACCCCACTCAACTAAAGTAATCACTTTCGACGCAAAACGATAAGATTTGTTCGCCAATAAAGACTCACAAGCCACATATTATTTGTTTGAAAATGTTCTACTTTATAGTTTGACTGGTATGTATAATCACATGATTCCATTATTCTCCAAATTAAATTAAATTAAAGTAAAATCACATTATCTATAATTATATAAAATGAAAACACATTTGTTAAACTTTAAAAACCTAAAAACTGAGTCATGTTGTTATACTAAAATACGTTTACTTAATTACAATTTAAATAATTACTTTCTTCAGCCTCATTTATTTCACACTTATATATATACAAAAATATTAAAAACTCATACATATAAACTAATATTACTATGCACCGTCTGATTTATTCATGGGTAATCGTATAGCTTAATAAACAACTACAGTTTTCTTTATGAAAAAACTTAGGTCACTTATTTGGTAATTTTTTTTTGTTTTATTAGAGTTATTATAATTGTAAAACGTCAGATGATGTAAAAGTTCAACATTATCGAATTCTTATTATAAAAATGTATGTTTATGAATGATTGTGATGCTAATCCTTGTGTCAGAATTTTTCGAACTTAGTGATTTTGGGTTCAAATCATGTTTACAACATGTGAGATAAATTTGTAATGTAAATATTATAAGATAGTTATAACTGTTGTTTTAAAAAAAGTTACAATTACAACCCTAGCGTTTAAACAAAATCCAAAACATTATACTTAAAAATGTTTCACAACATACATACAATTGATTCGGAGGTTTATTAGATTCCACAAAAGGATTTACCATTTTTTTTAAAAATAGTTCTTTACCTAGTCATTACACATATCCAACTCATTTAGATCTATAAAAACAATAAACAAATCATGAAATGAATAAAACAGTAACCCATACCATTCACGTTAGATCCAAAAATCAATTCTATAAAACTACAAATCAAAAGTTACATCATCATTACAAATCATCAACTCCGATCACCGGAGCAAATCGAGTGCAGCAAAACCGGCGCCGGCTCATAATAAAACGGAGCCGCGGGATGTTGCCACATCTTATACACAGCCGCTTTATTCTCTCTCGGCGCCTCAACTTTATTAGCAATATTTTCAGTATTTACAATTTGAGGCTCTGGTGATGTGACTAAAGGGGATAATAAAGGTATAGCTACGTTCCAGGTGGTTGCTGGAGATACCTGAATCGATGCAGGTGCTCGTCTTTGTAATCTGGTTGATTGTTGTTGTCTTTTAGGCTTTGATGTTTGGCTAGACATTATTGTTATTATTATTATTATTATTATTGTTTAATTTGGTTTTGTGAGTTTTGGGGTGGGTTGGAAATGAAATAAATGGTTTGTGGAGGTGTGGATGGGTTTAGGTGTATTTATATTGAGAGAGGGGCGTGTGGTGAGCATGTGAGGTGGTTGATTTGATGTGACTCGGCTCGGCTTGGGGGAGATTCGGTTAATACTCGTATACTACTGGGTAATACTATTTCGTTTTGAAATGATATATGTACGCGAGACTAGAGACCAAGGAGAGTGCATTTTCGCATTACATTTTAGCGTCATTTCAGATTTTTCTCTTCTCTCATTTCTTATCACACACGCCCATTTATTTGTGAACAAGATCATATTACCTTCGCCCTTAATTAAAATACCAACTTTATACAAATATACCTCATTAAAAACCTGACGCACACTTATAAACAAAATATAAAACAATATAAAAATAAGACTGGAGGCCACAAAAAGTGAACAAAACTCGGTTACCACTTCACCATAACTTTGCAAAATTTATCAAAGTAACTAAGTGACATTTTGTATGGACAAGGGCTAGCGCTTGACTAAGAAGTCACCGAGTGCATTCTCGCGCCTTTGCCATCAAGTCTGAAAATTAAGGGGTGTTTGCTAAATTAATTGATTTGGACAAATGCTATAAGTGAGTGTCTCATATAAGAGGAACCAAGAATTTGGGCCTACATTCAATTTTCATTAAATGAAAGATAAACAACCCTTTAGCATAAAATAAGGAATATAATTAAAGGTTAATGTCATGTAATAGTAACGTATTTTTTTATTTGTTCATATATCAAATACGAACCAAAAATACCAAAATGCCCATCTAACTTTCAAATATTGTTTCATAATCATAATTTTAGAGTCATTTATTTGCATCGTTAGTCCTTTTGACTAACGACCGTTTGTAATTAACTCAAAAATAAAGTAAAATACACCGTTCGTCCCTAATCTTGTACACACGCATCACGTTTAACCAAACCTAGGCATTTTCATCGCTGGAGGTCCAAAACATGGGTTTTATACTCTAGACAAGTCCCTTGACCAGGATTGCCAAAATCAACATAAATTTTCTGGGTTTACATCGAAGGTATAATAGACCATTCACAAGTTTAACATGTCATAGTTAAAATCTAACCCAACCTTCAACCATATTAGTACCGGCAACACACAACATTGAACCCTAAATACAAGCAACACATATTCTACCCAAAGGCAAAAATAAAAAAAAAATGGCACAAAACGATAAAGGAAAGGCTTTGTTGAGTTTGTTGAGGAAAGAAGACTGCCCAAATGAAAAGGGTTTGGGTGTTAAGAAGGAGAAGGAAGAGGCTAACATCGTGTTATCAAAGGTTAACGATTTGAGAAAAATGATTACAAATCTGGTAATTTTGTTTAAATATAAGGAAAGGAAGGAAATGAAGGAAAAAGATGATAGGGAGAGTTGTGGATCTAGCTAAGTGTATGTTTAGATGATAGGAAACTTGGTAGTAGTTGTGAACATTCGATCAATAAAAAATTGGGTTCTTTTGTAAGTAATAGTGTTTGGTTGTGCATTGTAACTGCTTGAAATCGTTGTGCATTTGTTAATAAGTTTGACTTACCCAAGTCATACCACAATAGTAAGTTACAATTTGTGGCATTTCATAAATTTGTTTGACGTGGATAAGTCAAAATTAAAGATCTTACAATTTGAGGCATTGGGCGTGTTCAGTCCCACTGTTAACACTAACACCATACCAATTTCTTCCTAAACAATACACCATTGTCAATACATTATGATTTAGTGCTAAACATTTGCATTTTCAACACATATCTATAAACCATTGCCTTTGGTTTTGCTGATACAAGGGGGTGTTTGGTTTGCTGATACAACTTTTGATGATAATGTGAAAAGACGGACGAAAACGTATAAAAGCAGACGAAAACGTTAAACGGATGAAAACATATAAAAACGGACTAAAACATTTAATTTGAAAAAGAAAACATATTTTTTAGTTAATTACAAACGGTCGTTAGTCGAAAGGACTAATGGTGCAAAGAAATGAGTCTAAAAGTATGATCATAAAACAAAATTTGAAAGTTGGATGGGTATTGTGGTATTTTTTTAGGTTCGTATTTGATATGTGAACAAATGAAAAAATACGTTTCTATTAAATGCAATTATAAAAAGTAATGTGTTTTCTCGTTATTTTTTCCTCTTTATTTGAAATGATAGCTTGTACTTCGGTTGTATTTTTTTTCTTCATTTTTCTTATTTCAATAATTCTTCCTGCTAAATCACTTTCGATCATTGATGCACTTGACTGATTAGAGTGTTGCGTTTATTTTACAAAAAATGATATTTTCAGTATAGTTATTTTAGTAATTAAATAGCAGTCATACGTAAACTTAGTTAGTTGACTGGCATTTTTACCCTTCCAAATGTTATTAATTCGTTTGTAGTAGTAGTAGGATACATCAATGATTAGGATTTATATTAGAAAGATACAAGTAGAGCGGTAATTCGGGTCAAGTTAGGGTTAGTACATTGGCGGGTTAAAAGACTTAAACTTGAACTCGATTCATTTAAATAATCAGGTCAGCTATGTCAATCCTAACATGTTTATACATAACCCGAACACGACCTATTTAACCCGTATACATATATGAGTTGCCGGGTTAAATATGTTACACAGGTTAAATAGGTTAAATGAGTTTCCGATTAAACCATTTAACCTGTTTATCTAAGCAAGTTGACACATTACACGAGTTAAACAGGTTTGTGGTCGACCAATTTAACCCATATAATAAATTATACATAGTTTTTTAATTTTTGAAAAAGATCTTAAATGGGCTGGTGATTCGACCTTTTTAACCTATGCTTAATCCAAAATTAACCTGTTTAATAAACGGGTTAGATGGGCCGACCAAAAACCTATTTAGACTCAACCCGAACGTGTTAATGTTTGTGTCAGTTTTCATGTCGGGTCAGAAATTTCCACCCTAGATACAAGCAATGTTTATAATGAGGATTTTATTGGCCGCACTTCATTGCGGGCTTGTTTTCTAATATCCTAACTGTTATTATACGATAAAACTTGAATTCTCATCCATTTTAAAGGAAAACATAAATTTACATAATTTAATAGCAGAATATTATTATCAAAAAGCTAGCAAGATGCTAAGAAATTACAAAAGGTTACAAAACATTCATTCCAATTAGAGACTAATCTACCTCTAAATTTTAACCATTTAAAAGAACACAAACATATATGATCATAAATATCACTTTTCCTCAAGTGGTGAGAGTTAAAAGTGATTCGTTTCGGAACTTACACACGGTCCAGAACATAGAGACAATGATGACGAAAAGGCGTTTCTTCTTGACATGAGAACCTATAACATTATCGAGCCATGTGTCACACCCTCGCCGGAGGCGGAAACACGAGGTGTAACGGAAGGGAACATAAGCACAAGATAATAGAACATACCAACATTAATATTAAAAAGAAATAGTACTCCATTACAATACTAGTTTAGCCGTCATCGGCAAATATATTACAAAGTTTAGTTCCCAAAATATTGAGTTTTATTACATACGACTTGTAGCGACAAGTGAAAACTTCTTTATGCAAGACTTGATAGAAAAGTTTACTAACGATCACCTGAAATGCATGAGAGAAAAACGGGTCAACTATGAAAATAGTTGGTGAGTAAACACGTTTAGCAAAATAAGAAAACTTCGAAAGAAATATTCAAAGCTTTCGGTCGACGAAAAATTGGTCCGCAAAGCAAAGGCATTGTAAATCCACTCAGTTCCAAGTTCCGCCCATACAAAACTTGCAACCTGTGTGTTCACAACCCACTGCCAAAAGTAGCGTGTCAAGTAGTCAAGTATAAGTGGTCATAATAGTTCACAATATAGTACCAAGAATATAATAATTCAGGGATGCTCCGAACATGGGAGACTTTGCACTGCTCCAACAAGGGAGACTCCTTTGTCACTCGACCACCTAGGCGAGATTTATTGAGACGCTCCACCAATATGGCGAGACTTTATAGTGATGCTCCGAACAGGGGAGACTTTGTACTGCTCCGAACAGGGGAGACTCCTTTGTCACTCGACCACCTAGGCGAGATTTATTGAGACGCTCCACCAATATGGCGAGACTTTATAGTGATGCTCCGAACATGGGAGACTTGCACTGCTCCGAACAGGGGAGACTTTGTACTGCTCCAACAAGGGAGACTCTTAGGGTCATAGCATGTACGGTTCAATAAGTTCAAATAATTAATAGGTTCGTAATTAAGTTCAAGGATTTGATTCGAGTTCACAAGTTCTAGTCAAACTAGTTAGTAAAAGTAGTAAACAATTTAGCTCAAGAAAGGTTCATGCATTTCGCCCCAAAATATAGTAAAAAGGGTAAAAAGGGGATGTGATTACTCACTTGGTAAATTGGTGTGGTGACAAAAGTGGGTACACTGAGGTATAATGTGATGCGTCAACCGGGACCTATTACGAATGATATGATATGTCATGAGTTGAAATGTAATGTTATGCATGCACTTCGTATGTTATTTATACCATTAGCGAGTTTTGAAAATCTTACTAATCGTCGAAAAATACACTTTTGACGTCTTGACCCTTCAAAAATGACTTTACAAGTTTTTACGTCAAAATGTCATCCTACAATGGTTTAATAATGATTTTTGGTGAAATTTCCACTTTTCGTCGCAAAACAATGTCGTCGGAATTTTCATGAAATTAACAAAAATGGCTTCGAAAAACTAATCGTAAACGGTGTACGTCGATCGTTAGAGAACGAACTCGACTGTTTTGGAAAGTTTGTATCGATATCTAGAAGTTTCAGTTCAGGAGTTTTCGTCCAAAAGGTCTCTAACATAAAGATATTAAGGGTTAAAGATAGTGATTTTGGCTAATTGTGGTGTAAAAAGTGAGTTTCGGCCAAGTTTGAACATCCGTAAATAATTTACTACAACTCCGCTATACAAACGGCTTGTCGTTTTGAAAAATATGCTCGGTGAACTTGATTTTACTAGAAGACAATTCGTTTCAAAAAGTTTCACAACCTTGTTAAAAACAGCCCTCAACATGGACGTTACAGCTACCGTAACACTTGTATCGTAAAAATAATATAGTTTTTCAGAAAATAATAGTTACGGCAATTTTATAAAAACGTGCATATATTTGTCGTTTCCAATCCGTTTTCTACGTATAATACGTCCTTAGCTTCGTATCAAAGTATACTAATATATTTTTGACAAGTCGAAATAATTTGTGAAGCTTAAGGCTCGTTTTTGACTCGGACAAAATAAAAACATCATGCTGAAATTTCTGAAAAGAATATTTATCGTCGTCAAACTTTAAAAATTCACCACGACTTCGTTATAACTCCGTTTTTATCCGTTCAAGCGGCCACGGATTCGTTTTAAAGTATATTTTCTAATTATCAAGGCCAAAATGTCGTGACTATAGCCGGATTTTCCAGAAAATCAAAACAAGGACAGCACATATTTTTATACGTATCGAAAATAGTTTTTCTCGTACCAAACCTATTCTAATCCCTTCAAATCAACTCCCAAGCTAATCTAATCCTACCATACACCTTATTAGGGTGTCATGGGTTCCTAATCATCATCAAGACCAAAGTATACCAAGGGGATATTTATAGGACGACCTTATATATATATATCTAAAAATCATGTAAAAATGGTATAAACAACACAAATCATGCATGCTTGCTCCAAAAATGAAGAGATACTTATGAAATGAAAAGGAGATATGAAAAATATAAATGATATGCTTACAAGTTAATATGATGAGGTGATAAGAGCAAAGGATTAAACCTAAACACCCTAGGTTTTTATTTCAAAACCTAAACAAGAGTGTATACTAGATTGTTAAAATAACTTGTCTTGAAAAATTTTTGGGTCCCTTCCTTGCTCTTGGCTGCCGAAAATGTAGAGAGAAGAAAAGGGATATTTGATCTCTTGGTTTTTGCAAAGTGAAGAATGAAAGGAAAAAAAATGGATGAGTAAATTATAGTTGGACTATTTGTTTGCAAGACAAGATCCACAAATCATGGATCTTGTCTAGTTTTTAGTTTTAGTTAGTTTTTTTTTTTTTTTTTTTTTTTTTTTTTTTTTTTTTTTATTATAAATGTGTAAGTAATATACTTGTATAATTTGTGTAATTGTTAATAATGTAGGAAAATGTAACTTGTAAGGTAAATGGTAGTTTTTGTGTAAAAGTAAATTTTTAATAGATCAAAGTAGAATGTAATGAGATAATAAAAATTGTAAAAATACATTCCTTGTGAAATTTGAGTGATAAAATAATTATCGTATAGTTTTTAAGAAAAGTGTCGTAATAATATAACTTTAACGATTTATATACCGAATAAATTTAAAAACACTAGGTAAACTCAAAATATAGTTTTTATAAACTAAATGTAAGTATAAGAATATATCGGGATCATTTTTGGAAATAACGGATTAAATGTTTAAAATAATAACTCACGCGATAACGTTTATTTAATATAAAATTTACGCGTTTAATGTGAAATGTAAAACCATGCATAAATTGATATGAAATGATGAATATGGATTATGAGAAATGATCGGAAAATGAGAATTGTGACATTCTTCCCATGTCAGCGGAATCACGTCCCCGTGATTCAATTAACGATACTATGGTCCGAACCTCGACAAGAGTTCTAAAAGTTCATGATCGTACGAACAGTCTAAATGATCATATCAATGCCCATGCATAAAGGTTCCCCATTCAACTAAGTACGTGCCCGTGATTAGATTGGATAGGGTAAACTTGCCCAATATCGAACGTAGCTCTCAAAAGACCTTTAGGTAGTCGATTTTAATTTAATCTCACAACTCATCAAACAAGAACTGTCATGAGATTAAACTAAACCGACTTGAGTAAACTTGTCTCTTAGCTTGATTTTCGCAACTCATCAAACAAGAACTGTCACTAGATCAAGCTAGGAAACAAGTTGTTAGAAAGGTAGGAATCAACATCCTTGAATGAAGTCTTTTGAAAGATCCGCTCGATATTCGATTTGCTTACACAATCAAATCAAATCAACAAAATATATAACAACCAAGGTCGATATCAATAGGTCTCAAATTAATTAATGTCGTGAACGTGGTAAAGATTAGAAGGAAGCTATGCACTCAAAATTATGTCGTACAGAAATAAGGTAGTTGTTCAAAGGAATGTACCCGTTACGCGTTGCGGGCTTCCTCGGTACCCAGATAGAATGCTCGACCACGTGCGGGAGGAATTTCAATGTTCTGATCTTGTGGGCCTTCTATTGCCAATGCCAAGTTTGGACGATTACCTCCTTGATTGGGAGTTCTTTTCAGCTTTGGACAGGTATTGCGAAGGTGATCTAGACTTCCACACTCGTAACATGCTTTTCTCTGTCCTTGATTTCCAGTTCTGTTTGAGCAATTTTTCGCGAAGTGGCCCGTCTGTCCACATTTGCCGCACCTTGGGCAGTCTCCTAAGTGATGATAATTACATCGAGTACACAAAGGATGTGGACCTGCATATCCTTTGCGCTCCTGGGTGGTCGCCCCATAGTTCTGGGTTATTCGCTGCCTCTTGTTTTGCTGATTCTGGTCTCGGTTTCCCTGGTGATCTTCCTGTCGCTTTCGTCCATTGTCGTTTGCTTTTGTTAGTTCTCCAGACCTGATCACATCATTTGTTAAGCGATACGCCATACTCACAGCGGCTTGCAGAGTGGTTGGTTTCGACGAAGTGACATCCCTCCTAATTTCTGGTATCAATCCCCATATATATCGGTCAATCAACTTCTCCACAGTGGAAACCATGTGAGGAACCATCCTAGTTAACTCGTGGAACCGGATCGTGTACTTGTCGATCTCTACTCCTACCATCAAGTGGTTCCAAAATTCTTCTTCCAGTTTCTGCACTTCATCTTTTCTGCAGTACTCATCAGTTAGTAGTTTCTTAAATGCTTCCCAAGATAACGCATTTGCAGCCCCTCTTCCTCTAGTCTGTAGTTGGTTGTTCCACCAGGTCAATGCTCGACCCTGTAGTAGACCAGCAGAGAATTCAACCTTGTTTCCTTCAGCACATTTCGTGATACTAAGTTTCGACTCAACATTCTCGAACCAGGTTAGCAGTCCAATGGCACCCTCAGTACCATGAAATTCCATTGGCTTGCATGTCATGAAAGTTTTGTAGCTGCATCCTTGACCAGTGTTTGAAGTACCTTCTCCGGCGTTGGTTCTTCTAGCATCGAGATGTGTTATAATTTGAGTGAGTAGATCCGCTATTCCAGTAGCGTTGTTGTCTGGATTGTCATGGTTGTTTGGGTTGCCGTTGTTGTTACCTCCTGAGCGTGTGTTTCTTGCAGCCATGATCCTACAGAGGACCAAAACATCGGGTTGAGTAAACGACATTCGAAACGAAGTCAGATGAGGTGCAGAACGGTGGTAATGTGTTATAGTGATCGAAACATGACAGGAACAGAGACATGCTATGTCTAACAAGTCGAAAGATGGAAAAGAGAAGATATGAACGAGGTACGGTAATGTAGACGTGAACGTAAAAACATGCCATGCATACCCACCCAACCAATGCAACTTCAGGTGACCAGACTCAAAAGACTCGACTAATCATGATTTAAAACTACCACTCTTATCATTGCATGGTTCTTCATAAATTAGACATAGTTGATCAGGCTATGTATAATTTATGATTAACGATGCAACGATAGGACTAGATGACTCGGATGATGTTCAATGTTTAATAAAATAAAATAAAAATTTTTCCGGTTATAGCTGTGATTTTTATTTTTGAAAAATCGGCATTCTCTATAACCTTTGGCTCTGATACCAATCTGTCACACCCTCGCCGGAGGCGGAAACACGAGGTGTAACGGAAGGGAACATAAGCACAAGATAATAGAACATACCAACATTAATATTAAAAAGAAATAGTACTCCATTACAATACTAGTTTAGCCGTCATCGGCAAATATATTACAAAGTTTAGTTCCCAAAATATTGAGTTTTATTACATACGACTTGTAGCGACAAGTGAAAACTTCTTTATGCAAGACTTGATAGAAAAGTTTACTAACGATCACCTGAAATGCATGAGAGAAAAACGGGTCAACTATGAAAATAGTTGGTGAGTAAACACGTTTAGCAAAATAAGAAAACTTCGAAAGAAATATTCAAAGCTTTCGGTCGACGAAAAATTGGTCCGCAAAGCAAAGGCATTGTAAATCCACTCAGTTCCAAGTTCCGCCCATACAAAACTTGCAACCTGTGTGTTCACAACCCACTGCCAAAAGTAGCGTGTCAAGTAGTCAAGTATAAGTGGTCATAATAGTTCACAATATAGTACCAAGAATATAATAATTCAGGGATGCTCCGAACATGGGAGACTTTGCACTGCTCCAACAAGGGAGACTCCTTTGTCACTCGACCACCTAGGCGAGATTTATTGAGACGCTCCACCAATATGGCGAGACTTTATAGTGATGCTCCGAACAGGGGAGACTTTGTACTGCTCCGAACAGGGGAGACTCCTTTGTCACTCGACCACCTAGGCGAGATTTATTGAGACGCTCCACCAATATGGCGAGACTTTATAGTGATGCTCCGAACATGGGAGACTTGCACTGCTCCGAACAGGGGAGACTTTGTACTGCTCCAACAAGGGAGACTCTTAGGGTCATAGCATGTACGGTTCAATAAGTTCAAATAATTAATAGGTTCGTATTAAGTTCAAGGATTTGATTCGAGTTCACAAGTTCTAGTCAAACTAGTTAGTAAAAGTAGTAAACAATTTAGCTCAAGAAAGGTTCATGCATTTCGCCCCAAAATATAGTAAAAACGGTAAAAAGGGGATGTGATTACTCACTTGGTAAATTGGTGTGGTGACAAAAGTGGGTACACTGAGGTATAATGTGATGCGTCAACCGGGACCTATTACGAATGATATGATATGTCATGAGTTGAAATGTAATGTTATGCATGCACTTCGTATGTTATTTATACCATTAGCGAGTTTTGAAAATCTTACTAATCGTCGAAAAATACACTTTTGACGTCTTGACCCTTCAAAAATGACTTTACAAGTTTTTACGTCAAAATGTCATCCTACAATGGTTTAATAATGATTTTTGGTGAAATTTCCACTTTTCGTCGCAAAACAATGTCGTCGGAATTTTCATGAAATTAACAAAAATGGCTTCGAAAAACTAATCGTAAACGGTGTACGTCGATCGTTAGAGAACGAACTCGACTGTTTTGGAAAGTTTGTATCGATATCTAGAAGTTTCAGTTCAGGAGTTTTCGTCCAAAAGGTCTCTAACATAAAGATATTAAGGGTTAAAGATAGTGATTTTGGCTAATTGTGGTGTAAAAAGTGAGTTTCGGCCAAGTTTGAACATCCGTAAATAATTTACTACAACTCCGCTATACAAACGGCTTGTCGTTTTGAAAAATATGCTCGGTGAACTTGATTTTACTAGAAGACAATTCGTTCCAAAAAGTTTCACAACCTTGTTAAAAACAGCCCTCAACATGGACGTTACAGCTACCGTAACACTTGTATCGTAAAAATAATATAGTTTTTCAGAAAATAATAGTTACGGCAATTTTATAAAAACGTGCATATATTTGTCGTTTCCAATCCGTTTTCTACGTATAATATGTCCTTAGCTTCGTATCAAAGTATACTAATATATTTTTGACAAGTCGAAATAATTTGTGAAGCTTAAGGCTCGTTTTTGACTCGGACAAAATAAAAACATCATGCTGAAATTTCTGAAAAGAATATTTATCGTCGTCAAACTTTAAAAATTCACCACGACTTCGTTATAACTCCGTTTTTATCCGTTCAAGCGGCCACGGATTCGTTTTAAAGTATATTTTCTAATTATCAAGGCCAAAATGTCGTGACTATAGCCGGATTTTCCAGAAAATCAAAACAAGGACAGCACATATTTTTATACGTATCGAAAATAGTTTTTCTCGTACCAAACCTATTCTAATCCCTTCAAATCAACTCCCAAGCTAATCTAATCCTACCATACACCTT
>BPTQ01000001.1:108609888-108635348 GCA_019973895.1 Chrysanthemum seticuspe
ATAAAAAACGAACGCAAAAAGAAAAAAACAGACAAAAACGTAAAAAAACGGGCGAAAACAGATAAAAAACGAACGTAAAAGGATAAAAACAGAAAAAAACGTAAAAGAAAGGGAGAAAACGTAAAAAAACGGACAAAACGGATAAAAACGTAAAAGACGGTCGAAAACGGATAAAAAACTGACAAAAACGGATAAAAACAGACGAAAAAAGAAAAAAAGATGGGGGAAAACGGATAAAAACGAACGAAAATGTAAAAAACTGGGCGATAACTATTATTAACGTAGAGGCTAACTGGGGAAAACTATATTTTAAAAAATAAGGACTAACGGTGCAAATTTTTTTAACAAAGGACTAACAGCGCAAAATACTTAACGGACTTAACTAACGCCCATCCAAAATAGGGACTAAATGCGTGCAAGGTTTCAAAAATAGGTATCTGTGGTATAATAAAAACGAGTTAGGGACTAAAGTTGTTATTTGGGGTATACCATAAGGACCAAACGTGTAATTTTTTCTAAAGGCAAGGAATATGCTTTGCCAAAAGATGATAAAGTGTAACTTGACCCAATAAAATTAGTCAAAAACTAAAAAGTCTCTTAAGTAGCCAAAATAGCATTTCGAATAATATTTTAGTGCATGAATATATGTTTCACAGAAGCTTTTATGCAAGTGTGATTACGATATTAGTTGGTTACTTGGTTAGTGATGCGCTTAATCACGATAAAATATTTTTAAAAAGTTGTCTATGACATATGCATTGAACATGGTGGTTTTATAATTAGAGCGCTAGATAAAGTGTGGTGTCATGAGCTGATATCGTGGAAAAAATGTTGAAATTTTAGTATTTCTTTTTATAATATCAAAATCTATTAGTCGGCACAAAACATCTCTTAATAATATAAAGCGGTGTCATAGAACACTCATGGACCTTACAATTTTTTTCTTTCATTTATTCAAATAAAATAACACATTAAACTAAAATTAAAATTCTATTAATAAAAAGTACATAAAAAATAAAAGATACATTGAAAAACAATTACAATTTAGTGATTAAGGTTTTCTATCCTGAAGATTTTTGTTTTTCCTTTGATGTATCTCGCATCATGCGACCCAAGTACGTTGCATATTCGGTTGTTGAGAAACGTACAACTCGTTAAATTCCCTACCTGCGAGATTTTGATATTTCAATATCATGTTATGTAATAATCTGTATGGTGCAACAATACATGATTTTTCGTAATGTGTTGACTTGGTAAGCACGTGTGGTTGTTGTATTATTCCCCAACGACCTTATAGGACTCCGAAAGCTCGTTCAATATCTTTTCTGGAACTTTTCTGAACTCTTTTAAACTTCGTTGTTTTTTCATCGTTTGCAATAGAAAATGATTTGACAAAAGCAGACCATTGAGGACAAATAACATATGCTATATAGTAATCATTTTCGTATGTTTTTCCATTTGCTACAAATGGAGCTTCCGAAGCTATACAACAAGAAGGTCAGCAAATTACAGTGAACTGTCACACCCCGCCTGAGGCGGAACACGGGATGTGACGGGAACATCGCATAAGAAAGTAACACCATACTTGATTAAAGAAATAAAATTTACAACGTTACATGAGCATCCAAAACATAAGTCTTAATTTGCTAAAACAATGTCCTTAGAAAAACTCTTAACCAATTTAACACGCTCTTTTGAAATGAGGATAATAATCAACTTCAATGCAAGTGCCTTAAAAAATATCGTTGATGATCATCTAAAAATGATACTCGAAAACGTCAACATAAAGTTAGTGAGATCGCATGTTTAGAATGTAAATCGTGTTTGTCGTGCATATAAAACTTGTAGAACAAAAATGAGTAAGATATGCATAATCAAGTACTAAATAACATAGCACGTTTCGCAACAACTGAATTTCATGATGGCATGTACGTATAGCTTGATCGGATTGTACTGACCCTTCGTTTAACACAATACATATAAGGGTGTGGGTGTCAACCCAAGTATTACTGCCAATACATCCTAACCTCATAACATGATCGGAGTGTATTCACCTTCGTTTAACGCACATGAATACAAGGGTAAGGGTGTCAACCCATGTATTTTTACCAATGCATCCTAACAGCCGTCTCATGAATCGGCGAAATTTTTGAGGGCCCTGTACGAAATTATATAGTGAGGCCTTTCGTTAAGCAATATTATATATAAATTGTCACCGTTTATAAAATATAATGCAATTAGTATCTAAACGTTCTAACATATTACTCATTTAAGATATTTTCCCATCTAAATACTTTTTTCTTCGTGAAAAATATATCTACACATGCATATAATTATTAACGGGACAAATTTTGGGGCCCTGAGCGGTCGCTCACCTTGAACACCCTCAAAGACGGCCATGTCCTAACCTCTTGCAATCACACAAATTAAATCCATACAAGGCACATATAGCAATACAAACACACATCTTGTCCATAATATGAAAAACAATGTAGCACAGCGTAAAACTGCTCTAAAATAACATTTGAGTAGGCACAATGGCAATCAAAACGCACATCTTGTCCAAAAATACGTAAAATGTAACATAGCATAAAAGTATTTTTGATTAGACATCGTACTTTTGTGTGCGACTGACGGCTAATATTAAGTTTATTGTGTGATCGTTAGATACAAAAGTATCATTTTTCTTTTTCTTTGTTTGGTTTTACGTGCATTTTTTTAATCATTAACTTACTTTTTTTTTTCTATTACTCCCTCCGTCTCAATTTAATTGTCATGAGAGAGAAATCACAAAGTTTAATAAAAGTGGGGCCACTTTAATTTTCAACCACACGAATAGAATATTCCCTCTTTAGATTCTCTAGTTTTTACTAAAAAAGGAAAGTGGACAATCTTTTTGAGACATCCAAAAATAGAAATATGGACAATTAAATTGAGACGGAGGGAGTAATAAAATTCACATAACTCCACATAACACCACCACCAACACCCAAACACACAATCAACCATCATAAAATCAGTTTAACAAAACCATGAAAATAATTTCCGAATATGCACTTCTAATTACTTAATAGCACATTGTACCTCCAAATTAAGGGAACCACCTAAACAAGCTAATATTAAATCTTGATCCGAAGGGGTAATGGGTAAAGACGATGTTCTTTGGGGAGTAAATATTTTAGTAAGTGACCATGATCTCGGGATTAAAAGCTTTTCAATTGTAATAGAAGATGAAGCTGGTGGAGCTAGATTACTATCCATTTTTTTGCATCTGGAATTGTGCTCCTGCTCATAAGTCCAGTCTTGGTAGTAGGCTTTTCTTTGAAGATTTAGTTTTTGATGAGTGATTAGCAGAAGATGCATTTGCTTTAAACTCAAAGGGAGTCTGTGTAAGATTAAACTATACATTTTTTAGGAGTTGAAGTCAGTGCTGGGGCAATCTTAATTTGAACAAATTCTTGAGATGAAGATGGTTGTCCTTGATGGTATCTCCTAGAACATATTTTGTTCCTTCTAGTTTTCCCATTAGGCGCTTTCATAATCTCTTTTTCAACCTGAAAACGATCAAGACTAGTCATGGGAGCGAACACTAGTTATCCATATAACGGTCTGTCACAATTCAAAGCCGCTTGACTAATATTTAACAAAAAATGAGATAAAGAGTGTTGTGGTGCCAAAATTTAGATTCTGTATAATAAAGAACAATATCGGAAAGCATCATGAAGTTTTAATTTATTTATGTGTTTTGTTAGTTCATCTATGCTTTTCTAGCTTTTGATTTAATTATACATGTAACCCTGTGGTTGTAACCGGAAGAACAACATATACTAGATCTGTTTAACGGAAAAAGAACAACGCGTTACCCGGCATGAAAAAGATTCTAAATTCAAAAAAAAACAATTTTTGCTGCAGATATGGAATCTTTTTCATGGTTTGTTAACTAGATTTTATGATGGTTGATGGTGGGTTTGACTGTTGGTGGTGGTGTATGGCGGAAATAAGTGACTTTTATTAAAAGTTAAAAGATAAATAAGTTAATGATAAAATAAAAGAAATTAAAAAAATTAAAATAAAAAAATAAACTGCATATAAAGCTTAACAAAGAAAAAGTAAAAAAAATTACTTTTCTATCTTATTGCGCACGAGAAATTTTATATAAGGTGACCGTGGCATAAAATATGCAAGGCTTAAGCAAACTAGTGGTATTCGCATAGAAAATTTAATGAAGTGATTGGCATGACTAAATGTTATGCTTAACAAGCTTCACTTGACACATGTAAAAATCAAAGGTTGAGATGTAATAAGAGAAAATGCACTTCTTACGTGTTAAATTTTAAGTGAATTAGGCATTAAATTAGTCATGCCATGTAGGCATGACAATCATTTTCAAAAATTTAATAAAGTCGCGCTAATCTATTTTAGCAAGTTAATTTTCTTACTAGATTTTGAACTACTGCATGAACTTTAAGCTACTTTGAGAATTTCCTTCTTCACCATTGTCCGATCACCTCTTTTTCGATTATATGCATGTGGACGAAAGACGATTAAGAGCATCTCCAATGTTTACGCTAAACGTACCTTTTGCACTAATTTAGTGCAAAAAAGTACAAATAGCTACATAAATTATTCTCCAATGTTAGCACTAAACTTGTCACTAATTTAGTGCAATGAATAGTAAAGCACTAAATATAGTGCAACACTATTCATGGCACTAAACACTATTCTCTTTATTAAAATTTAATGTATTTGTTAAATCTTTGATATATGACTAAAAATATAGAAAACTAGTTTATTATATTCTTTTAATTGTCTAATAAATACAATTAAAATGAGTCCAATATTGATATATGTTTTTTAGACTACTTTTTTCGTTTATTGTATGTAAATGTAATTTAAACTAGTTGAAAATGTTTAATGTCCAATTTTAGTGTCATATATTGGAGCACCTTTTTATTAGTGCAAGCATATTCTATTAAGATGCTAATTTTAACTTATTTTAGTGCAAAATTTAGTGTTATATATTAGAAATGCCCTAATATGAGTAATAACTATACGCTCTTCAATCAAGCGTTCAGCAAAACATTACTTCCTCCGTCTCAAATTTATTGTCCATATTTCCCTTTTAGGTTGTCTCAAAATGATTGTCCACATTCCATTTTTAGTAATAAAAAGGTAACTTTTTGAAGGAATATTCTATTTGTGTGGTTTAAAATTGTAGTGGCCCCATTTTTATTAAACTTTGTGTTTTTTGTCTCCTGACAATAAATTTGAGACGGAGGGAGTATTAGTTAACATTGTGACTTGTGAGGACAATAATACTCTTTCTTTATACAAGGATTGCAGCGAGCCACGTGCATGACTAAACAACCATTACGTACCATGTAACAAACGGTAACATGGGAAATAAACATCTATATCTGATTGGTGACACGTGGGTGGTGTATGAAGTTAAGGCGATAATCACCGTTGATTGTTGATATGGGTCAAAGATCTTGAAGAATAATTTTACTAATTATGGATCTTATCTTAGACTCGAATCAACCATATATTTGCTATCCTTTTTTTTTCTGTGTTATCTTTGCTGTATAATTTACTATTTTAGGGATCTTATCTTCGAACTTTGCTTTCTATTTGGCTGAGCTGAGCTTGGCTCGGCTTCGTTACTTAATACGGAAATACCACATAGACCAAAAGAATATATTAGTGGAATGACAAAGCTTTATTAGATCGGTTTATGGGCAGTCACAACTCACAAGTAATGTTTTTAAAACCGGGTTTATAATCGACCCGGTCGAGTCATCGGTTCGACCGCCGGGTTAACCCGGTTTTTAATTAAAAAATATAAAAAAATAAATAACCGGGTCAACCGGTTCAACCGCCGAGTCAACCGGTTCAACCCGGTTTTTATAAAAAAAAATTTGAAAAAAACCAAACCCGGCCGGGTTTCGAGAACCGGATTGACTCGGGTCACTCAAAACCCGACGGGTCTAACCGGTTAACCCGGTTTTAGAAACCCGGGTTATTTTGACCCGTTTTTTTGCCCGGAACCGGTCCAACCGGTTAACCCGGCCGGGTCGACCCGGGTTTCAAAACATTGATCACAAGTTTACATAAGAATGTGCTAGCCACAAAAATAACACCCAAAGCACCGAGTCTCGTGAGAACACCCGTTAAACATCATTGCACCAATTGTCAGTAGCGGACCCAGAACAAAATCTAAGGTGGTTCCTTAACATATAAGCGACATAATAAAAGGGTCAATAGGTCAACCGGTCAATGAGCCGGGTTAGATTATGTCTTATTGGTTAAGATATAAAACAAGTAGTTATAAGAGAAAAAAATCAACAAGTAAAGTCGTTTTGTGTACAATGTTTGTTAAGTGATAACAACGAGAATATTTTACTCTAATTAACTAACAATGCTCTTTTTGTTTTGATAATTTGTGTTGGCGTATTTGTCCGGACGTCCTAATGTCCGGACGACATGCTATGTCATCCGGAATATTTTTGCCCAGCGGATAAAAGACTCGACCATGTCAGCAGATTTCACGGGATTTTCCTACCACGTGGCCTGACACCTATTAGGTAGGGTGGCTATAGGCATGCGAGTAAGTAGCGTAGGTCTGCTGAACAGTAATTCGGGTACAAGGTTGGGGTAGTATAAATACCCCAACACATTTAATGTTTTGCATTAAATTTTCACCTACATATACTTTCACATTTACTATCACATTTATTACCCTCCGCTTATTCTCATGCCGGAGCTTGGTCCCGGGACAACACCCGGGGCGAGGCTAACGCGTGTTGTGTATTGTGCAGGAAGGATCCAATCTTTTTCTTCGGATCGATTGCCTGAAGCCCAAGCCTCCGGATAAAGACCGGGTAGCATGAATTTGCTTCAACAATTTGTATTTTTATTTATGTCTTGATGTATTTCAAATAAGAAATAATAAGGATACCTAAATTTAAGCCTAATTTATGTTTAAAACAAGTCTACTTCATTAGTTTGTGAAAACATTAATCCATTTGCAAACAATAAAATATTAACAAGCATGATTAGAAACAAGAGACGATAAAAGATTAACATTAACTTGTGAAAATGTGAATCCATTTGCGTTTAGTCGCTCTAATCACTTCTCAGTCACTAAAATGAATAAATTAATTTACTTTAAATTTCAAGTCATTAAAATGATTTTAAAATGTGAAAATAAGATTTTAATTAAGTACTTTTTTGAACTTAGAAATTAATTAAGTACTTAAAAGATGGGTTTTGGCCGTACAATAGCAACGTACTTTTTCAAATTTATCGATCTAGTACGCGTATTATTTTTTGTCCCACTTAATGTAAAGCACTTTCCACCAAACTTGTTTAACCGACACCAAATTGTTTTTGCCCGTTTTCGCACGTTTTTGTTCGTTTTTGCACGTTTTCGTCCGTTTTTTACATGTTTTTGCACGTTTTCGCACGTTATCACACGTTTTCATCCGTTTTTGCATTTTTTGAACGTTTTTGCATGTTTCATCCGTTTTTGCCCGTTTTCGTCCGTTTTTGCACATTTTCACACGTTTTTGCATGATTTCATCCGTTCTTACACGTTTCTGTTCGTTTTTACGCATTTTTATTCGTTTTTACATGTTTCACCTGTTTTTTGCACATTTTTTTTCGTTTTTGCACGTTTCGTGTGTTTTTACACATTTTTGCACGTTTTTGTCCGTTTTTGCATGTTTTTACACATTTTCGCCCATCTTTGCACGTTTTCGGCTATTTTTGCATATTTTCGTCCGTTTTCGTCTATTTTTATACGTTTTCGTCTATTTTCATCCATTTTTGCACGTTTTCGTCCGTTTTTACACGTTTTTGTCTCTTTTACTACCTCCGGTCCCATATTAAGTGTCCAGTATGACTTTTTTAAGTCTTTTTTCTTCAACTTTGACCTTAAATATATTTGTTTGTGTTATATGATACTTAATGAAAATTATATAAATGAAAATACATTTAAAAACTTAATCCATTCATATATCTTGCATCAAGTATTATATAACACATACAAAAATATTTAAAGTCAAAGTTGAAGAAAAAAGACTTAAAAAAGTCATAGTGGACACTTAATGTGGGACGGAGGGAGTAGCATGTTTTCGTCCGTTTTTACAGATGAAAATGTGCGAAAGCATGAAAAAATAGACGAAAACGGATGAAAACATGCAAAAAAGCAGGCAAAAACGTTAAAAAACGTGCGATAACAGACGAAAACGTGCGAAAACGGGCGAAAACGAACGAAAACGTGCAAAAACATGCAAAAACGTGCAAAAATTGACGAAAATGTGCAAAAACAGGCGAAAACATGTAAAAACGAATGAAAATATGTAAAAACGAACAAAAACGTGTGAGAACGGATGAAAAACATGCAAAAACGTGTGAAAATGTGCTAAAACGTACGAAAACGGGCAAAAACGGACCAAAACGTGTGAAAATGAAAGTACGTTATACTAAGTGGGACAAAAAATAGTACGCATACTAGATCGGCACATTTGAAAAAGTACGTTGCTATTGTACAACCAAAACCCTTAATAAAAAATATCAGATATGATGCATAGCCGGTTTCCAAACTTTTTTCCCGGTAGCCGGTCATCTTATGGGTAGAATGGAACAAAAGTTGAAAGTTCGTTACATTAAGTGGAACAAAAAACAGTACGCGTACTAGACCGGTACATTTGAAAAAGTACGTTGCTATTGTACGGCCAAAACCCTTAAAAGAATGGTACAAGAATTACCCGTTTGACAAAAAAAAGAAAAAGACTTCAACCCAACTTAAAATTACTATACCCAACAAAAAGTAACTTTGTAATAAAAAATTGCTATTTCCAGATTGTGGAAAGATTCTCCTAATCCTGCCATATTCCTATTTCCAAAAAGGATGACTTTCAACCAGTCCGACCCTGTTCTTCATCTTCATCAATATTCCGGCAATAATGTTCGATTTCCGGCAAAATTACTTTCTTTTTTCTTCTTTCTTCTTCTTCATTTTGATTCAAGATGGTTCCTACATAATTTCTAAGGTAGATCCTAAACAAAAACCCTACATTGCTTCTTAGTGATTTTTTCGTCCAAGGTGGTTCCCGGGCATCACCTGGAACATGAATAGGTCCGCCTCTGCCAATTGTTGCTTAGAAAAGGAGGCAAACAAAGGTTTTTCATGTTTAGGTTGGGGCGACTTTTTATTCAGATGTACGTGTTTTAACTAACGAGCAACTGTCTCTCGTAAAATATTGGGTTAAGTTCGTTAAATAGCAACGTACTTTTTCTAATTTTCCAAGTTAGCAAACGAACATTTTAATTTATCATTCTAGTATATCAACCTTCAAAATTTGTTATGATATACAAAATATGATAACGGACTGCCTATTGATCAGGTAAAATTGATTATTTGGCTGCCGCATTAACAAAGATGAGTTGCCAAATCAACTAGTTATAGCTTACGTGGAGGTACATGTTTATGTGGATTAGGTATTTTCATTTTAACCACTAATATTATCAATTCTATAAACTTATCCTTAAATAAATAAACAAATCCATTCTCTTCCTACAAATTTATCCGATAGACTAAGGATCAAATGATAAATTTAATTAAGAGTTATAAAATAAAAAGAAATCACAATCACAAATTTGAGATATACCCATAAAAGTAAATGCAACTCCTAATTTTTTTTTTAATTTGAAATACTAATCTTCTCATTTCAATAATTCTTCTCACTAAATCTATTATCATGTTTAACATTATAAACAGTTTAGTGGCCAAGGTCAAAGTTAAAGTCATTCTGCTGTGGGTTGGGTTAAAAAATTGGACCAAACCGACAAAAACCGATCGGACCGAATCCGATTTGGCCCAGAACACCGGAACGACGTGTGTTTGGACCGGGGTCGGTCGGAATGGTTCGATCCCGGTCCGGTTCGGTCCAATAAAGCATATCAACGAGTTTTGTGTAAAACCGGATCGACCGGACTGGACCGATGGCCAAATATGATGAAATGATGGACCGAGGTTCGGTCTAAAATACGTTCAGTATGATCCGGTTCGGTTTGCCGGCTGAATTTGGTCCGCAATCTATTATGCTCAGCCTTCGTCGTAACGGGTGTTTGTCATCTCTCGTAAAACTTTATGCCACTTTTAAGAAGTATTGTTAGGGTGAGAGGGGTTACTGGCATGGGACATCGGTACCGCTGTTTGGCATCGGCAAACTCCACCCCCATCACCCTTACCGTTTTTCGGCATCGGCATCGACTTTATATATCGGCATATGTATGCCGATAGATGTAACCGTTGGGCTTTTTTTGTGACCGTTTTTTTCTCATCTTTGATCCCTTTCTTGGCATCGGTTTTATATATCGGCACATGTATAATTTTTAGTTTGATGCCAAAAATTGTCAACGACCCCCATTAGTTATGGTAGAATTGGCATGGAAATTGGCAAGTGACATAGCATCGTGTTATTGGTCCATTTCCATGCCAATTTTTTTTCTATGCCAAAATTTGGCAATGACCCCCATCACCCTTACGGAATTCTCACAAGGAGCATATCAAATGGACGCCAAGTCAATCCGGATGCCATTTTGAGTTTGGAGCAAAATTCTAGCTTTTTATGGATTTTGTCAAGCTGGTTGTATTTATGAACACATTAATAAATAAAGAGTAAACTCAAAAATACATTCATGTAAGAATGTTAAAATATTTACATTTTTTCGTCAATAAACGTTAATTCATATACATTCTTGAAGATGGACGATGATGTTTTTTTAGTTATCTGCTAACGTGGTTCTGACATGAGTATTTTTGTTATTTTGATTGTAACATGAATGTATTTTCGAACATCTTTAAGTTTTGTGCAAGTTATATGTCTGTGTTTCTTTAAGTGGTCGAGAAGTTCCCAACTAGATTTCCATGATATGTGGAGTAGCTTTTACTTTTTAAGCGAATGAGAGATATTCTTCTCTTTCTTTCCTTCTTTTAAGATTATGTTTTAGGCTAGTATGAATCGTGACCTGGGACAACCTGGGTCATCCAGCGCCACGTCAGCTTTCTTTCTCCAGCGATTTGACATGACTCGGATGCCCCAGTTGATGACCCAAGTGTGTGGTTGTTTTTTTTTTTTTTTTAATTCAAACATTTTTAACATTAAATTTAAATTTCAAATAGGAGCGGGATTATTTAAAATTCAAATTTCAAATTCAAATTCACACAATTCACACTATATATACAACCCTACCAGTCCTCGAATTCACACACACAACTCACACAATTCACACACAAAAATGTCTCGCAAAGATTTTTTTCAGCAATTCCCAAGTCCAGAAAAGTTGCCGGAAACCAGCTTTCCAACTCTACCATAGTTTCAAGTTTACTCACCACCACATTAATCCCGACCCGGACCCGAACCCGAATAAGGATAATCGGGTCGGGTTAATCGGGTCCAAAATCTAACTCGGGTCAATCGGGTCAACCCGATTAACCCGACTATGAACTAGGGTCGGGTATCGGGTTTAAAATACTTTGCTAATTCGGGTTCGGGTCAACCCGACTAACTCGAGTTAGGTTTTTTTTTTTTTTTTTTTTTTTTTTTTTTTTCGCCCAACTTCAAACTTTGATATCTCATGTATAGTAGGTAGGGGTGTTCATGGGTTGGGTAATATCCGAATAAACCGAAAACCGAAACCGAACCGAACCGAAAATAACCTAACCGAACTCATAACCGAACCGAACTTGCCAAAACTGAACCGAACCGAAATAAAAGTTCGGTTTTCGGTTCGGTTATGGTTTTAGCCCTCCGAACCGAAAACCGAATTTAAATAAATATATATATATTTTTATATATTTATATAAAAAAATATATTAAAACTCTTTTATAATATATATAATATTTTTGAAGCTTGAAATTATTATTTTTTCAAAAAATATATATAAATAAATGAATAAATTATTAAATTTGGGTAATTTGGGTTATTCGGTTCGGTTTTCGGTTATTGGGGGTTCGATTTTCGGTTCGGTTTAGTCAAATTTCGGTTCGGTTCGGTTCGGTTTTCGGTTATACCCAGAAAAAAAAATTAACCGAACAAACCGAACCGAACAAACCGATAACCGAACCGATGAACACCCCTAATAGTAGGCATATAGTCCATTTCATTACTGTCAACTTTTGATTTTTACTATCTAGATATATATGGCTGTTAAGGTCCAAATACGACATTTGATCTAAAGAATATATGATTAATGAAACAAAACATTACAATATAAATTAGTTGGATCTGTAAGAAAAACAAGGTGTCTGTTCTTAAATTTGAGATGCACATGTGAAGTTTCACATAATATATAATCTGTAACATAAGGTGTTTGAGTACTTACAAATATCCAAAATTTGTGATTTGGTAAATGGTACGGACCCGAACCCGACTTGATCCGATCCGGTTTGACCCGAACCCGACCTTAAATAGGGTCGGGTACGGGTATATTAATTCTAGCCTCGACCCGACTTAGACCCGACCCGTTTGACCCGAACCCGACCAACCCGACCCGAATAACATCCCTAACCACATGAATCTGTCTTTCCGGTTTTCCAACCGGAAAATGTATTTTTAAACTCTCCACCTGTGAACAACCCAATTGTTCCAACTCCACCTGTGAACAGTCCACATGTGGATCTTCAAAACCACCCCAGCGGGTTAAGTGAGGCTTCCCTCCGACAACTAGAACAAGATAAAGAAAACGGTAGGGAGATTATGAAAGAGTAGGCACGTGAAGAAGCTGCTCGCCGTGAGCAAGAAGCACGGGAAGCTCAGTACCTCCAAGACAACTACTTCGACATAATGGAGCGTCGGTACTATAATGGGGAGTTTAATTCTCCTTCAAGTTCTAAGGGTTGGGTCTTAGATGATTTGTTTTTTTAAAGTTTTAGTAGTTTTATTTCAATCAGTATGCGTTGTAGTTTTTTGTGTTTAAGCATATTATGTATTTCATGTCTTCAATTAATTGTTCAAGTTTCAATTTGTGTTTTTCATTAAAATAAAATTCATTAAAATAAAAACGATATGAAATACATAAATCGTAAATCTAATCTGAAGAGTCAGAGAGAGTCCGATAATCGGCCAAAAAATCACGAGCCGTCGAAGTTGATGCACCATCTTTTTCGTTCTCCCGGTAGCTCCAATTGAGTTTGTTGCTGACGTTGTCTGTTACCTTATGAACACACCGCCACAACTTGTCAGCAATCTCGCCGTCTTTGCGGGCTTGATCTTTCAAAAACTTGTCGATCACAGCTTTTCGTTCAGGCGTAATGTCGTTGCAACTCTTGTAGTTTTCTCTCATCAGTTGCTTCTTTGCCCTTGCCTGCTCAAGCAGATGGATAACATCTATAATAGCTTTTTTTCGAGCAACATCATCTTCTTCGCATTTTTTGTTAACGTACATTTTCATATCTTCAGCGGAATGGGTGAGACGGCAAGCCATAATAAATCTTGTGTTGAGAAGTATTTTGAGGTTGAATTGTGTTTGAAATTGTGTGTTAAGAAGTGTGTTTGAGATTGATATTTATAGGATGTGAAAAGTGGTAAAGTTTAAAAAAAAATGTTTTTTTTTTTTTTATTTAATTGAAGAGTAAGTTGTGTTTCAAATCGGGTGAGATTTCAACCGATATACTTGTTTTTGGTTCTCGACCGATCTACCATCCGAATCACCACATTGGGTGTCGACCGATCTCAAATTGGTCATGGTGGAGATTTTGGGGTTGCCCGACCGATGTGAACCCTTCGAATGCGGCCAGCCTTATGGGTTTTTGGGTTGACACAATAATTTGAGGCAAAGAATGTATAAATACTTCAAGTCTTTGAATACTATCTATATCGAAGTCATTGTTAAGTACTTCATTTATGAAAACCGAAAAAGATATCACACAGCAACAATTGGATTTAACGTGATTGATTGATCCACGATGCTCAACCTACGTCCAATAGCATGATCGATGAATTATATATGCTATCATGATAATGAAAAGTGTTACAATCATGTAAGTATGCAACTATAGCTAGCTAATGTTTAAGTTCATACTATACAAAACCCCCTATCATGTGATATAAAGAGGGGTTTTGGTCAAAGATTTTTTTTGTTCCTTTTTTATTTTCAGTACAACATAGTTTTTTGACAGTTTCTGTTCCGTATTTCAGACAGTTTTAAGCATTTGACTTATTAAACTTTATATTTTATGTTCCGTTCTTTCAGGTTTATAGTTTTTTATATAAAAAATTATAAAAAAAAAGAAAAAATAAAATAAAATAAAAATAAACGCAAAAAATAAAGGGGTGCCCTTTGTAGAAAAAGGGAAATTTGTATAACCTACCCCTAATGTTTATTATCTTTAAATTGTATGAGTTAGTATTATATAAAAATTCCTAAAAACAAGAATATTATATAAAAATTGAGCCGGACTAAAAACAAGAATATTATGACACTTTGTTAAAAGTGTTTAGGGACATTTAGCGTTTAAGGCTCGTTTGTCAAGGAGCATTCACTATTTTGTTTTTATATTTAAAGCGCTACTTGAAGAACCGTTTAGCTTTTATAACATTTTGTAAGACTGATAAAAGTACGTTACCAAATCTATTTGTTTAAACAAACAACTATTGTTGACTGCTAAATTTTGTGGTTACTGTTAAGCGTTAGCAAATTTTGTCAAGTACACCCATTGTGACAAGAGACTAACGTGACCACCCGAGAAGAATAAAATTACTAAATTAGAGCTTATATCTATATATAAAATCTTAGACTTGTCTGTTGTTTGGGATCCAAACATTAGGCTGGTCCCAGTCGTGACCTGGGACGACCTGGGTCATCCGACGCCACGTCAGCTTTCTCTCTCCAGCGACCTGACATGACCCGGATACCCTAGTCGATGACCCAAGTTTGCTTTCTTTTCTTTTTTTTTCTTTTTTTTAATTCAAACATTTTAAACAACAAATTTTAAATTCATTCAAATTAAAAAAAAAAAAAAAAAAAAAAAAAAAAAAAAAAAACATTACATTACGAAATTATAAAAAAAAAAAAAAAAAAAAAAAAAAAAAAAAAAAAATTACACTACGAATTAAAAAAAAAAAAAAAAAAAAAAAAAACAACAACATTACAATACGAAATTAAAATAAACACTACAATACTTAAACTAATAATCTAAATTGTAACGTGCTTTGATTGTTGCCTTGACTTTCTTCAATTCTTCTAGTTGGCGGCCGGTCAATTTTGGGTCGATTGGGGTGTTGTAGAAGATTATGTCGGACTCCTGTTTTGATAGCCTCATGAGCTCAAGTTTTTCTTTTTTCATCTCGAGCTCTTTTTCCCTCAACCGTAACCAAGTATGTTCTAAACCCTCCTTATTCTTACCTTTATCCCCTTTTGACGGCTTCTTGGTCTTGAAGAAAGTTTTGGCCAACGATTGCATAAATGAGTCTGATGGAACATCATCATGAGAGGAGGAGGATGGTTTCTTCCTTCCTTTGTCACGACCAACCGGTCGTGATTCTCTAGTCCCTTCCTCATCAGAATCATCAACGTCTTGGACATCGAAAGGATCACGAGCTTGGGTTGAACTAGAGGTAGTGGTAGAACCCTTTGTTTTCTTCCGACTATTCGTTTGGAAAGCCGGCATCTCAACGTTCTGCCAAGCAGCATGACCCTTTAAAACCTCTCAGCACTCCTCCAAAGTGAAATCATGACCGTACGTCATACGGTATTCTCTAAAAGCTTTTGAAGTGTCGTCGATATCATTCTCACCGCTTCCATGGGTATTCTTGATATTCTCCATGATAGCACAATAATTACCAACCCTATTACGAATCCTGCTCTTCCATTTGGTAGTGATGGAGTCATATGTTCGGTCTTTGCCAATTTGGTTTTTAAAGTAGTCGATCACTGACTCCCAAAACTTGGGATTTGGAAGCATTTAACATCGAGTGAATTTGCATTCGATATTGCAAATTTGTGGTCGTCGACCGATGTGCCAACCGAGCCTCCCATTCGATACGACCGATGTTAACATCGGTTGAGGAGGCGTTTTTTTGGTGCCCAACCGATCATGCACCATCGAATGCGACTAGCCTTAGTAACCAAATTTTTGCACTTTCGATGGCAAAAATTACATTAATTTAAATCGACATGACATATGTATTTTTTTTTTTTTTTTTTAAAACAAAACATTGGTATTATTTTATTAAAATAGGAAGTTAAGTACGACCAACGGAAATTGCTTTAAATATTAAAATCGTGTGACATAGAATATAAAATGATAAGTTAGTCCACCTAATACAGAGTTCGCACACTGATTAAATTGCAAAAGGGTCCTCCTATGCAGGCACCCCATAGTAGGGGGTGGTTGCATTTTGTTGTGTCTCGATTTCCGTGCCAATCATTGGTAATGATTGGTTTCTCGATTTCCGTGCCAAGTCTTTTACTTATTTTTACAAGTGTTTTTTACAACTTTTTGTACATGTATTTTTTTTTTTTACAAGTCTTGTTTTGGTTTTATATTTCTACAAGTTTGTTTTACAGCTTATTTTTTGTTTTGGTTTTACAGGTTTTACAAGTTTTTTTAAGTTTTCAAAAAATCGTAGTTGAAAAACATTTGAGGCTCAGTCCGAAGTTTTCAAAAGTGAGATTTTATCCCACTTTGCCGTCCATTCGGTTTTCATCATCGCCTCGGAAAGTTTTTAGGCTCAAACCCGAAGGTTGCAAAGTGAGATTTGATCTCACTTTACCGTCCATTCGGTCCATTATCATCATCGCCTCGGAAAAGTTTTTAAAGTTTTTAGGCTCAAACCCGAAGGTTGCAAAGTGAGATTAGACCTCACTTTACCGTCCATTCGGTTTTTATCATCATCGCCTCGAAAAGTTTTTAAAGTTTTTAGGCTCAAAATACATCATCGCCTCGGAAAAGTTTTAGTCACAAACTGCACAAAGTCACAGTTCACAACTGCACAAAGTCACCAGTTCACAAGTCTAACAACACTGCACAAGTCTCAAACTGGTCACAAGTTACCAGTTCACATGAACTTCACATGTTTCACAAGGTTATACACGTTTTAAACAAGATTCTCAAAAGTTACCAAGTACTGCAAAAGTTCACAAGATTCTCAAAGGCAATGTACTAAGTTCACATGAAATCCTAGGCAGGCACCCAATATAATCCCAGGTGAAGCAACAACACAAACAACAATCAACCAACAACACAAACAACCACCCCATATAATCCCTGGTGAAAGCAACAACACCAACAACAATCAACCACCAACAAGTGGTCCAGAACAACAAACAAGTGGTCCAGAACTGCAACAAGTGGTCCAGAACAACAACAAACAAGAATAAGCAACAAGTGCACTAGCAACAGCATACCAGTCCACCATGTCTAGTTATTTATGTATTCGAAGCTTCTAATTTTGTGAACCATCATATTACTAATTTATGTTGTGAATAATTATACAAATTCTTTTGGCCAGATGCAACAACAAAATCCTTACTTGTGTCGTTGTCAACGTGGATTAATAATTCAAAGAACATCCCACCAGCCCGGTACTCGTGGTCTGAAGTATTATGCATGTCCTTTCTCAAAGGTAAATAATTAAACGTTTGCTTATTTGCGTAAATATATCAATAACTTGTTTGTTTAGAATACATTTCTTATAATTGTTTCGTCATGTAACAGCCAGGGACTAAAGACTATGGGTGTCGATACTTCATGTGGAAGGAAATATTTCAAGAAAGGTACTTTGGTGAAGCCTCTTCTTCAACGCAGTGCTCAAACTGCGAAACTAAAGATACAACGATCAACATGCTATTGGCTGAAAAGACTTTGTTGCAGGCAAAAATAAAGGCGTTGGAAGCATCACTGGAACTGGCAACTAATCCAGTTGATCACGCATGTCAGCCGAGTGGAATACTCTATGAGCTTATAGATGACATTAATAATCTTCATGTGGAGTAGACGTTGTAATATTGAAAACATTTGTTGTTTTAATTGTTTAATGTTTACATTTGTTGTTATACACTATTAAAAAACATAACGTAAAATAAATACCACATAATTAAATACACTATATTTAAAAAAAACACTACACAAATTAAATACACTATACACTACAATAATTTAATACACTAAAAAACACTACACACAATTATTAAAAAAAAAAAAAAAAAAAAAAAAAAAAAAAAAAAAAAAAAAAAAAGTCAAATCGGCCGACAAGGGGGGTCCACACTAGCATGAGGTGCCTGCCAAGGATTTCATGGGGTGCCCACGTAGGCTTACTCATTGCGTGCAAAATGAGCGTCTAGATTGGTTACGCTGTTTACAGCTAAAGTTTAATCCAGCTGTCAGTCAAACCACGTCTTCCTATTTCCGTGTACCAGATATCTACGTTGTTATTAATAAATAAATAATCACCGGATGTAAGCAAGAACAATTTTCTGGTAACACTTACCCATAAAGGATTGCAAAAAGTTGGTTATGACAAAGCATTAAAAAAAAAAAAAGACACGTTATATAATATGCTAATACTCGAGCAAGTTGTTTCATCGTAAAAGTTTTGAGCTTAATCAAGCAGAGTCTAGTGTCGATATTTGAGTTCAACTAAATCGAAACATGTTGCTCAATAAGTCTTTAATTTCAAATTTCGGTTCATACTTACTTAATTCAGTGTAATGTAAAAATCACCGTTTACCCAATTCCGTCTTTCACGATATTTAATTGCTTTTGTTTAAACATGAAGTGTCTTTTGTATAGTGGTAAAAAGGGTAGGTCAATATGTATATTTTTGTAGTATCAAAGGAGTCACAGTTGGGAACCCGAGTATTAACTTGTCTCACTTCTTCTTTGCGGATGATGTTATGATTGTCTCTGATTCGAATACGCATGATCTTCAACAAATAACGAACTCCCTTAATTCCTTTTATCGTGCTTCGGGTCTTAAGATCAACATCTCCAAATCTAATCTATTTGGCATAGGAGTTTCCGAAGAAGATCTCCAAACTATGGCTCGCTGAAGTTACTCTAAACAATGCTCCATTCCCTTCATCTTGAGCTAGCTGAAGTTACTCTTTCTTCTTCTCTAGATTTATGGAAATGACACATTGGAGACGATGATTCTTTTACATTAGCATCCACACGGACTCACATAGATCAACTTATGCTCCCATCGTTGGCTTCTTCAACAATATGGATCCCTTGTCTCACAAGAAAGGTAAACATCTTCTTTTGGAGATTCAATTTAGATCTTCTACCACATCGCCTCAACTTGTCTAAGCATGGCATTGACATCGATTCTATTCTTTGCCCGATTTGTAACAACAATGTGGAGTCGGCTGAACACATCTTTTTCTCTGGCGAAATGAGTGCTCAATTATGGCGCATGGTACGTACCTAGTGTAATATCACATATAGTCATACTCCATCCTACATTAATTGGCATACATGGTGTCACAATTCTCATTTTCCGATCATTTCTCATAATCCATATTCATCATTTCATATCAATTTATGCATGGTTTTACATTTCACATTAAACGCGTAAATTTTATATTAAATAAACGTTATCGCGTGAGTTATTATTTTAAACATTTAATCCGTTATTTCCAAAAATGATCCCGATATATTCTTATACTTACATTTAGTTTATAAAAACTATATTTTGAGTTTACCTAGTGTTTTAAATTTATTCGGTATATAAATTGTTAAAGTTATATTATTACGACACTTTTCTTAAAAACTATACGATAATTATTTTATCACTCAAATTTCACAAGGAATGTATTTTTACAATTTTTATTATCTCATTACATTCTACTTTGATCTATTAAAAATTTACTTTTACACAAAAACTACCATTTACCTTACAAGTTACATTTTCCTACATTATTAACAATTACACAAATTATACAAGTATATTACTTACACATTTATAATAATAAAAAAAAAAAAAAAAAAAAAAAAAAAAAAAAACTAACTAAAACTAAAAACTAGACAAGATCCATGATTTGTGGATCTTGTCTTGCAAACAAATAGTCCAACTATAATTTACTCATCCATTTTTTTCCCTTTCATTCTTCACTTTGCAAAAACCAAGAGATCAAATATCCCTTTTCTTCTCTCTACATTTTCGGCAGCCAAGAGCAAGGAAGGGACCCAAAAATTTTTCAAGACAAGTTATTTTAACAATCTAGTATACACTCTTGTTTAGGTTTTGAAATAAAAACCTAGGGTGTTTAGGTTTAATCCTTTGCTCTTATCACCTCATCATATTAACTTGTAAGCATATCATTTATATTTTTCATATCTCCTTTTCATTTCATAAGTATCTCTTCATTTTTGGAGCAAGCATGCATGATTTGTGTTGTTTATACCATTTTTACATGATTTTTAGATATATATATATAAGGTCGTCCTATAAATATCCCCTTGGTATACTTTGGTCTTGATGATGATTAGGAACCCATGACACCCTAAGAAGGTGTATGGTAGGATTAGATTAGCTTGGGAGTTGATTTGAAGGGATTAGAATAGGTTTGGTACGAGAAAAACTATTTTCGATACGTATAAAAATATGTGCTGTCCTTGTTTTGATTTTCTGGAAAATCCGGCTATAGTCACGACATTTTGGCCTTGATAATTAGAAAATATACTTTAAAACGAATCCGTGGCCGCTTGAACGGATAAAAACGGAGTTATAACGAAGTCGTGGTGAATTTTTAAAGTTTGACGACGATAAATATTCTTTTCAGAAATTTCAGCATGATGTTTTTATTTTGTCCGAGTCAAAAACGAGCCTTAAGCTTCACAAATTATTTCGACTTGTCAAAAATATATTAGTATACTTTGATACGAAGCTAAGGACATATTATACGTAGAAAACGGATTGGAAACGACAAATATATGCACGTTTTTATAAAATTGCCGTAACTATTATTTTCTGAAAAACTATATTATTTTTACGATACAAGTGTTACGGTAGCTGTAACGTCCATGTTGAGGGCTGTTTTTAACAAGGTTGTGAAACTTTTTGGAACGAATTGTCTTCTAGTAAAATCAAGTTCACCGAGCATATTTTTCAAAACGACAAGCCGTTTGTATAGCGGAGTTGTAGTAAATTATTTACGGATGTTCAAACTTGGCCGAAACTCACTTTTTACACCACAATTAGCCAAAATCACTATCTTTAACCCTTAATATCTTTATGTTAGAGACCTTTTGGACGAAAACTCCTGAACTGAAACTTCTAGATATCGATACAAACTTTCCAAAACAGTCGAGTTCGTTCTCTAACGATCGACGTACACCGTTTACGATTAGTTTTTCGAAGCCATTTTTGTTAATTTCATGAAAATTCCGACGACATTGTTTTGCGACGAAAAGTGGAAATTTCACCAAAAATCATTATTAAACCATTGTAGGATGACATTTTGACGTAAAAACTTGTAAAGTCATTTTTGAAGGGTCAAGACGTCAAAAGTGTATTTTTCGACGATTAGTAAGATTTTCAAAACTCGCTAATGGTATAAATAACATACGAAGTGCATGCATAACATTACATTTCAACTCATGACATATCATATCATTCGTAATAGGTCCCGGTTGACGCATCACATTATACCTCAGTGTACCCACTTTTGTCACCACACCAATTTACCAAGTGAGTAATCACATCCCCTTTTTTACCGTTTTTACTATATTTTGGGGCGAAATGCATGAACCTTTCTTGAGCTAAATTGTTTACTACTTTTACTAACTAGTTTGACTAGAACTTGTGAACTCGAATCAAATCCTTGAACTTAATTACGAACCTATTAATTATTTGAACTTATTGAACCGTACATGCTATGACCCTAAGAGTCTCCCTTGTTGGAGCAGTACAAAGTCTCCCCTGTTCGGAGCAGTGCAAGTCTCCCATGTTCGGAGCATCACTATAAAGTCTCGCCATATTGGTGGAGCGTCTCAATAAATCTCGCCTAGGTGGTCGAGTGACAAAGGAGTCTCCCCTGTTCGGAGCAGTACAAAGTCTCCCCTGTTCGGAGCATCACTATAAAGTCTCGCCATATTGGTGGAGCGTCTCAATAAATCTCGCCTAGGTGGTCGAGTGACAAAGGAGTCTCCCTTGTTGGAGCAGTGCAAAGTCTCCCATGTTCGGAGCATCCCTGAATTATTATATTCTTGGTACTATATTGTGAACTATTATGACCACTTATACTTGACTACTTGACACGCTACTTTTGGCAGTGGGTTGTGAACACACAGGTTGCAAGTTTTGTATGGGCGGAACTTGGAACTGAGTGGATTTACAATGCCTTTGCTTTGCGGACCAATTTTTCGTCGACCGAAAGCTTTGAATATTTCTTTCGAAGTTTTCTTATTTTGCTAAACGTGTTTACTCACCAACTATTTTCATAGTTGACCCGTTTTTCTCTCATGCATTTCAGGTGATCGTTAGTAAACTTTTCTATCAAGTCTTGCATAAAGAAGTTTTCACTTGTCGCTACAAGTCGTATGTAATAAAACTCAATATTTTGGGAACTAAACTTTGTAATATATTTGCCGATGACGGCTAAACTAGTATTGTAATGGAGTACTATTTCTTTTTAATATTAATGTTGGTATGTTCTATTATCTTGTGCTTATGTTCCCTTCCGTTACACCTCGTGTTTCCGCCTCCGGCGAGGGTGTGACAGATTGGTATCAGAGCCAAAGGTTATAGAGAATGCCGATTTTTCAAAAATAAAAATCACAGCTATAACCGGAAAAATTTTTATTTTATTTTATTAAACATTGAACATCATCCGAGTCATCTAGTCCTATCGTTGCATCGTTAATCATAAATTATACATAGCCTGATCAACTATGTCTAATTTATGAAGAACCATGCAATGATAAGAGTGGTAGTTTTAAATCATGATTAGTCGAGTCTTTTGAGTCTGGTCACCTGAAGTTGCATTGGTTGGGTGGGTATGCATGGCATGTTTTTACGTTCACGTCTACATTACCGTACCTCGTTCATATCTTCTCTTTTCCATCTTTCGACTTGTTAGACATAGCATGTCTCTGTTCCTGTCATGTTTCGATCACTATAACACATTACCACCGTTCTGCACCTCATCTGACTTCGTTCGAATGTCGTTTACTCAACCCGATGTTTTGGTCCTCTGTAGGATCATGGCTGCAAGAAACACACGCTCAGGAGGTAACAACAACGGCAACCCAAACAACCATGACAATCCAGACAACAACGCTACTGGAATAGCGGATCTACTCACTCAAATTATAACACATCTCGATGCTAGAAGAACCAACGCCGGAGAAGGTACTTCAAACACTGGTCAAGGATGCAGCTACAAAACTTTCATGACATGCAAGCCAATGGAATTTCATGGTACTGAGGGTGCCATTGGACTGCTAACCTGGTTCGAGAATGTTGAGTCGAAACTTAGTATCACGAAATGTGCTGAAGGAAACAAGGTTGAATTCTCTGCTGGTCTACTACAGGGTCGAGCATTGACCTGGTGGAACAACCAACTACAGACTAGAGGAAGAGGGGCTGCAAATGCGTTATCTTGGGAAGCATTTAAGAAACTACTAACTGATGAGTACTGCAGAAAAGATGAAGTGCAGAAACTGGAAGAAGAATTTTGGAACCACTTGATGGTAGGAGTAGAGATCGACAAGTACACGATCCGGTTCCACGAGTTAACTAGGATGGTTCCTCACATGGTTTCCACTGTGGAGAAGTTGATTGACCGATATATATGGGGATTGATACCAGAAATTAGGAGGGATGTCACTTCGTCGAAACCAACCACTCTGCAAGCCGCTGTGAGTATGGCGTATCGCTTAACAAATGATGTGATCAGGTCTGGAGAACTAACAAAAGCAAACGACAATGGACGAAAGCGACAGGAAGATCACCAGGGAAACCGAGACCAGAATCAGCAAAACAAGAGGCAGCGAATAACCCAGAACTATGGGGCGACCACCCAGGAGCGCAAAGGATATGCAGGTCCACATCCTTTGTGTACTCGATGTAATTATCATCACTTAGGAGACTGCCCAAGGTGCGGCAAATGTGGACAGACGGGCCACTTCGCGAAAAATTGCTCAAACAGAACTGGAAATCAAGGACAGAGAAAAGCATGTTACGAGTGTGGAAGTCTAGATCACCTTCGCAATACCTGTCCAAAGCTGAAAAGAACTCCCAATCAAGGAGGTAATCGTCCAAACTTGGCATTGGCAATAGAAGGCCCACAAGATCAGAACATTGAAATTCCTCCCGCACGTGGTCGAGCATTCTATCTGGGTACCGAGGAAGCCCGCAACGCGTAACGGGTACATTCCTTTGAACAACTACCTTATTTCTGTACGACATAATTTTGAGTGCATAGCTTCCTTCTAATCTTTACCACGTTCACGACATTAATTAATTTGAGACCTATTGATATCGACCTTGGTTGTTATATATTTTGTTGATTTGATTTGATTGTGTAAGCAAATCGAATATCGAGCGGATCTTTCAAAAGACTTCATTCAAGGATGTTGATTCCTACCTTTCTAACAACTTGTTTCCTAGCTTGATCTAGTGACAGTTCTTGTTTGATGAGTTGCGAAAATCAAGCTAAGAGACAAGTTTACTCAAGTCGGTTTAGTTTAATCTCATGACAGTTCTTGTTTGATGAGTTGTGAGATTAAATTAAAATCGACTACCTAAAGGTCTTTTGAGAGCTACGTTCGATATTGGGCAAGTTTACCCTATCCAATCTAATCACGGGCACGTACTTAGTTGAATGGGGAACCTTTATGCATGGGCATTGATATGATCATTTAGACTGTTCGTACGATCATGAACTTTTAGAACTCTTGTCGAGGTTCGGACCATAGTATCGTTAATTGAATCACGGGGACGTGATTCCGCTGACATGGGAAGAATGTCACAATTCTCATTTTCCGATCATTTCTCATAATCCATATTCATCATTTCATATCAATTTATGCATGGTTTTACATTTCACATTAAACGCGTAAATTTTATATTAAATAAACGTTATCGCGTGAGTTATTATTTTAAACATTTAATCCGTTATTTCCAAAAATGATCCCGATATATTCTTATACTTACATTTAGTTTATAAAAACTATATTTTGAGTTTACCTAGTGTTTTAAATTTATTCGGTATATAAATTGTTAAAGTTATATTATTACGACACTTTTCTTAAAAACTATACGATAATTATTTTATCACTCAAATTTCACAAGGAATGTATTTTTACAATTTTTATTATCTCATTACATTCTACTTTGATCTATTAAAAATTTACTTTTACACAAAAACTACCATTTACCTTACAAGTTACATTTTCCTACATTATTAACAATTACACAAATTATACAAGTATATTACTTAC
>BPTQ01000001.1:108641381-108654207 GCA_019973895.1 Chrysanthemum seticuspe
GAATCGTAGAAATCGTAGTACCTTGAACTCTTCTACTGGTATACCTTACCGTCTATTCTCTTATAAATCACGGAAGAGAACTAAGGAATTCCAACGACGACCATCCTGACGGAATCCACGAAATCGTGGAAACTCTGACTAAGAAGAAACCCTAAAACCTAAAGATGTCGACTGATTCTGTTCCACCACCTTCCATCACCTCAATGAGGATTCCTGTCATCAAGAAGGGCGAATACGATCTATGGTGTATGAAGATGAGGCAGTACATTGCCATTACAGACCATGCTCTATGGAATGTAATTGTTAATGGTAATGAAGTAGTTCCAGAACCTGTAGACATTCCTGGACAACCTAAAGCACCTAAGGCAGTCCTACCAGCAGCAACCTTAAGGAATCAAGAGAAGGCACTAAATATTCTCTTATCTGCCATTCCATATGGTCATCTTCTCAAGTTCCATGATGCTAAAGATGCTAAGCAACTCTGGGCTGCTCTCAAGACCAGATTTGGAGGGAATGAAGCTTCTAAGAAGATGCACAGAAATCTGCTGAAGCAACAGTTTGAAACTTTCACTGTAGGTGAAAGAGAGAGTCTTGATGCTGCATATGATAGGTTTCAAAATCTCCTCAATATGTTGGAGTTATACTAGGAAGAAGTTTCAGTTGAAGATGCTAATCTGAAGTTTCTAAGGAGTTTGCCATCCACATGGCATGTGATAGCTACAATGATTAGAGGACAACCAGGCTTGGATGTTATGGACTTTGATGATCTCTACAATCATCTGAAGGTATATGAGCATGAGATGAATGGTCAAACAAGTTCTAAGTCTCACAATATTGCTTTTCTATCATCTGAAAAGAGGGGCAGTACTTCCACCAAAAGTACTGCTTCTCCAACTCAAAGTACTGTGACTCAAAGTACTGTCTCATATGCTGCTCCCACCTATGCTCAGCAAACCCCACCACCTACTACTATGCACTCAGATGAAGTTGTGTGCTCCTTCTTTGCACAGCCAGCTAGTTTACCTGTAGTTTATGAAGAAGATCTCTCCCAGATTGACGAGGATGCTTTAGAAGAAATTGATATCAGGTGGCAAGTTGCTTTGATCACTGCAAGGATGAAGAAGTACATGAAGAAAATAGGAAAGAGCATTGACTTCAAACCAAAACAGGGAATCACTTTTGATAAATCCAAAATTGAATGCTTCAATTGTCAAAAGACTGGACACTTTGCAAGGGAGTGTAGGTTTTCTAAGTATCTAGCAAACAGGATGACTGAGAAACCAAAGCTGGAGCTAAAAGAAATCCCCATTACTGAAACAAAGGCTTTGGTTGCTCAAGAGAATTTGTCAGAAGTTGACTGGAGTGAAGAGTTTGATGATGAACCAGTGACTTAGTGTATGGTAGCAGTGGAAGAATCAGTTGAAGATTCGGTAGAAGAATTGGACTGGAGCACTGTTTTTGATGAGGAAGTTGATCATGCTGCTTTGGAATCTGGAGATGGGTATGGAGGATTTGACTGGAGCTTGGAGTGTGAAGATGATCCTGTTCTACTTGCAATGGTAGCTACTTCACCAAGTTCAACCCCTATCTATGAGGTATGCTCAAATTGTCATGATTTCTATCAAAAACTGCTAAATAATTATGTGTTTGAAAGTGATAATTGTGTTAAGGCTAGGTCTGAGGTAGAAGGTTATCAAATAACCTTAGAGTCAATGGAAGCCAAAATATTAACACATGAAAATAATGAAATGGCTTGGGCTGAAAAATATGAACAACAGGATTACCAGTTAAAACTCAGTGAATGAAAACTAAACTGCAAAATTGCTGAAATTGAGAAACTCACTAAGGAGAGAGATGATTTGTTAGCAAAGTTTGATGCCTGGAAAGAATCTGGTCTGTCACATGTTACTTATGTTCAAAAACAAAGAAGAGCATACATTAGAACTGGCTTAGGTTTTGGTATGGACTTTGATAACATAGAAGAAAACACATCTAGTGATCAGGATGACTTAGAAGATATAACCACTAGTGATGATGAACCCATTAATTATGTAGACACATATAGTAATGAGGATTCAGTTAGTGATTCACCTCCTGAGTATAAGAAAGACAGAGGTTATCATGCTGTTCCACATCCAGTTGGTAGTCATCAACCCATAAGACCTGATGTTTCACGTTTTGGTGTAGACAGTCTAGAGTTTAGGAAGAAGCTTATTGGTCAATCTAGGTCTGAAACCCCAAAAGAAACTGTTGAAACAAATTTTCAAAGTCAAGCAGTACATTCTACTCAAAGTACTGCTCCACAAGCAGTACCTTTAGGAAAACCTTTTCAAAACAGTACTGCTAAACCTTTTTGGGATAATTTTGGTCAAAACAGGTTTAATCATTCACCTAGAAGGCACAATAGTTTTGGTCATAGACATAGAAGAAGTCACTTTGGAAGTATGGGTGAAAAACTGTGTTTTGTGTGTTTTAGTCCTACTCATTTAATCAAGGATTGTGAACATCACTCAGAATACCTTAGAAAATTTCCAAAGAACATGTCTGCTAACCAGAAACCTAGAGAAAACAAACCAGTCTAGAATAATTCAAATAGGGTTAATCACAGCAATTTCTCACCAAATCATAGGTACCCCCACCAGAGAAGACCTTTTTCTAAACCATCAGTACCTTCACAAGCAGTACCTTCTCAAAGTATTGCTCAGTCAAACCAAGGTACTGCGAATATAACTTGGAATAGGAATCCTAGGAGATCTCATTACTATCAACCTAGAAGGTACTACAATTCACATAGGGGATCTAGATCAAAGGAACCAAGTGTTAAAACAGAATGGGTTAAGAGGGAAAGTACTGCTGAGGGACAAACAGTACTTTCAACAAAAAGTGAATTAGATGTTTTTATAATACAAGAAAAAGAGAATGAATTTGCAAAAGAGAGTTCTGTTGAAAATCCAGAAAGTTTTGAAAATCCACATGCTAAAAATCAAAAGATAATTCTGGATCATGTTTTGAAAAATAGTGGAAATTACATACTCAAAGAATTTGAGTTTGTAACTCCACAAGGGGAACACAAGTTAGTAATGGCTTGGGTTCCTAAAAGAAACTAACTCTCTAAATCTTTGTACAGGGTAACCCAGAAGAGGAGCTTAAAGATCATTTGATTGTAGATAGTGGTTGCTCTGGAAGCATGACAGGAGACAAGGATATTCTGTCTGATTTTAGATCCATTAGTGGAGGAAGAGTTGCATTTGGGAATGATCCCAATGGAGGAAGAATTACTGGGAAAGGAACCATCAAAGCAGGACGTATAGATTTTGAGAATGTTAGATATGTGAAGGAGCTTAAGTTCAACTTATTATCAGTCTCTCAAATCTGTGATAAAAAGCATCCTGTGTTATTCACTGACACAGAATGTCTC
Source organism: Chrysanthemum seticuspe (assembly GCA_019973895.1). Taxonomy (NCBI): domain Eukaryota; kingdom Viridiplantae; phylum Streptophyta; class Magnoliopsida; order Asterales; family Asteraceae; genus Chrysanthemum; species Chrysanthemum seticuspe. The sequence goes on from BPTQ01000001.1 coordinate 108,644,800, forward strand.
ATTCTTTCCTCTGAATTCAAGCCTGTTGATGATAACTTGGTAGTTCTCAGAGTACCAAGAACCAATGATGTGTATAGTTTGGACATGAAGAGTCTTCACTCTTATGGAAGAGCCACCTGTTTAGTAGCAAAAGCAACAACTGAAGAAGCACATCAGTGGCATAAAAGATTGGGACATGTAAATTTCAAGAATATCAACAAACTGGTCAAAGGTAATTTAGTTAGAGGTTTACCTTCAAAGACTTACAAGAATGATCACTCCTGTTTGGCGTGTAAGAAGGGTAAACAACACAAAGCTTCATGGAAGAAGCTTGAGGAGAGGACAATTAGAGAACCTTTTGAGCTGTTACATATGGATTTGTTTGGACCTGTTTCTGTGGCAAGTTTAAACAAGAAAAAGTACTGCTTAGTTGTTACAGATGATTGCAGTAGATTCAGTTGGGTATTTTTTTTGGGATTTAAAGATGATACTTTTGATGCTATTCAGACACTAATAATAGCACTTGAAAACCAATTGAGACTCAAGGTTAGAGGTATTAGATGTGACAATGGAACTGAATTCAAGAACAAGCTTATGGATGAATTTTGTGCTAACAAAGGAATCAAGAGGGAGTTCAGTATTGCAAGAACACCACAGCAGAATGGTGTTGCAGAGAGGAAGAATAGGACTTTGATTGAAGCAGCCAGAACTATGCTTGCAAATTCACAACTACCTATTCAATTCTGGGCTGAAGCTGTAAATACTGCTTGCTATGTACTTAACAGAGTATCAGTCACCAAACCACATATGAAGACACCTTATGAGTTGTTGATGGGCAACAAACCCAACATTCATTTTATGAAGCCTTTTAGATGCCCTCTCACTATTGGAGACACCTTATGAGTTGCTGATTGGGTTATTGTACCAACAGTAAGGGATTTAGAGTGTACAACAGAGTTACTAAGAAGGTTCAAGATTGTCTTCATGTTGAGTTTTTAGAAGATCAAGAGAATCAGAAAGGTAAAGGTCCTGATTGGATGTTTGATCTTGAAGTTTTAACTCCTTCTATGAACTATGTACCTGTTAGAGAAGAAAATCAACCTGTACATGATGGAGAAGACTTACAGTATGTTGTTCATAGAGTTCATATTAGACCTGATGCTGTTCCTGATAAAGATCCAACAAGTGGTATCAGAGCAATGGCACATTCTTATTCTGATGAACAAAGAAGAGCTTATGAAGAAGCAAAGAAAAAGAATAAGACTGCAGAGTATTCTTACAGTACTTTGGACAGTACTTTCGACCAAAGTACTGCTGCACTAGTTGATAGTATTTTAGATGATTTGGATGATCCTACCATGCCTGGATTAGAGGAAACTGATGATGAGTTTGCAGATGAAGGTATTTTCTCAAATTCCAATGAAGATGCTGATTTGACTAATTTGGATGATACTTATGGAGTTCCACATTCTCCTATCTTACGAATTCATAAGAATCATCCTACTGACCAAATCATTGATCCTTCTACTTCTGGAGTGATGACAAGACACAAAGCTAAGAGTTTTACTAAACCTCATAATGCTTTACTTAGCTTTGTCTATAAACAGAATAGGCTGAATCATAAAGACCATCAAACATGTCTGTTTACTTGCTTTATTTCTCAAGAGGAACCCAAGAATATTGCTCAAGCATTGACAAAAGAAAGTTGGCTTGAAGCTATGCAAGAAGAACTGCTACAATTCAAACTTCAAGAAGTTTGGGTATTATGTGATCTTCCAGATGGGAAGAAAGTTATTGGAACCAGATGGGTTTTCAGAGTCAAGAGAGATGAAAGAGGTAATGTCATCAAGAATAAGGCAAGGTTAGTAGCTCAAGGCTACAGACAAGAAGAAGGAGTAGATTATGATGAAGTATTTGCTCCTGTAGCAAGGATTGAAGCTATTCGAATATTTCTTGCATTTGCTTCATATATGGGATTTCAAGTTTACCAGATGGATGTCAAGAGTGCCTTTCTATATGGCACCATTACAGAGGAAGTTTATGTCAAACAGCCTCCTGGTTTTGAAGATCCTAAACATCCTAACAAAGTCTACACGGTGGTTAAGGCTCTTTATGGCCTTCATCAGGCACCTAGAGTTTGGTATGAGAGGCTCTCCACATTCTTATTACAACATGGTTACAGGAGGGGAGCTATTGACAAGACTTTGTTTATCAAAAGAGACAAGAAGGATATCATGTTAGTTCAAGTCTATGTTGATGATATCATCTTTGGAGCTACCAAACAGTCTATGGTTAAGGAGTTTGAGCAGCTGATGCAGAAAGAATTTCAAATGAGTTCAATGGTGAAGAGAATTTTCTGTTATTTGAAACAATAACCTAAGTTAGGGTTGTGGTATCCCAGGGATTCACCTTTTCACTTGGAGGCTTTTTCTGATAGTGATTATGCAGGAGACAACTATGATAGAAGATCAACCACAGGTGGATGCCAATATCTTGGAAGAAGATTAGTTTCATGGTAGTGTAAAAAGCAAACAATTGCAGCAACATCATCTACTGAAGCTGAATATGTAGCTGCTGCAAGTTGTTGTGGACAAGTTCTGTGGATGCAGAATCAACTCTTGGATTATGGGTTCAACTTCAAGAATACTCCTATTAATATTGATAATGAGAGTACTATTTGTATTGTGAAAAATCCAGTTTACCATTCCAAGACCAAGCACATTCAGATTCGGCATCACTTTATCAGAGATTGTTATGAGCACAGACTCATAAATGTGGTTAAAGTTCACACGGATGATAATGTAGCTGACTTACTCACCAAAGGCTTTGATGTTTCAAGATTCAATCACTTGGTGGTGAGTATTGGCATGATTAACTACTGAGCTACATTTAAGGGGAGGACTATTTAGTATTAGTATAGTCCTGTGCATTGTTTGAGGGGAGGATATTTATGTATACTTAGCTTATATAGAGGAATTTGGAAAAGTACTGTTTTTTATGAAAGTACTGCTTGGAAAGTACTGCACACGTGGAAAGTACTGTTTGTCTTATTAAAGTACTGTTCCAACGGTAATATTGAGGGGTAATTCTACTAACGGTAACTTTGTTATTATGGGCTGTGATTTTTTAAATCTCACCTATAAATAACTACTCTCCGATTTTCCCTCTCATCTTGATATTCTCATATCTTTTCCATATTTCTCTCACCATCTCTTTATTATTCGATTATATCTCTAATTGTGCTTACATACTCAACCATGGCGAATCGTCCTACTGTTTCAAAGCACAACATGGTGGCGAATTTAGACAAGACTGAATCTAATGAGGCTTTTCATGATATAATTGATTATCTTACTGGGTCGCCAATCAGTTATGCTCTTTTAGTAGAGCCGGATATAATTGAACCTTGGATTCAAGAATTTTGGGCTACTGCTAGGGATAATATGGAGAATGATGAATTTTAAATTAGGGCTACAGTTGCTGGAAGAACTGTGAAGATTACTGAAGCCTCTATTCGAGAAGACTTATTGTTTAATGATGAAGAAGGGCTATTCGTTTTGATAAGCAGTTGATTTGGGAAACTTTTGGGCACCTTGGTTATGAAGGGTCTTTAACAGAACAAACATTCAGGAAACAACTATTTTTTCCTCAATGGAAGTTTTTAGTGCATGTGTTGTTTCATTGTATTAGTGCTAAAAGTACTTCATGGGAGCAATTTGGATCTAACATAGCATCTGCTATGGTGGGATTGGCTACAAACTGTGTTTTCATTTTTTCAAGGCTAATTCTAGATGGAATGCCTTCACACATTTCTCATGGGTCAAAATGGTTGATGTATCCAAGGTTTGTTCAAGTATTCCTCAATAAACAACTTGCTGATGTACCAAAGCCTACAGACTTACTACCTGTTATCGTACAACAAGCAAAGATTTTTACCTTTATGGAAAGAAGAAGTGACTTATTCAGAGGTCAAGACACTCCTTTAACTACTTCTATGATGGAAGTTGTTCAAGCTGTTAGAGCTGATGCTGAAGATGATGAAGAAAGTGAAGGTACTGCACCTGCAAGTACTGGTTCTCAAAGTGCTGCATCTCAAGAGGGTACTGCTTCCCCAAGTACTGAAATTCAAGAAGATGTTGCAGGTTCACCTTCTCCATCTCCACAACAATCTGTTCCTGATTCTCAACCAGAGGAACATTCACCAAGTCAAGGAGATGATTCACATACTATATCCCCTGAAGGTTTAACATTGGATAATTATGTTTTGACAAGGGAGTTAGTTAAGTTGCAAAAGACTACTGAAGCTCAAGCTAAACAGATTAAGAAATTGAAGCTCAAGTTTAGACGGCTCAAGAATTTTGTCTGGCCATTGGTTCAACATCATAGTATATGGGTCAAATCTAAAAAGAAGGAGCAAAGGCAGTCTCGGAAGACCAAACGCCAAAAGGTTCACAAACAATCTTCTGTCCAATTGGGGAGGAATTTAGAAGAAAAGAATTTGAAAGAAGATGTTGTTAAGGAGAAAGAACTTCAAGGTACTGAAGAGCATGTTATCATTGAAAGTACTGAAGAAGAAAGGTCTGAAGATCAAGGTACTGAACAACAAAGTACTGTTTTCACTGGAACTCACAGACAAGAATTGGTTACACCAAGAGTATTAGACTTTGAAGAGGAAGCTGGTCCTTCAACTATTCCACATGAAGAACAAGCTGGTCCTTCAACAACTGCCATACCAGAAGAAGCTGATACACTCAAACCTGTAAGAATTGCAAGTGATGATGAAACTGTTGCTGAAATATTGCATGGTTTATCAAAGCCAAGGGGTGTTACTTTTACTGAAGTTGCAGAGGAACAACCAAGAGCTTCTCAACCTGCAATAGATCCTAAGGATAAAGGTAAAGGCAAGCTGATAGAAACTAAGAAGAAAAAGCTAACTTTGGCAGATCTTAGAGCAATTGAAGTTGCTAGGAATGAGGCCGCAGCTAGAAAAGTGCAAGAAGAACTTAATGCTGAAGTAGTGACTGAAGTTACTAATGAAGAGGCAATGAATGAAGAAGCATCTAGGAAATTACAAGAAGAATTGAATGCTGAAGATGCTGAACCATTACAGTCAGCTACTCCTGTTTCTTTTATGCCTAGAAAACCAAATCTTGCTAAAGAAAGGAATGCAATGATGGCTTATTTGAAAAGTCAAGGATATAAAGGATTGCAGAAGCTGAAGTATGTTGATATGAAAAGATTATATGATGCTGAGACAGAGGCGTATAAGAATGATGTTGCAAGTATCAAAGATTATAAAGATGAAGCTACTTGGACTGAAGCAGAAAGAAAGAAAAGTTTAAAAAGAAAAAGGAAAACTGAAGTTGAAGATATACAGTTTTCAAAGAAAGAAAAAGTAGAGTTAAGATCTGAAACTAGGGATGAACTAAGAAATTATCTCAGAATAGTAGATTTTGAATATTCCAGAGAAGATGCTGACATGAAGATGAACAGATCTCAGATTATTGCTTTTGAAGATGTGGAATCTAAAGATGGAAGCTATCTGATGTTTCATAGAGAAGATGAAAGTTTCAGAGTGTTCAACAGACTATGGGATTTATTGCATATTATAGATAGAGTGGATCTATTCTATTTATATCATGTGGTGAAAGATTATTTTGAACATCATCCATTAGAAGGAATTGGTTTAGTTTTACTTGGAGATCTCACAACTGCATGGGAAACTGAAGAACAGAGCAGTGATGAAATTTGGAAGAATCAAGAGAACTGGGAAGTTGTTTGCTGGAGATTCTTTGAAGAATCTGGAGTTCATCAATTTGTTTATCAACTGGACTGGAAGTTGAAGAAGACAATGAGGAGGATGCTAGAGCATGGAATGGAAGTTGAAGAAGACAATGAAATTGCTTGTATGGTCATCAATTTGTTTATCAACTGGACTTCTATTGTTGATGATAATGAATAACTGGTATGAGACTTAATTGAATAAATTATTTTTGATAAATCAGTACTTTATTCAAAGTACTGCTGATCAAACAGTACTTCAATCAAAGTACTGCTTGCAGCTTTTAACCAGTTAAGTGATTTTTGAAGAAAACTTTTGTTAAGTAACAAATATTTTGAAACAAAGGTTGAATAAATGGTTTTTGAGATGATAACATCAATAGGTTATCAATCCACCATTGTTACAAAAGGATTGACTAATCCATGAGCAAACGGCTCTGGTAAAGATATATCAAATCCGTTTTTAGTTGACAACTTGCTAATAAGTTGGATGGTAATCAACTCACCATATCAGTAATGTGAAGAGTTGGCTAGCCCACAAGAAAATGGCTTGTGGTAAAGGCTGTGGAAAAACCATTATATGGTAATTAGTTCACCATGATGAAAGAACTAACTAGTCCAGAAGGGTACAACTTTTGGTAAAGACAAATCAAATCTGTTGATAGCTGATGATTTGCTAAAAATCATATGGTTATCAGTGTACCATGGTCTTACACACCAAAACATTTGGCTACTCCAGAGTTAATGGCTTTGGTAAAGAGATCTAAATCCATTAAATTTTCAATGATTCACCTCTCACAGGAGTTAACACACCTGGAAGTGATGAGAATAGTTTGCAACTTAAACTGAATTAATGTACAAATTGTCATATGTTGCTGAAAAGATGGAGCTTGCTGGATGATGCTGTAAAACAATAATTCTGGAGATACTTTGATTATATTGATACCAGCACAGAAACTACAAAGACACAATCTATGAAGCTGATAAAGATATATTCACAAAGGAACTTGAAGTCAAACAAGTAGAATTCAAGTTAGGGGAGGATTGTTGGGATATGAAAGTGCTGAACAGTTAAAGTGCTGAAGATTAATAAAGTACTGCAGAATGATAAAAAACTGGAAAAATTCAAAGAGTCAAAGTACTGCTAAATGATAAAGTCAAAGTACTGCATACGAAGTCAAAGTACTGCAAGAACAAAGAACTGTTATATTCGTTTATAGAAAGTCTTGTAATTCTAGAATATTCTATATTAGATTACTTGACGTACAAGGATACAAATTGTAAACCGACTAGGGTATCCTTGAGCTTATAAAAGGACCCCTAGATTGGCATAAGATGTACGTGATTTTATTAGAGTTTTAGAGAGAAGTTCGATATTATTAGAGTTGTTAAAGATCTGCATAATAAGCAGAGTTAGAGTTATTAATAAAATCGTTTAAAGTTAAAGTTATTCTTCTTAGCTTTGTTAAGTAAATTCCGCATACTTAATAGAGTTTGCTCAGTGTTTCTTTGTTAATAACTTAGGATTTATCCGAGGTTATTAAACCTTAACAAGCTATTTAAGTTAGTTTGGTTAGAGTACATCGATCCAACAAGAACCAAGTCGCTAGACACAAGTCGCTAATGCACCAAGTCGCTACACAGTCAAGTCGCTAAAGAGCAACTCGCTAAGGTCCAAGTCGCTAACACCAAGTCGCTAAGCACCAAGTCGCTAGACACAGTTAAGTTGCTAAAGAACAACTCGCTAAGATCCAAGTCGCTAGTATCAAGTCACTAACAAGTTACACTACAACTCGCTAACAATTTCTGAAGCAAGTCGCTAACCTCACCAAGTCGCTAGCCGTAGTGGAGAATCCACTAACTTGTACTATTTGTCGGCTTGTCTCAATAGACAAGTCGGTAGGCTCAAGTCGCTAACAACTAACACTGTAACTCGCTAACTTTTACTGAAGCAAGTCGCTATGATGAAAAATACTACGAGAACCAAGTCGCTAGCAAGAAAAACTTCAAAAACACACTTTTCAATCCAAAACAAGCTCAACTACAGTGATTCAAGCTTACCAAATCAAAACCTAAGCACTTGCAATGATTCTTAACACAAAAGTACACCCAAAATTCAAACTTTAACACAAGAAATGATCCAAATGATGCAAAAACCACTAAACTTTTTCAACCTCAAAAACCATCTAAAACCACTAGAAATCTAAGTATATTTAAGAGAGATGATCAAACCATGGCTCTTGATACCATTTGTAACATATTAGATTTCACAAACACACTAAACCAACGATCAAAGAGGCGTATACAATGGTTTTAGAGAGAGAAATTTAGAGGTTGGGAACTTTAGTGAGAGAAAGAAAAATCTTATTATGAGCTCCAACTTTCTACCTTGGGAGGTAGAGAGTATTTATAGTCTTACACAAATCGCCACCTACAGGCTGTGGATCAGGCATACAGTGGGTAAAGACCCATCCGTCCTCCACGGTGTTACTTAACTAAATACTACTAAACATTAACTAATCTACAACTACGAGCTTTCTAACGATTACATATACTTGAGGTGACCGACTCTTTAATAACTGGATTTACTAAATCCTAACACACCCCCTTTATCTAATGTAGTCAAAACTCAGGACTCCCATTTACCAATTGCATTTTGACTTTCCAAAGTCAAACTGCACATGTTAAATGGGAATTATGTATACACTCATGCGACATTTACCAATTGCATTTTGACTTTCCAAAGTGAAACTGCACATGTTAAATGGGAGTTATGTATACACTCATGCCAAACACCCCTTTTTCTAATAGTTTGTGCATTTGCAGACTATCTGAATTCATCACTTTAGTAATTTACAACAAAAATAGATCAGTAACATAAAAAACCAAAATTTAATTGATGATAATACGAGTTCACAACCATTACAATTTTACATATCATCTAAACACGCAGTTAGTTAGATGTTAGAACCGCTACTTTCCTCATCACCCCTTTTCTTCCTTTCCTTCCTTTCATTCATATCCTTTATATATTTAAACACAACTTCAACATTTGAAATCCTCCTTTCCAAAGCATCAACCTCCGGTAACTCGGTATCCGCAGCCTGTTCCTTCTCCTCCGTAACACCCAAAATCTCTTCATAGTAGAAGTCATGTTTCCTCAGCCAAATCAGAATCCTTTCTCTCAACTCCTTAGGTATCTTCCTATATGAACCATACTCACTAATTGATTATTCGCCAAATCTCTCAAGAACTAAATCAGAGAGTAAATAGTTGTTTGCTTGGTTTGGTGATTGCTACCGTTTTTTATTATTTCCCTTCCGATGGAAGTGATCCAGGTTACTTCTCCTCACCCGTTTTCACAATTTGTTGATAAATGAGAGACTAAATCAAGAACTCTCTAAACCGCTTATTAGTTAATCACTCATACCAAGTATATCCTTCTATGGATTCCTCAACTCTCTTTCCTAAGACTAAACCGACTCCTTTGTACTGAAGATGATACTTCTCTAAAACCCACAATGCCTCCTCTTCCTTGTCCGACGCCTATGGCTCAATGGCCTCCAACTACGAAACCTTTCCTCCTAAAGTTTACAACTTCAACACAAATTTATATATTTCCTATACTTACTTTCCTTCCTTTCCTTC
>BPTQ01000001.1:108669349-108682266 GCA_019973895.1 Chrysanthemum seticuspe
TGGTTCCTTTTGGAATGCGCATTTTGATCCCAAACGAATACACATCCTTATAGGTTTTAAATGGTTCTGACTAAAAATTCGTGTTTCTACAAATCTTTGGACTACAAATACTACTTTTTCGAAGTTATAGTAGTTTTATTGTGTTTTCACACTTTGAACTACTAGGTTGTGTGAAAGAGTGGAATACGCATCTTGTCTGATGTGTTTATTTTGGTTCGAATTTTTGTGAATTTATGCGAATTTCAAAGTTTTTAATTTCAAAACTTCGCAAACTTCTAAACTTGGGGCTCTGAATGCGCATTTTGTGAATTTGAAGTTTTTGTTTTAGCAAGTGGGTTGATAAACCGCTAACTATGGTGACAATCCAGTGGTACAAACATTGTGTTCGTAGTTATATTCTTTATATCTACTTTTATTTCGTGTGTGTGTTATCTTGTTCAACCGGTCTCTCCTTCATCTATATTTCTTATATTGATGCTTGTGTTACAAACATGGTGACCTAACAGTGGTATCAATCGCCAAATAGTTGGGTGAACGATTTTGTTTTTGAAGTTTAAGTGTTTTACGCGTAAGTCTCGGGGTTCAAATCTTCAAACGCTTCAAAACTTTAATTTTTGAAACTTTAAGCGTATTTAAGTGTTTTTAAGCTTGGTTTTATTTGTGTAGTCTGTTCTACGCATAAGGTGAGAAAGTGTGTTGGATCATCAAGTTTCACACTTTTGTGTTATTTTGATGATATTGAAGCTTTTTCATCATAAACATCAGGTTTCTAAACATCTTTGTGCTTAAAAATCAGTCTTGGTAAATTTTGGATATTCCTACACATAAGCAAACCCTAGTTTTACGCGTAAGGTTTTCCTTGGTTTGATCTTCAGTGTTCTTGGTTTACTCAGTGTTTTCTTGCTTGGATAAGACTGAAGACACTTCGACTTTGGATATCTTTTACATTGGAATAAGTGTAAAGGATTTTTTGGCAAAACCCTAGTTTTACGCCTAAGCTAACACTTACGCGTAGAATCTTTACGCCTAAGCATTTTCTTACGCCTAAGCCTTGTCTTACGCATGAGCAAATCTTACGCATAAGCATTCTACTACTAAGTTTGTGGTTTACGCATAAGCTAAGGTCTCCTTTACCCTACGCGTAAGCTAATCCTACGCGTAAGCTCTCTCCTTACGCGTAAGTTGGTGTTTTTACGCATAAGGTACTTTCTTTGCCTAAGCTAGTTTCTACGCATAAAGATATTTCATCTACAAAGCTTCATTCGACTACAAAGATCCATTATCAACACAAGTTTCAAGATGTCTCAACCACCATACTCTAGCTACTTCCCTCATGTGTATCCTCAACAACAACAACAACAACAACTCAATCAACAACAACAATTTTATCATCATCAACAACAACAACAACAACAACAATTTCAACAACGATTTCCTCAAGGAGCAATTTAACCACAAATGATTCAACCACCCCCTAGTCTTCAAGTACAACCTTACACAAACTTTAACAATCAACATACATCCAGGAATACTATGAAGGAACCATCTTGGTTTGCAAAGATGTGTGAAGCTTTAAGTAGCCAACAATCCAATCATGAGGCTGGATCACTTGATAGACCTCCAATGCTCACTCTCGGAAACTACGATCAATGGGTGATAAGGTGTTAGGAATTGGAAATTCCATAGTGAAGTGTCGGTCACCCCAAATATAATTTAGCATAAGTTAGCTCGTAGACATATCGTTATTTACTGTTTTATTAGTTAGTTATTTAGTTTAGAGCAACACCGTGGAGGAAGGACGGGTCTTTACCCACTGTATGCCTGATCCATAGTCCGAAGGATGACATTTAGTTTGTAACTATAAATACCCTCTACCTTCCAAGGTAGAGGGTTGGACCTTTCATTCATCTTAATCTAACCTTCTATGTTTTCTTTCACTTTCTCTCTCTAGAAAGGCTCCCACTTTCTCTCTCTAAAACCTCTAAGCAATTCGACCCATATTATTGTTTGTTATGTGTTTATGAAATCCAATATGTTACAAATGGTATCAAGAGCCATGGTTTGATCATTCATCTTTCATGTTTTTGGATTTCTAGTGGTTTTATATGATTTTTGGGGTTGAAAAAGTTTAGTGGTATTTTCATCATTTGGACCATTTCTAGTGTTAAAGTTTGAATTTTGATTGTACTTTTGTGTTTAGAATCATTATAAGTGCTTAGGTTTTGATTTGGAAGGCTTGAATCAGTACGGTTGGATTGTTTTTGGATTGGAAAGTGGTGCTTTTGAATATGTTCTTCGTAGAGACTTGTAGTTATATTTCTTCGTAGAGACTTGTGGTTATGTTCTTCGTAGAGACTTTCAGTTATGTTTTTTGTAGAGACTTGCAGTTATGTTTTTCGTAGAGACTTGCAGTTATGTTTTTTTGTAGAGACTTGTGGTTATGTCGAGATTCAATGTATCTGCCTAGAGACTTGTAGCCTATTTTGGTAGAGACTTGATGCCTATTTTCAGTAGAGACTTGTAGCCCATTTTGGTAGAGACTTGACACTTATTTTTGGTCGAGACTTGTAGCCTATTTTCGTAGAGACTTGGCGCCTATTTTTGGTAGAGACTTGTCTTTACAATTTCTAGCAACTTGTCTCTGTTGTTACTAGCGAGTTGCTCTTTAGCGACTTGGCCACTTAGCGAGGTGCTCTTTAGCGACTTGGTTCATAGCGAGTTGCTCTTAGCGACTTGATACTTAGCGAGTTGCTCTTTAGCGACTTGACTGTGTAGCGACTTGGTGCTTTAGCGACTTGTGTCCAGCGACTTGGGTCCTAGCGACTTGGTCTTAGCGACTTGGTTCAAGAATTCTTAGCGACTTGTTGACTTTTCCCGACAAAACTTCAAACGGCTATAACTTTTGATCCGTAACTCCGTTTTCAGCGTTCTACCCATCAAAACGACCGTGAGAACGAGGAGAATGTCATGCCGAATGAACTAGGTCAACCTTCGAGGGCTAAATCCGCTCTGAACATAAGTTATTGAGGTTTTTATGTTTTTAGACCTAAATTTCTCGGGAAAATCGTGCATAAACCAATCCAAATCTCAACCAAACAACATCTCTGCTAATCCTACAAACAATTATATGTCATAACAAACAATTTTCTATCATTTTGACAATCCATCAGTCATCTTAACACGTTTCATTGGTCATTGCTTAACGGTTTGGTCTTGATTTTAGTAAAATCCCGCGAAAGATTCTATTTCTCGGTTTAAATCATAGACTTGTAAAATCCCGTGGGTTCATCAACATCATGTCTTACACTCCTGATTCAGTGATTTCAGAAGTACTCAAACTGTATGATGCTGTAGACAACCATGAGAATATTAGCTATACTGAACGGTTACAGATGATGGAATCAATCAATGATGATTTGAGTTCTTCATGCTCCGAGTCCAATGAGAAAGATTTGCACCTGTTCAGGCTATAGAATGCCATGCAAAAGGAAAGCAACATTGAACCTTATCAACAACTTCACTCTCACCTCATGTTACTTCTACCCACATCAATGGAACGAACATGTATTGCCCTCTTCCGTCAGGACTTATCCACATTAACTGGAACTCTGCTGTTAAACCTAGAGCAATTGGAGCTACAACTTGACAAAGAGAAGGTTCATAAGGATAGTTCCAGCGCTGCACTTCAAGTGATCTACAAACACTTTCAGTCATTCATTAGAAGGGAATTCAAATCTGATTATGATCAAGACATGACTGAAATGTCCTTCAAGAGACACACTGGAATGGAAATTAGCGTGTTCACGGAGACACTTATCCATCTCATGGATAATGCGGAGAAGTATATTGAGGAAGTTACTCAGAAAGATGCAAAAGTAGATGAGAGTCGGGTACAGTTGAGAGATATTTGTAATAAGTCGGGTAATGTATCAGAAAGGTCGGGTGTTGCTGAATGCAGAATATCAGAAACAACAAAGAATGGTGTAACCAGCTGCTCAGTAATTCCTGTCACACAAGAAGTGGATGTTGTGATCAGAAAGGCGAATGAATCTCGGGTACAATCAATAAATTGTTGCGTTGAGACCGGTATGGCACCAGATGTTGGATCAGTTGACACTGAATACAGAGGCTCAGAGACAGATAAGCTTGAAACAGCCAGCAGTTCAGTGACTCTTGTTACACATGATGTGGATGCAGATATCAGACCAGAAATTGAACAGGAGTCATGTAATGAGGTACTCTTTACTGTTCAACACAATGCATTTACTAAAGTACTTAAATAAACTGATCATGATGCTGAACATGACTTTGATAAATCTTCTGTAACTGAGGCTGAGTCTGAGATTAAGTGTTTCAAAACAAAAGATATGGTTGATAAAAAGGCTTTTGATGAACTTTCAAACAAATTCTCAAATCTTGAAAAACATTGCATTTCACTTGAAATTGCGATACAGAGTAAAGAAGAAAGTTTTCAACTTAACAAACCATGTAAAAATCCAGAACTTCCTGAATTCCGTGAACTTTTTGAAATTAACACTTTGAAAGCTCAGCTTCAAGACAAAGACTCAACCATTTACAATTTGAAGAAACATATTTTTGTCTTGAATGTGAAAAGTAATTTAGTCATGAATACACAAGACATTGATGCTACTATAACAAGAAATAATGAATTGTCAATTTATGTGGCTAAATTACTAAAGGAAAATGAGTCTTTGAGAAAGCATCACATAGAACTAAGTGACTCTGTCAAAGAAGCTAGAACTAATTCAATGGAACAAACAAACCCTTTGATAGCAAAGATTGATGAACTCAAAGCTCAACTTCAGGAAAAGAGTTTCGCCATTGTTGCCTTAAAGAATGAGCTTAGAAAAACCGTAGGGAAAAGTGTGAACACTAAGTTTACAAAACCATCAACCTTGGGGAAGCCAGTTTCTCATCCCACTAGAGACCGGTCCGTTGTTAGGCAGCCTACTGCATTTAAATCTGAAAGAACAAAATTTTCAAAAACACGGTTTGCCTCCCAAGTTGATGAGAAACAAGTTTTGTCAAAACCAGTCACTTCACCAGAGTTACCTAAGAATAAGGCTTCTAGCTCCGTTAACTCTCAACACGTAGCCAAGTCTACTCCCAGCACCTCTAGGATTAGTTCGAAAACAGTGTCAAAACCAAGCATTAAAACCTAGAATTCATATGATATGAATGACTTGTGGAAGAACTATTATCTAGAAAAAGCTAGGAAAAAGGCATAGATTCGAAAAGACGGAATTTTAGGTGCAAGACCTAGGGTGAGGAATTCTACGAGATTTCAAGACACTGCTAGTAGTTGTAAACCACTACCTAGGAACATTCAAAGACTAGGGATTGGCATGCATCAAAGAGTAGTTATGTACATAAGAATGCTAAGCATGTAGAAAACAAAGCTAGAAATTCTGAGTCTTTTCCACATAAGAAACATTTTCCTAATTCACATGCCAAGGTACAATCCACTAAGACTACCTACATGGCTAAGGTTCAACATGTTATGATGCAAAACAAACCTAAAACTTCGTCTAGATGGATCCAAACTGCTAAATCTTTGGAGTCTAGGAATAACGATAAGTCTTCCAATTTGCATAAGAATATCAATAATCATAGACCTTGCCATAAGTGGATGCCGTCTGGTAGAATGTTTAAGGATGCTGGACTTAGGTGGATACCTACCGGAAAGCTGTTTTCTGATGGCAAAATCAAGGTTGACCGTGAAACCCCAAAGGGTTTGGATACTAATGTCACTAACCAATATATATGCAAACAAGCTTGTAATGTTAGTGCAGGTAGTCCTTACTCAGTTGTAGATACTTCGATCCTTCAATACATGGACTGGTTTAAAGTGTGGATAACACAAGGATTGATATCTCATAACTCACGGGTTCAAGTAACTCAACCTTGATATTCAATCGGCTATGACGTCTGTTCACATCAGTTCAGGCCTCGTACTTCAACATTATGGCGTTTGCAGATAACACTTCAGGCCCCGTTCCTCAAAGAAAAGAAAGGCGTACAATTCAGTGCGTTTTATCTTCAGTTTAAAAGAAATTCTCTCAAGAATGGCCATTCTCATCTACATTCTCCATCTTCGAGCTTTATGCCTTTCTCCATGTTCATTTCGTCATCAAGTGGATCTACATTCATTGGAGTTTACTCTTATTCACTTATTCAAATCAAAAAAGGCAACACCGGATGCAATTTTTGAGGGGGGGAGGGAAGTGGATCTACATATTGATGGATGTTTGTATAATGGTCAGACTACTCAAGAAGCCTAATATCCAGTTATTCCTCAAGGCGTTGTTAATGACTATCATTGCAGTTGCACTCATGAATAGTGATCCGCTCTTTGGTATTCCTTTGCCAAATCTTCACGGATCATTATTTCATTGTTCTTTCCTAAATGTGCACTCTGTAAATCAACCACATGAACATTAAGGAAAATGACTTCCTCATCCGCTTAAAAACATTATTGGTGAATCTTCCAGATTAGTTTCTACATGTATACCTTAAGGAAGAAGGCATTGATGTTGAGGAATCATTTGCTCCGGTTCATTCAGTGGGTCAATGTACATCCGATTGTATGTTTATTCACGTGTTAGACATTTGACACAAGTTGATTACTTCGAAGTTACTCATTTATCACTTATTTGAGGTTGAATTTGACGTTCACAAAGGCATGTTCTTATTTGATAACTTGCTCGGGCTTAAGAATTAGAGTTGAAGACTTGGGTTATCTAGTTACCAGCAGTCGAGGTGGATGGTTGAAGACTTGGTTTACTATCACTATTAGGAGTTACTTTGTTTTACTCAGTGTCACACGCATATGACGGTGTGGATAATCGCAAGAGGTGTTAATGTCTCATACTTTGCTTGAGTAGTGGGTACTTAGAGATTTGCTTGAATCATAAATTCTCGACACCGTTCTTCCATCATTAAGTGCAAGCTTAAGATACAAATGTGGGGAATTCGACTTTAGTTTCAAGTTTGGTATATCGTGTTTTCTTCTTTAGTGGTTACTTCAAATTGTCTACATATGGGTTGATAAAGATAGTCAGAGAGAGTTTTTGTAGCAGTTGATTCTCACAGGATTCATTTGAGCTAATTTATGTTCTTCTCTATTTCAAGATTATTTGGTATGTATAATGTGTTGCTGATTCTGAGATATCAAAACCAGCAAGGGGGAAGGAGATATACATCTAAACACACAACGAGTACACGTGATGAACTTAATACTTCTTCTCTATTGAAGTAATCCCGGGAAAGAGAAATGTCATAACCGTAGAGAAACTCAGTGTTCAACTCGTAGCCTTTGGTGTGTTATTCCAACTATTTGGGGGAAGGATGCATTATTCCAACCATTTGGGGGAAGTGGTCTCTGGATACTTGTGGTATGTCTTAACTCAGCTTTCAGTAGGAAGAAATGTGAGAAGAATATGTGGAGCGTGAGATGATATTGCTTATCGACGTCTTCTATATGATTTATGGTAGTGCTTCCAGTTATTGCTTCATGTACACAATGCAATGATGATTCCGATGTGATCGCAACCATCAGGGGAGAGATATGTGTACATCAGGGTCGCACAACATGTTCACATGATCGAGCTTAATCAGTTATTCTGGAGTTGACATCCATAGAGAAGATCATGTGATTCAACCAGTTATCGTGATGTCGTTGTTTCTTCTCTTGTTGGGTACTTGTGTACATTATGGGATGAATGGTTATATGGAATATAACTGGAATGCACTTAGTTAAATGAAGATGTTGATATGTTGTTCCCCTAAATAGACAACTGCTTGCTCAATCATGAAGAGTAATGTGTACTTCGGGGACGCACAACAAGTTCATGTCATCGGGCTCAATCGTTTATTCCGGGCTTGATAACCGCAGAAATGATCCGTGTTTACTTGTTACTTCGTTGTTATCGTCTTCTTCGGGTTCTTGAGCTTCATTCAATGAGACTGTTTGCTTCTCTTCTACTTCTTGGAAGAAATGGTCTTTATTCGAAGATTTTCGGTTTGGGGGGAAGCTACCAAAGATTCACTTTTTGAAGGCTCAAGTTCTTGCGACGATTCAAGAGCCTCGAATGCTTTGGTGGTGAAAGTTTAAGAGATGATGATTTCTATCTTCTACAAAGTGCTGAACGATTTCCTTATCTCGGTACTCTTATCATCATCTTCTTAAACTAGTTCTCTATCTTTGTAAATAATTTTCAAAAAGCAAAATACAAAAATATAAAACCAACAAAAACAAAATAGAAAAATATAAAATCAACAAAAGCCCATAAAAATCAGAAAACTGAAAAATACCAAAAATATGTTTTCTCAAGACATGTCTTCTGGTATCGATAACATCTACGGTCTTAGAAATGTCATTCAATAATGGCGCGGGACTTTAGATGAAGTTCGAGCAGGAGGTGTAAATATTTCTTTCTAAACATGTCTCAAAATATGGCTTACATTTATTTCAGACTGTAACCCGCTCTTCAAAAAAGGCTTACAGTTATTTCTGACTGTGACCCGCGCTTAAACAATGGTTTGCTATTATTTCTGATAGCAACCCGATCTTCAAAATAAAGGAAAGTGCTGCGCTAAACCAATTTTTCAAATATTTCGTGCACTTATCCTAAAACAATATGAGGAAAGTATGTCGAAGGACTGCTGTTCCTACACAAATGTTTTTCCGTCTAACAATTCTTTAGAAAAATATTTGGTGTTTTCTAAAATTGGTGGTAAATGAGTTGCTTTAAAAACAATCAGATTCAGAGTTTTTATAAAAATTGAAAACTCAATCAATGACTTCAGTACTTTTAAACTTTTTAGAAAATGAGTCATTGATTGAGGGGGAGAATGTTTTCAAATTTATATCATCTATCGGGCTTTCTTAATTATCCTATATGCTGAATTAAAAATGATGTTAACCTATGTTGAAAGACTAGGTGCCCAGGATATGATTGTTAGGATTAGATGATTAGAGTTTGATGAACACATTATTCCCATGCCTTATATGATCTGATTGTTATGTTGGATTGACTTTTATTAGTCGATTGATGTTTGGGTGTTGTCGACCACCATATATTTGTATGTGTGTTCACTAACGTATGCAGGTATATTGGTATATAAGAATGTTCCCGATCCGGATCCCATAAATGAAGATGATTGGATGCCGAAAGGAAAGGGTAACTATATCTTGGGTTGACAAATGAAGAAACAGAGCTTAATTGGACTTCAATGGAGAGTTGGCATAAATGCAACGTAAGAGGTGTCACTGCATCAGCAGATGGTTTTCTTCTAAGTGATTGAAGAAACAGAGCTTAATTTGACCTCAGTTGGCATTAAAATGCAACGTAAGAAGTCTCACTGCATATGCAGACGGGTTTTCTTCCAACCCTCAGCAACAACAACAAAAGCTTCTCAACCACTAATGTATCTTTGTGCAGGATACCATTTTTAAACAATTTTTGAATAATTTGATTAAATTGTTTTGAAAATGAAAAAATATTGTTTTGAAAATAAATTGAATTAAATTTTGAAAATCACCGGATTTTTTTATCAAAACCTAAGTCACTCAATTATTGACTTCTGTCATGGATTGAGGGGGAGAGTGATTTAAAATAAAATATTTTCAAACGATATTTCTTCACAAAAGTTCCGTTTTGTACGATAATAAGTGGTGATCTAAAGATTTAATGTTATGTCATGGTATGATTTTTCTCTTGAATCAAGGTCTTTCAAAATGAAACTTTTTCTGTTCTTGTTTGATTGTGAAATTGTTTTATTTTACTTAAAGATCTCTTAAACCTATCATACCTGACACTAACAATCTTTAATGTCTAAATCTGTTCCTTATTAATCATTTTTCAAAATTAAATTTTGCCATGTCTTTCCCTAAAACTTTTCTAAATGACTTAAATCAGATGGGATCACAAATCTCAAATGGTTTGATATTTTTGATCAGGAGAGAGATCGTGATTTAAATCTCAAATCTGTTTTTATGGAATCAGTTTTAGTCCTTTATAGGTACTCCTGCCTCCATGTGCCAAACGATTTCAAATACACAATGCACATGTTGAGGAGGAGGATTTATCCAAAAACAAGATGAGTATTTAAACCTGGCCACATATTCTCCCATGATTTCTAAACCTTATTAAATCACTTGGGATCCAAAATCTCAAAGGGTTTGATATTTTCGATCGGGGGAGAATTTATGATTTAATATGAAATTTGATAAAAGGTGATCGTTTTGATTCAATTGTGCAGGCTGTTCTCTCTAATATGTGTCAAACTCTTTCATTTATTGATGCACATATTGAGGGGGAGGGAATGGTTTCTTAATGGCTTGTGTGATCGTAAATGTGCTTCAAAAGAACTCTTGCCTCTATGTGATAAAATGATTTCAAATATCCTATGCACATATTGAGGGGGAGAATTTACCAAAGAAAATCAAATGGCTTTTTCTATGAAAATAGTGATCAAAGAAAATATTTCAAAGTCCTCTTGCCTCCATGTGCTAAACAATTTCTAAATCATATGCACATGTTGAGGGGGAGGTTTTATAAATGATTAAAACTATTAAGGTACAAAATGCTTTGATCTCGTATCATAAGTACCTTGATTGTTTTTCCAAATGATTTTTCAATTGGTTTCAAGGAAGAAATGAACTGTACCAAAAGACCGACCATTTTACTTTATGTATGGAGTTATAAGGATGGTTAGGTTAGGTATTTGTTCCCACGATCCAGCCAGAACTGGAGGGATCTACCCAGGGACAATCCACTAGATAGTGTAGAGTCCTTAGGTATGATGAAAAAAGGAGAAAAGTGAGATATGGGAAGAGTGCGGACTGAGACAGAGCTAGTACTGGAATAAACCCAACAAGGTTCTAGTTATGAAGTCTCGGTAAGCACTGAAGGGGTTGAAGAATGAAAAAGAAATGAATGTGAAAAAGGGTGAAAAGAAATAGCCCTCCAATAATTCAACCTTAGGGCAGTAACCGGGTTCAATACATATGCTACTGGTGGTTACCAAGGTAACGCCGGTATTCAAGACAAGACGTCATGGACCCAGTGACGCACTGCACTAAACTTCCCAAGCTACTCAAGTTCCTCTTAAAAGGGCTTGTTTCATTCTCACGGGGAACCAACATTATCTATCGACTTTCTCTTAGAGATTGTTGATATTGAAGAAGGAGACCCTCTCCCTAGTCTCCGGCATAGGAACCAAATGTGCACGATTAAGTCTAGAGCCAAGAGATCATCCACAATATCTCATTAGGACACTAAATTCTTGAAGACTTGCTGTTTCACACAATGTGAAAAGTAAGTATATATTGAGAGGTCCTACGCATTATCCTTGTGGTATTGCCAGAACATCCGAGTGATACGTAAACGTATTCACGATGAAGATGGAAATCCTTCTAGAGCCAACATCAAACAAGATCTTGGTGGGTGACATGTGAGATCTTCTCGTAAGATCAAGCTTGTGACAACTGGATATAAACGATGGGGAGATTCAATCTTGAATCAACCTTGGTCCAGGAATGGCATGACGGATACCTTTGAAAAACCGGTCGTTGTGCTCAAAAACTCTTTTCTCTAGCACATCGACTATGTATTATGTTTTCAAAATAAAAGGGTATTTATGATTGAAAATTGATTTCTTCTTCTAAACCTTCGTCGTATTGCAAAACTCTTTCTCTTAAGCAATACGCGATTGTTTTCAAATCATTTTTCATCAATCAGTAAATCTCAATTTGCTGGTTCACTCACTCCGTGTTGTCTTCTTTGAGACATTCCGGTTTGAGAACAGCTAGAACAGCTGCGAAACCCTGTCAAGGAGATTCTTCGGAATTATACCTGATCACATGCAGTACTTGTACTGATCGACGGGGAACCGTGGGCCGTGTACTTCAATTCAACGAAAGTGATCAAAGACACTTTCGTGCGATTTATTGCTAACTGTTGTATGCAGGTACACCCGATGGTTGCAGCTGATCAGAATTGAGGAGTCATTCCAAAGCCGCATGCTCACAGCATCCATACTTAATTGAAGAAATCATGACTGGTGCATATCTACATAACCTGGCTCTGATATTTTTATACTATGCTTCTGCTACGCTGCTGCAAATATCATGAACCACTAAAGCTTCCGCTACTCTGATGGAAAGATGTCATGATCCAGAAAGTGTGAGCATGTCGGTCCGAAAGTCACAACTTCACATGATGGCAACACAACTATGGATGATCCAGAGAGATTTGCTATGGCTGATGATCTCAATGAAAGCTCGAAGATCATCAAAGATGTGGATCAGTTCAAAGACCTCCACTGCAAGTACTAAACTATGCAGACTTTGAAGTATCACTGCTAAAGCACAAGATTGCGGAAATGAAGAATTCAAGTCTACGAGCTCAGAACAGAAGACAAAATAGAATGCTAAGATTCGAAATGTAAAACATGGGGTGACCTCCCTTAGGGGGAGATTGTTAGGAATTGGAAATTCCATAGTGAAGTGTCGGTCACCCCAAATATAATTTAGCATAAGTTAGCTCATAGACATATCGTTATTTACTGTTTTATTAGTTAGTTATTTAGTTTAGAGCAACACCGTGGAGGAAGGACGGGTCTTTACCCACTGTATGCCTGATCCATAGTCCGAAGGAGGATGTTTAGTTTGTAACTATAAATACCCTCTACCTTCCAAGGTAGAGGGTTAGACCTTTCATTCATCTTAATCTAACCTTCTATGTTTTCTTTCACTTTCTCTCTCTAGAAAGGCTCCCACTTTCTCTCTCTAAAACCTCTAAGAAATTCGACCCATATTATTGTTTGTTATGTGTTTATGAAATCCAATATGTTACATAAGGTTCTTTAGGTTTTGTGATCTAAAGAAGCCA